>ML677397.1:1393749-1757825 GCA_007922305.1 Dermatemys mawii | reverse complement strand
CATCTGCTCTCACCTAAAACAGGAGATAACCCTGCAACTAGTGTGAAATCATGGGATGACCCTTACCACTTAATTTGTTCCTTTCTTCTCCTTCCATAACTACAGAGCAGGTGTTGCTTGCAGTAATAAGGAGACCCTCTAAGCCTGTGAGTCTACACCTGAATGCAAAAAAGGGCTGATAAACTGCCTTTCAAAAGTAGAGAGAACTCCCAAGTCTTTCACCTGCATGTTATCTCCTCCCCACCCACTTATATCAATAAATCAACACTATACAGGTGGTGGGAGTATGTTTTTCAGGTGGTGTGGCAGAGGACTGGAGGATTAGTTAAAGAGAACCAGCTGATCACTGGGTAGACTCTGCCCAGAGTGTAGCTGTATCACACACTGGCAATTCCTTTCCTGCAGACTTCAGTACAATTAAATACTAAACACAGCTCAAAGTAAACCTGGGATCAGTGAGTGATAAATGGGGTTCTTTTTGGCTGATTGTATCATATTTGAGATAATCACAACAAGGGACATATGACTGAGCTCATACCCTTCACACTCTCTCCTTTTAGGAAATAGCAGCAAAGGAAACAGATTCTCCCACTTTCCATTGTCTGTTATTCAGCTGTAGGGAACTCTCAGGAGAACAGCTGTCACTCCCCCCCACCCCCTGCATTTCTGCTTGTGTAGGGGATGCAGGAGAGGTACAGAGTTAATCTGGACATCTGCCTGGGACCCTGCTGCATTTACCAGACTGAGTGTGCAAAGTGTGTATCTCAGACTCTGCAAGCAGTAGCAGGCAAACCTAGCTGTTCTGCCTTCCCACACAGTTAGGAAGGGAATCCCCAAACTTAATGCTGCAGTCAGCCATCTTTCCCCCTTGCTTTGGGCATGTAAGAGTTTATCAGCAGGTGTCTGTCTATATTCTCTGCCCTGAACTTTCAGTAAATAAGTGGTAATCTCCCATCCCTATATTTTAGCATCATTTCTGTCCCCAGCAGAACAACATCTACAAGCCTAGCTTCAAAGAAATAGTGACTTTCTTGCAGACAAAGATGGGCATTTTCTGGCCTTCACTCTTGAGTTTATACATTTGGCCTGAACAGCCAGATTATTGCTAAAGATGATGAAAATTATCACCTCCTTCCCACTGCTACTATAAGATCAAGGACCTGCAGAGGCTGGTGGTGGATGGAAGGAGCCATACAGATGAATTTGGTCCTTTTTAATTCACTGGAGGGGGAAAATCCCATTGCTATTAATAGATGGAGGGACATGCTAGAAGATGCTTCCATGGATCTTTGAGGTTGGGAATTGGGGTTGCATCCAGAGCTGATCACCAGCAAATTTGCAACGCTAGTGAAAGGTGTCAGGTTGTAGTGCTGGAACCTAACAGGTTCTGGTTAGTCCTAGTGTTCTGCAACATGCACAGCAGCTACAGAAGCACTTCTCTTCTCCCACCCATCAAAGCCCTGCAGACATGCCTTGTCCTTGCCCCAGCTTGCTCACCCCTAAGCACGGGAGTGAGGGATCAAGGGCCAGATCCTCTGAGGTATTTACACACCTAACTCCTGTTAAGTTCAGTGGGTGTTGGGTGCCTAATACTTTTGAGGACCTAGGCTCAGATCTGAAACAAGACCTCTGTGGTAAAAGGCTCCCATTCCCAGCCCCCTGCAGTAGCCAGTGGCCCTGTACACTGAGCAGGCATCCCCCCCCCCCCCCCCCACACATATGCAAACACATCCATGTACAGGCACTGTGCATACCCACAAAACACTGCTCTCTGTGGGTTTAAGAGATTTTAATCACCTGCTGAATTTTTTGTTTTTCCATGACCTTATTACAAAAGACATTGCAAAAATAATTCCACTTATCTGCAGGTAGACCCGGAGACGTGGGATGTGTTCAGAGGTGAGGGACAGCAGTCAGAGAACGCAGGGAAGGAGAGGCGAAGGATGCACAATATGGCACTGTTAGTATGAGGTGGTGACGTTTCCTCCAACATAACAGTCAATAGCTGATGAGCCTCCTGGCTGTCTGACCCATTATTGCCTCTATACTGTGTGCATGTGTGCACACACAGATCCTAAACCCCGTGCACACAGGAAAACAACGAGTACACAGAAATTTGCACAGAAGACATTTTTTGCACATACAACCTGTCAAAAATTAGAGGGAACATTGGGTGGGGGTATGTAAAGGAACGGTCATTCCCTGGGGGAACCCTACATGTAAGTACAGAGAAGACGTAGAATATCCAGGGAGGTTTCATCCCCTAATCCCCTTAGGTATTGGAGGTGAATGTGAGTCTTCATTTTCATTCAGGTAAATAGTCAGTACCCTGAATACTTTGTTTCTCCTGAGAACATGTAGCACAGTGCCATTATTCCTCTGACTTACAGCTTGCCTGGAACTTGGTCAACTCACTTATCTCCCAGCTTCTGTTGGAGGAACTTGTCCCAGATGTACTCCTGGAGACTTTCACAGAGTTCATCAAGGTACATGAAGTCCATGCGTCTTGCTCATTCCTTGTTGTACCCAACAGCGTTGAATTTCTGCATGGCGCTTTTGCAATGCCGAAACCTGTCGTAAGACATCAGATTCTAGGATAGGTTTGTCATGTGGGGGTGGCTGTAAGAGGTGGCTTTGATTTCTCTGGTCCATTGTGGATTCTGCAGCTATTTCAGTGACTGGGATTATAGTGAACAAGGGGCTCTGCACTAACTGTATGTTTATTAGATCAAAAGAGGGGTCTTTAAATGTTGCCTGTTTTGTATCTGGCTCTTCTATTTGATAGGATCAGAGACAACAGCCACTGAAGTCCATCATCTGCCTTTCCATCCGGAAATCATCAAAGGGAAAGAAATCCAAATGAATAATTAAAATGGTTCCTTGTTTGCTTTGAGGAATTAATGAATGAATTAATGAATGGCTATTCCTGCCAACAGATCATTGATCCTGTAATTGGCAAGAACTGTTCAGATTGTAAACTGTCTGGGTTGCAGGAAAGACTGTTTTCTTTGGCCAATAAACTGACTCATGTTTCTAGAGATTTTTTTGTTGGGGTGAGAACTATAAACATTCTCGCCAAGAGGGTAAGGTGCTAGTCTAGGTCTTGGGTGTCCTGGTTTCTATTCCTGGTTCTGCCATTAGTCAGCTTGGGAACCATGGGCAAATGGTTACTTCTCTGCCACTTTCCCTATCTGTAAAAAATAGGGATAACGATCCTGACTCCTTTGTACAGCATTGAGATCTCTGGATAAGAGCTGGGTATTATCATTCAGTTACTCTACTGAATGACCTACACTGTTATTTCCCTTCTCGTGGACTTCCTCTTTTATCATGCGGAACAGACAATGCATGGTAGACTGGGGCATAAAATTTCCTTACCAGCCTTTTGAAACCACAGTGGGAGCTAAGAGGATGTGCAAATGGGTACTGCTGCAAGGCAGACACACCCAGCATCCCTCCATGAAGTATATTTACACTGCAGCCCTCATCTTTTGGATCAGGGCCTGTAGAAACATAGCAACAAGGAAGGCAGCTCGGGGCATACTGATATTTTCATGAATGTCACTGGCTCCAACCCACCCCAAATCAGCAGTGACTGATCGTTACTGTCTGACTATTCAGTGGCTTTGGCATGAGATGAGTTTGGTAGGTCTCAGTTCAGTATCTAGTGGGTTAGTGGCCATTTCACATGAGCCCTTAGCAGCGTGAACTGATTGTCCCCCTCGTTACCAAATCTCAGCAGAGAGGACAAAGTCTGAGGATAAGGAGACAAAACTACCCAAGGGGAGGGGGATCCTTAGGGACATAAGTCAGGAACAGAACCCAAAGACCTTGGCTGTCAGTACCCTAGACATTCCTGCCTGTGGCAGTAGTTTGAAGAGAATACAAACACCCCTTTGAAGATTGACTCACCATGTTCAGAAAGGGAGATCCTTGTTTTCTCACTCTTGTACCAGGCGTCATTTAAGGGAGTCCATGTCTGCTCTGAAGCATCTTCCTGACTCATTACTGGATGAGCTCTTTGTGGAAGTTCTCCAAGATCTGGCGGCTGATGTCTTCAGAAGTGCCATGAAGGATTTTGTGGATGACTACTTAACCAGGGCTGCCACTTTTGACAGCATGGACAGAATAGTAACAGAAGTGGTTCAGATGGTCTTGCCTACCATTGTGAGTAAAATGCATGTCTCTTATCTATATACCTGTGCACAAACTCCAGGTTTGAATCTCGAGCTGGTGGAGGATGCTGGAGCACGAAGCCTTCCAAGTATCTAAAGAGCTGCTATAACTGCCAGTGGCAAGGCAAAGTTCCTCACTGTGTTTCAGACCTCTCTTGGGGGGACCACCTCTAATGCTGAGGGGCCAATTTGGTCCTTAACCGCTTCGCTGAGCCTGCCAGTTTGTGCCATGTAGGCTTCTAGCCATTCCTAACTGGACTTGGGACCCACAGCTTGGGTCACCAAGGCCACTGACCAGCCATCAATGACTTCTGGTCAGTAACCAGCTCAGCTGGGTATTTTGTCCCATAGTTATCAAGGGCCCACCAAGAAAAAGTGCTGTCTAATCACTTCAGATATAAATAGAATGTTTTCTTCTGGGTCGCAGGTCCAAGAGGCTCACCAAGAGATGCAATATGAGGATATTCTCCAAGAGGTCATTTCACATGTCGTCGAGGAGGACGCTAAAGCCCTAGCTCACTCAGTCCTCAGTGACTACAATACTAAGACGACAAAGCTGCAACAAAGCCAGGTACTATTGAACCATGTGGCAGCACGGGTTATTCCATGTAAGAAATGAATTCCAGTGTCCTGGTGAAAAACCTAAATGAACAGTCAGACTGACTTTCTAAGCAAGACAATGTATATATCTGAAATTAAGAGTACTGGACCATGATGGTTAAGAGGCATCATCCCAGTCTGATTTCATTAAGGTATTGGAATAAGTAACTCTCTAACATCTATTTTGTTAGATGTAATAGATAAAACATGCTCACACCCCAACACTTTCAAATTTGGGGCCTGAAGTTAAGCTCCCAAATAAGTGGCCTGTAGTTTTTCCCCACAAGTCCCCTAAATGCCTAACAGAGATATGGATCCCATCCCTCCCCCACATCCCCTCCTCCTCCCATTCAAACACTTAGGCCATGGTTACACTGGCACTTTATAGCGCTATAAAGCCCCTACGAGCGCTATAACCTACTCTCCGTCCACACTGGCAAGGCACTAATAGCGCTATAACCGCGGAGTTATAGCGCTATTATTAATCCACCTCCTCATGGGGAATAAGGGCTGTAGTGCACCTGCTGTAGCGCTACAGGAAGAATGTGGACACCCACTGCGTATTAATTGGCCTCCAGCCTGTCCCATAATTCCCGTTCGAGCCACTCTGGTCATCACTTGCAAACTCTTTTGTCCTGTCCTCAGGTGACCACACGTCAGACCCGCCCTTTAAAGTTCCAGGGAAATTTGAAAATCCCCTTCCTGTTTGCTCCAGCCAAGCGTGGCGTGCTCTCAGGGAATCCTTGCAAGTGATCATTCTCATTGATCTGATTGATTGCGTGGCGTGGTCTCAGGGAATCGTTGCAGGTGATCATTCTGATTGATCATCATGACTCCACGTGCCATGCCTCCTCGCAATAGGCGATCCCCAGCATGGAGCAATAGTGAGGTGCTGGACCTCATCAGCTGCTGGGGGGGAAGAGGCTGTTCAGTCTCAGCTGTGGTCTAGCCGCAGGAATTTTGACACCTATGGGCAGATATCACGGGCCTTGGCAGAAAGAGGCCATGAGCGGGACACTCTGCAGTGCCGTGTTAAGGTAAAGGAGCTTAGGAATGCGTATCGCAAAGCCCGCGAGGCAAACGGCCGCTCAGGGGCAGCCCCGGTGACTTGCAGATTTTATAAGGAGCTGCACGCGATACTTGGTGGTGATCCCACGGTCACTCCATCGACCACCACGGACACTTCCCAGCCCACCAGTGAAGGAGGGGGTGAGGAGGACGACGAAGAGCAGGAGGATGAAGAAGAGGAGGAGGATGAGGACGAGGCAGCAGCGATCCAGGGCACGGAGGAGTCCCTGGACGCATGCAGCCAGGAGCTCTTCTCAACCCAGGAGGGCAGCCAGCCACAGCGTCCGGCGGTTGCAGGGGCCAGCTCAGCAGCGGATTGCGGAGGTAAAGCTGCTTTTCTATGGGGAAGGCTGGCAGCTTGGGGTGGAAAGGGATGAGGGGGGCATTCCACCTGGAGCTCTGTTCAAGCCAGGAGGAGGGCAGGGGGGCATGCAGCCAGGAGCTCTCCTCTAAAGCCAGGAGGAGGGCGGCCAGCCACAGCGTCCGGCGGTTGCAGGGGCCAGCTCAGCAGTGCATTGCAGCGGTAAAGCTGCTTTTCTATGGGGAAGGCAGGCAGCTTGGGGTGGAAGGGGATGCTTGCATGCTTGCCTACATATGGAATAGTGCATTGATGTAGTCTATCACCTCGCGGTAGTCATCATCAGTAATCTCTTCAAAGGTCTCAATAAGAGCACTTGCAATGCGCCTGCGCAGGTTTCCCGGGAGAGCCAGCGTGGTCCCCGTCCCGGTCACGGTCACTAGTCCCTGCCACTGTGCTACAATGGGTGGGGGGAGCATTGCTGCACATAGGCACGCTGCATATGGCCCTGGGCGGAAGCCGCATCTTAATAAAATCCCTTCCCTTTGCTCCTCAGTGACTCGAAGCAACGAGATATCTTCCAGGACAAACACCTACGGAGAATGTTGGAACAGTGTTCAGAGTAGGGCTCCTGCCACTTCCCGGCACTCCACACACACCCCCACCCCCGCCACAGCTTTTCAGAGCAGGGAAGAAATCCTTCCCCCTGCCTGCTGCTCACACTGTGGCTCCTGCAACGTACCGGCACTCCCCACCCCCTCCCCCGCCACAGCTTTTCAGGGCAGGGAAAAAATCATTTCCCTTGCCTCTGGAGTCCACTCACCATGGCAGGGGCTCCGTTGCTGTATCTGTGCTGTCTGCGGGACAGGCAAACGGGGAATGCGGGGGAATGATAGGCATGTCTGCTCTTTACAAGGGAACCACTGTGAAATGTATCTTTTTATTTTAGAAGGGTCGTCCTTCACCCCTTCGCCATCGCTCTTATCAACAGCTGAGAGGCTCAGGCGACTGAGGAAGCGGCCACGAAGGAGCAAAGAGGATCTTGTACAGCAAGTAATGCAACAGGCTGTAACGGAGAATCGAGTTGCACAGAGGTGGAGGGAGAATGAGAGCAAGTTGAGGGAGAAGGCGCGGAAGGAGAACGCGATTCACCGCCGGAAAAGCACCGACAAGCTGCTCTCATTACTGCAGCTTCAATTGCAGACTGTGCAGCGGCTTGTCACCCTTCAGGAGGAGAAGCTCCGCACCCACCACCCCAATTATCGTTTGCCCCAACTCCCTTCCCCTTCTTTGCCTCTGTACCCTCCAGGCCACTATCATCAGCCAAATGGTTATCACCATCCACAGCTGCCTCCAACCCCTCTGTCTTCACCGAACAACCCCCAGACCCCAGACCATTATCCACTGCAGTCTACCCCTAATAACATGCCTTACTGGCCACCGCAAATGGGGTTTGGGGGACATGGCCACTGTGAGGGCACTGGAGACTCAGAGACCCGGACATACTCCGATCTCTGACTGACCCCACGACACCCCCATTGCACCTCCCCTGCCTTCCCCCTCACATGCATCACAATATTTTCTTTCAGCAACCGAAGTACCTGTTCAATAAATGAATTGTCTTCTTAATAAATGGGTTTTTTTTTATTAAGTGTACATACATTATTACAGGCTACAGAAAAGCAAATGCCTGTTCCTGTTAAAAGAATGCTCCCTCCCTCCTTCCCTCCATCTGCACCTCACTTTAGAACTGGCTTTCAGCCTCAAAATGCTCCCTCAAGGCTTCCCTGATCCTAACAGCCTCGCGCTGGTCCCCTCCATGAACCCTGCTCTCTGGCTGGGCATGTGTGGCCTCCAGGCGTTGAACCTCAGAGGACCATGCCTGAGTGAAGCCTTCGCCCTTCCGCTCACAAAGATTATGTAGGGCACAGCATGCGGAAATAACCGCGGAGATACTACCCTCGGCCAAATCTAGCCTCCCATAAAGACAGCGCCAGCGCGCCTTGAGACGCCCAAAAGCACACTCCACAGTCATTCGACAACGGCTAAGCCTGTAGTTGAACCTTTCCTGACTGCTGTCCAGGCTCCCTGTGTACGGTTTCATGAGCCAGGGCATTAAAGGGTAAGCAGGGTCACCAAGAATCACTATGGGCATTTCCACTTCCCCCACGGGGATCCTCTGGTCTGGGAAAAAAGTCCCGGCTTGCAGCTTCATGAACAGGCCGGTGTTGCGGAAGATGCGTGCGTCATGCACCTTTCCAGACCAGCCAGCGTTAATGTCAGTAAAACGCCCACGGTGATCCACAAGCGCCTGGAGAACCATGGAGAAGTACCCCTTTCGGTTAACGTACTCCTCAGCTAGGTGGGCGGGCGCGAGAATGGGTATATGGGTCCCATCTATCGCCCCACCACAGTTAGGGAAACCCATTTCTTCAAAGCCAGCCACGATGTCATGCACGTTATCCAGAGTCACGATTTTTCGTAGCAGGATGCGATTAATGGCCCTGCACACTTGCATCAGCACAACTCCAACGGTCGACTTTCCAACCCCAAACTGGTTGGCCACCGATCGGTAGCTGTCTGGGGTAGCCAGCTTCCAGATCGCGATAGCCACCCGCTTCTCCACCGGGAGGGCAGCTCTCAGTCTGGTGTCCTTGCGCCGCAGGGCAGGGGCGAGTTCAGCACACAGTCCCATGAAAGTGGCTTTTCTCATTCGAAAGTTTTGCAGCCACTGCTCGTCGTCCCAGACTTGCATGACGATGCGATCCCACCACTCTGTGCTCGTTTCCCGTGCCCAGAAGCGGCGTTCAACAGCCGTGAGCATGTCCATTAATGAGACAAGAAGCTTTGTGTCGAATGCATTCACCGCTTCGATCTCGTCTTCAGAATCATCACTGTCATCCTGCATGTCAAGGAATAACTCCACTGCACACAGAGATGTGCTGGCGACAGTCGTCAGCATGTCCCTCAGCAGTTCTGGATTCATTGCAGCACTCGACAATGGAAGACGGAGCGTGCCTTGCTGAAACCCTTGAAAGATGGCGCCGGAGGTGGAAGGAAACACAGGGATTGCTGGGATATGCCAAAAAGCATCATGGGTAGTTCAAACAGGATATAGAATGCCCCGCAAGTGACGCCCCCCCTACCACAAGCCATTGCGCCAGATCAGGAAGAGGTGTACTGTGGGATACCTGCCCTAATGCGCTGCTCTTAATGCCGTATTAAGTGCCGCAAATGTGGCCATGCTATAGCGCTGGAGCAGCTCAGTGTGGACATACAATAGCGCTATTATTATTGCTGTATAAGGCGAGCGCTATAAGCAATAGCGCTATAATTTTGTAAGTGTAACCATACCCTTAGTAAGGGAGTGCCCTGAAAAGCTTGCAGCTTCAGAGAGTAAGACTGACAATTGGGAAAACTGAGGCACAGACTGATTTGCCCTAAGGCCACATAAGGAGGCAATGGCAGGGCTAGGAATAGAACAGATCTCCTGACTTGTGGCCCTGTTCTTTGTATTAAATCATGAGATCCTGTTTTAAATCACGAGATCCTGCATTGTTCTGTCATGTTACGTTTTAGATTGACCATTACAGCCTCAATGCCTCATTACTTTTGTCCACTGTTAGGCAACAGGGCTTCTCCCAGAGAGAAGGGGAGGACAGGAAGTAAAAATTCAGTTTAACGCCCTTATGAGCCATTTATCCATCTGGCTACCCAGTGCAAGTTTCTTCCCACAAACCTGTGTTGCGCTTGCTAGATGGCAGTCAAAAGTCCCCTGGACCAAATACACCCCTGGTAAAATGACACTGACTTCCATTGGATTGAATGAGCCAGGGTCTGTAGATATCTATAATGGCAGATATTGCAGCTCAATGACTGGCTGACACATCCTCTTATCACTAGTGTGTGCTTACCATGGGCAGCTCAACCCTCCAGTTCTCCTCTGCCCCGTCCCATTCCTCTCCACATCTCCTCTGCCTTCACACTTCTCTCTTCACTCCTCACCTCTGACCTGAACCCCATCTTCACCCCCTCCCAAACTGTGGCACTAGCATGACATTGGCACTGTATTACATGGGTCACTGGTGCATTATCCCCCTTTTCCTCTACCCTGCATCTCTCATCTGTTTAGATTGAAAGCTGTCTGGTACAGGACCATCTACTACTCCTCTGCGTTTGCAGTGCCTGGCACAAAGGAGCTTAGATCTTAGTTGGTCCTGAGGCTTTACTCTAAATAAGCATAATTAATGAGAGACACAACTTTCGTCCGCAAAGCAATAGTGGACAGCAAGTGGTATTTGATCCCTTCATTTCCTGTGGGATCAGAGACCAGCAGAAATGACTTTCCTCCCAGTTACACAGAACCCAGACGGACCACCCTTCAGAAAGGGAAAACCACCTCGCTAGTAAGGAGGGGAAAAGGCACAGGGTGAAAAGCTTTGGCTGGGCACTAAGGTAGAAACAGGACTTGATGTGCTAAGTCTCTGTCAGGAGAGGTATAGATGGTGCCCTGTCCTATGGCGGGAACCCTGATGTATATTATCATGGATTAGCAAGTCTCTGAATAAAGACTCCTTACAGTGTACAGGAAGCTTGTTTGGGGGAATCGCAAAGCCGTCTGATACGCAAATGCATGTAGATGGCTGGCTGCATTACACTCTGTAAAGTATTAGGAATGGCTCTTTCTGGGTAATTGGCACTTGAAGGACAGAGCCCAGGCTCTGCCAGTGAGCCACTTGCTCTTTCTAGCTCTCCTCTAGGCCAGAATTACCTCTGCTCCCAGACTAGAGCCCTCTTCCGCAGCACAACTTCTAAGCCAGCAAATATACTAAGGTTCCAGAGGGTGAGCCACCCAGGAACAGTTTTTTTTTTTGAGGATTAAAGTGATCCGCCATCTACCAAGCAATGAGCTGCTTACCTTTTGTGCTCCCTGCTCAGCTTCTCCTTTGCAGAGAGGAAAGAGATTTCCAATAGCTGAACAAATCGTTATGCTCCAGTTGCCTTTCATGAATATCAGACTTGGCAGGTTCACTTCAGGAACAATACAAACATTTGCTCTGGTGGTCAAGTGGTAGAGGGTAAAGGCCAGAAAGGGGGCCCCCATGATCTCTTCCTGCATCCAGGCCTGCAGACTTCTGCTGCTCCCTTCCATAGGAAGCCCATAACTTCCATTTTAGCTGCACTAGAGAGCTCATCTGCATGGAGCTCCCTTGCTCTCTCCCCTCCTCTGCATTCTGTAAGTAAAATGACTCTGGGCCCCTGGTCCTCAGCTAATAAACTCTCTGCCCTGCCCCTTCCACAGCTGACCCAGCCTTAGTTATTATTGGCCCCCAGCTGATTAGCTGTATTGCCCATGTCTGAGCTAGGGACTCAGAATTACACCAGGGGTAGCCATACTTCTAGCAAACAGGAGAGCATGGGGCAGCTCTTCATCACCACTTTGGGGCAGCCAATGATGTGGCTTAACCTGCTGGTGGAAAATTCCCCTACACTGGGGCAGGCCCCCCCCCCCTTCCCTTGGGGCACAGAGCAGCTGTAGTGGATCTTTTTCCAAGGATTTTTCAGGGCCCAGCTTATCCGGTGTGTCCAGGGGCAAGGGGACTGTCTGGGTGGGACATCTCTGTGCTCTGGTTAGCTTCTCGGGGCTACATGCAGTTGGGAGGAGAGAGGCCATTCTGTTCTATTTTGATCATGGGGCAGGGGGGAGTGTTCATTCAGATTTCAGAACAAACCCCCCAAATTTCAACCTCCTCCATGAAAGGGAATGGCGCCCTGGCTTCAGGGCAATTGGATCTACTGGGCAGCTCCCTTGGAGCTGGAGGTCCTGACTCCAAAGCAGTCCAGAGGGCAAGCTGACTCCCAGGACTCCCTATCGGCTCACGGGGCAGGTTGGTGAGGAGCCTATGAGCCTGGACATCAGGGTTTCCAGTCTCTTGGTTCCCCACCAGGCTCCCAAGGAGCTGGACAAGGGCGCTGGCAGGAAACCAGGCAGGTTTCTGATGCAACCGTCTCAAATCTGCCTCCCTGAAACATTTTGATTGGGAAAAAGTCTTGTTGGCATTTTGTCCACAAGAGTGGCCCCAAGGCTGCCTCAGCTCCCCCGCAGGGATCAGCCCCAGAATTGGGACCACTGCATGTATGGCATTAGAAGGGTGTTGCCTGCTTGCCACTATGCCATGCTAGTGGCTGAACTCCAAGGGTATCTTAAATAATCCAGGGAGCCTGATGCTTTTGCAAGCAACCTTGAACAAGCTCCCGGCAGCCCTTTTAAGCCAAGCCAGTGCTCTGTGTCCTTTTCTTTTTACATGCACGTGAGCACAGCAGGCAGAACAGGCAGTTGTCTCCAAGGAGCAGCAAGAAAGGTTATGAATGGCTGCCACAGAACTGTTCCTTTTGAAAAGTAATTAAGGCTTCTTCTCTTTCACAGATTACAGCATTTGCTAGCAAACAACTTATTGACCTCTTCCTTCTGGAGCACTTGATTGGAATGACTAGTATGTCTGACCCTGGAATTTGGGGGAAGGAGCACTCTAGTGCGGTTTTAGCAAGTGAGTATTGAGCAGCTGAGAAGGAGCAATTTCTGCGCCTTCTTAAAAACCATCTTACATGGTGCTTATTTAACACCTTCAGTGTCTGCATCCAATATGCAGTTTGAAGACCGCTAGCCTTGCAACACCACTATGAAGTGGGCAAATATTGTTACCTTCTCAAGGGAGGCAGCATGACCTAGTGGGTAGGGCACTGTGCTAGCAGTCAAGAAACCTGAACCGCTGAGTGACTGTGGGCAAGTGACTGTGCCTCAATTTCCCCAAACATGGGAATAATGACACCTGAAGTGCAGTGAGATATCCAGAAAAGTGCTATGAGCGAATAGTATCAAAGACAGCAGGTCTGAGCCTGACCCTTTGTTAATTGGGCACCCTGCCATCCAGCTATATTAAACAGCTTACAACAGGGTTGAGTGACTTGGCCAAGATCAAACAACAATTCAGTACCAGAGTTGAGGAGAAATATTGTAACTCCCTCCTATAACTTAAAACGGTAGGAGCACTTCTCTCCTCTCACTTTCATATAATCCTTTGATCTGAATTTCCCATTTACTAGTATGAGTAGCTTTGGAGGAACATCTCTAAAAAGGGAAACTGGGAGGATGTGTAACTTAGTGCCTAGAAGAAGTAAACAGGACATTTGGTTCTATTCCCTACTCTGGTCACTGACTCACTGTCACATTGGACAGATCACTTCACCTGTATCCATAATGTTACTACTTTCATTTTGTACGAGCACCCAAGTAGGTGCAGTACAGTAGGTAGAATGGGCCCCAAAGATCTTCCAGTTGAAGGGCTCAGCCTAGCTCCTATAATGAGGCCAACAGTCACAAGATCAGGCCCAAACAACACACATGGCTACAATGCAGGAGCCACACAAGTGTGGCTTGCGGTCATTAAACCTGAAATGCTCCGTAGGCTAGAGAGCTTTTTCAGAAACTGGCACTATCTCTGTACTCTGGCCTTCTAACCACAGAGGGTGTTTGAGGTGCAATTGTTTGTAGGGTGCTCAGGGATGCTCAGAGGAAAGACACTAATTAATCCACATATGTAACCAATAAACGAGAGAGACTGTTATAAGCCTCTCAGGGCAGAACCCATCTTTCTGCTTTTTGTACAATGCCTAGTACAACCAGGTCCTCATCTGAGACTAGGGCTCCTAAGAACCACAGTAATAGAAAATGATTAATACCATGGCACAATTGTCAGCTTTGGTTTGTGAGAGGTTTCAGGGGCCTAACTTGTCTGGATTATGACTGCAGTGTATTGTTACAGTGACTAATAGGCTCCATCTCATATGTCATTTAACATCAGCAAAACCACTCTGTGCTGGTTGCTTTCCTATACCTCATGTGAGACAGGCATGCAGAACCGGGCCCTTGAGTGAAGGACTGGAAATTTTGTTTATGTACGCAACTAGAAAGTAACAGCTGCTGATTTTTCCAAGATGTGGGTCCTCCAGACAGCTGTTTCAACACCTTACCACAATCCCTTTTTTCTCCTTCCAGGCTGGATGTTTGATATTCTCATCAGGCAGTTCTTTCTCATTCAGGAACAGCAGCAAACAACCTCTGAAAATGTTCCACTGGGAGATTTCCATCAAAAAGCTTTTACCGAGGTGGTAAGTAATCTCGTAGTCTTAGCCGTCGATTTTTGCTGTCTCCTAGCTCTCCCTGTACAGCAAGGAAAGGAGAGGAGGGGGAACTGCACCACCAGGGTAGAATGAGGGCTAATTCAAGATGAAGAGTCAAATGTAATAGCAAGGGATTATACAGAGCAGTACTCGGTGATTTTGTTTTCTGCTAATCCCACCCTGCTCTCCCCCACATTAAGATAGACCCACCACTAATATTCTGAATTCTTTTTAACCCTTAGAGTGCTCAGTGTCCTCTCCTACCTCAGGCCTCTTCTATGGTATACTCTTGTCCTTCTCCAGAAGGTTACATCACTCTGCAGTTCAGCCCTGTAGCTTTCAGAGGCAGCTATACTGAGTACCACACAGCTAGCTGTGCAGGAGACTTTTTGTAGGTGATGCCAAACACCCCAGATCCCATTTTATCTGCACAGGCATTAAAGATCCCACAGCACATATTATCACAATAGGCATTTGTCCAGATGTCCGTGCATAACATCTCACTGTTCCACCCTAGGTGCTAAGTGATAGCATTTTCATAGTTTTCAGGGTACAGTCCTTAAAATTCCACCTGGCATACCAGGTGATACCTTTGCTTGAGAGGAACACAGCATTATTTCACTGAGTTCACTCTGTAGATCGGGTGGATTTTAAGGGCCAAGGGCTGCACACAATTTCAGGATGAATTCCGGGTTCTCTCTTGATGAAAAATTGTCAATATTACATCTATCTATCAAACAGCCACTAGATGGTGATACAGTAAGCAATTTAAAATTTATTGCTACATTAAAGGAACAACATACCCTAAAATAGTTAATTTGTAAAAATATTTTGTGGCTTCAGGTTTTTATTTCTCAAGACTATACCTTCACCATTTCAATTCTGAAGGGATATTACTTGGGTCTTGGATTATTCCAGAGAGACACAATTCTGTTAAAATCTGAAACAAAAGCTGTAGCTTGAGTCATATCTCTGAAAATTAGATCCAGCTTTCTTTTCAGCATGTCAAGTCTTTGTTTAGCATCACTTGCTAAAATATCTTAGTTTAAAGAAAGCATTAAGCTCCCTCTTTCTTCCAGATCAGCTCCCAACCTCCGTGTTTCTCTCATATTAAATCTGGGATTTCTCTTGTGTGTTTCAGGCTTTAGATGTTATCTTGACAGAGCTAAATAAACTGGCAGAGGAAGACATGGAAGATCTACTGGAATATGAAAGAGGACAGGTAGCTGGGTGAATTTCTTGCAGGCTGCTTTTCACAGAATGAAACAGTAAATGAACCTGCCTTAACAAATGGATATCAATGAACAAATTCAGGCTGGAAGTTAGACGATTTCTAACTAGGGAGAGGTATGTGTGAGAGGTTCTGGAACAGCATCCCAAAAGAGTTATGTGGGCAAGCAAGTTAATTCTCTAAGAGACAGATGGGTATATTTATGAACGCAAGTGGATGAAGGAACTGCTTAGAGTGATGGCTTCCTGCGGCCCCCATTGGACAGCGAACCGCGGCCAGTGGGAGCCGCAATCTGCGAACCGGCAAGTAAACAAACTGGCGGGGCCCGCTAAGGGTGCTTACCCTGCGGTCCCGCATGCCAAGGTTGCCATTCCCTGGCATAACATCACACACTCCAGACCCCCGCCAAAAGGAGCATAATGCCTATGATCTGTTTGTTCAGTACAGCGCCCTCCCCGACAGGCCCCTTAGTCCCAGGGTCACAGTACCTGCGTGTGGCAGATGTTCGGCTGCGGGTGCCGTCTCATGGCAGGCTGGCGCTAGTGTGCGTCGATTTGCTGCTCCTCTGGGCTCTTGTCGGTCATGTGCTGGCCAGGCGTGATGGAACAACTGCTACGCTGCTGGTCTTAGGCCTGGGATTAAGCAAACATCCTCTCTACCTGCTGTCGCCCAGGCCCCATCCCCTGCCCAGCTAGGTGACTTCAACCACTACCAGGCCAACTTCAGACCCTTTTCCCTTCCTATTCTCCCCACTCCCCAATCCCTGTCTCAGTAACCCCCCCGCACTCTGGCTTATTTCCCTTCCCCCTGGACCTAGCTATGGCTCAAGTGCTAGGTTGTCCCTTGGGATATTCCCTCTAAGACACGGCTGGCTGCTGGCTCAGGCTTGTGTCCTCACTCAGCCTTGATTTTTGCTTCTCTAGTGGCTGCTGCTCTCCTTTGCCCAACTAGACCTGTGGGTCAGGCTCTGCTCCCTCTGCACAGGCCCTCACATCCAGTCAGGTGGGGGCTGAAGCCAAGCATGCTCGGCCTGTCCCTTTTTAATGCCATTTTAGCCATCTGACTGGTCAAGAAGCAACCAGGTGGGCTCAGGACTGGACTCCTTCCCCACTCCACCATGGAGTGACATTCCCCTCAGGCAGCTGCAGGAGGCCATGACTAAGAAATCATGCAGTGCTGTCCCCTGTCCCACTGGGGCTGTGGAGGATGGATTTCTCCACACCTAGGATGCAGCACAAGCCTTTTCCAAGACACCAACAGCCGCCCATCCCTCAACCTTCCATTGAGCTTAGTGGAACAAGCCAGAGCAAGACAGGGAGGGCCCCGTGGGTTCAAGCTGTTCAGGATTCCACTCTGTTAACACCAGGTCACTGGACTGCACCAGCTAAGGCAAAATCAGTCTGCATTTCCATGGGGAAGGTCCAATGACCATGTGCCAAGATGTCCAGAGGAGCATTTTGGACGATCTGTCAGTGGCGTTAGCAAAGAAGGAAACAAAGCATTGCAGCTAGATTGCCAAGTTCACATCTGGGAGGGAGTTAAATGTTTCTGCACTTTACCAACAGCAGTGTGGCTAAAGGTTAAAAGGACTTGAAGTCCAGCCCTTCAGCCACTTGGGAACGAAAGAGCGGAGGTGGGGGGTATTCAGCCTCTCTTAGAGTTTGTCTACACATGGAGTTATTCAGGAACACCTACTGCACTTAGAATTCACACTCAACCTTAATCCAAATCAACTTTCAAATGTAGACAAGCCCTAAGGCTTTGTCCATGCTGAGACAGTACAGATTACACAGACATTTTTACTACTATGTCAGCTAGCTACAATGTCTTGTTTCACCATCTAAGAAGAATATCCTATAAAATGTACAGGGCAAGTAGCTGCATCAGCCAAATGCTTCAAGAAATAGAGTTGTTTTTTTCCCTCACTTGTGTCAGTACATAGCAGGTTTGGTCCCTTTATTATGCTGCTGTTTTATGCATCAGCCAGACTTCAGCATGCAATATTAAACCATCATTGCTAGAAAAGAGCCATATTAGTCAGAGCCCAGCAATGGCTGGCTCCCTTATGAGATTGTATAAGAGGAATTCACATGCAGTGAAAGAAGGATCACTAAATATTACATGACACTTCCATCGTCCTGTTATGTGCCTTTCCACACTTCACTGAGATAGCTTATCCTCTCAGATTTGTCAACATGTTGGGGAAATAGGTTCTGGGATATAATACAAGTCGCCTGCTTTTCCCTAGATGACATGGTATTGCAAAAAGGAAGATACAGAGACGCTATTCCAGTGATCTCCCTTGAATGATTTAGGTGTTTGCATTTCCTAAAAGCAATTTGGCTTGGAAGCGCTAAACTGGAAATTTTCTTCCTCCCAGGCACTTGCAATCATTCCCTCTATGAGGCTGCTGCAGTAAAAACACAGTGAGCCAGATCCTGAGCCCCTGTTCTGCTTGCTTTGCACAACTCTGGCAGTGCTAAGCAGACGGAATGCTGGATTAAGTGACTCCCTGGTTTAGGAGCATCGACAGAACACTGCTGCACTCCCACAGGGGGCTGATAATAGCCAGCACAATTAAGAGCAGCCCTAAGGTTTCTCTACATTATGCCAGGATCAAAAGTCCTGAACTGGGGGAGGACTTGAAGGGGGTGTAACACCACCTTTTCCCTCTCACCTCCACTGAATACAACTTAGCTGCTGCATTCTCTGCAATCTCGAAGCATTGGCAATCCTCATTTTGCAGATGGAGGCAACTGAGGCACAGACAGATTAAGTGAGTAGACTCAGGGTACGCTGCAATTCAGCAGAAAGTCAAAAGTAGATCACCAACCTCCTGCTTTCACCACTAGACCAGGCTTCCTCCTTCAAAGCATAAGGTAGGCAGTGCCAGACCCTTAAGAAAGGTACCGAGAATGGAGTTAATTTCAGCCTTCTTCACATCTGGTGGGTACCTCATTTAAAACAAGACTAAAGCAAGCAAAGAAGAAAATCTTATTCATGTACGTTAAGAGATGCAGAAGGGCCCCTCAGTGACTTCTGAGCTTCACAGAGGACAGAACTTTTACGAAAGCACACATTAGGTGATTAGATTCCAAGGCCAGAACGGACCATTGTGATCATCTAGTCTGACCTTGTGCATCACCTAGGCCAGAGACCCTCACCCTGCATTAAGCCCAATACCTTGGGGTTGGAATTAGCACACATCTTTCAGAAAGGCAGCGAGAGTCTTAATTTAAAGACTACAAGTGATGGAAAATATAGTGCATCCCTTGGCAATCTGTTCTAATAGTTAATTACTCTCTCTGTTAAAATCATGCATCTTATTTGCAGCTTGCATCTTATTTGCAGCTTAATGTTCTTTGATGTGGAATTAAGAATCAGCCCTATCTTCGCCTGTGAAATTGATGTGACTGTCTGGCCCCCAGCTTTATATAAGAATGAGCATTGAGTGCACCCAAGAAATGAGAATATTGGAACACAGTGTTTATTTAAGAATAAAACATATTTAAATTACTTGGCTGATTCATATGATAAAAAAAACCACAACAGGTGGGGGAGGGGGAAGGTTCGCCGAGATGTGAACAAGGAAAAAATCCAGTGGTTAAAAGCTGCTTTTTGGGTACAAAGCGATCGTCATTTGCAGACAGCAGCCGGATACCGTTAGAGGAAAGAAGCAACAGCTTGGGCTAAAATATTTAAGATTTCCAAGTGTATCAAACCTTTCAATCTTCTCAGCACCAAATTGCATCAGAGGCAATTCACTTCTCTCAATAGCCACATTGCTACAATGGAATTTAATGGCTGTTTTGCAATTGAGAGAACAACAGGGGTACACACTGAGCAGTGTTGTTACGAGTGCTTGACTCTGATCAATTACATTTATTATTGATACTATGTCATAGACAGACAGGGTGTTTTCTAGTAAGTAAAAATAAAAAAACCCACATGGTTAGGAGCAGAAAATGTTCCTGCTGTGACCAGCTTATGATCTAAAGACAGGACTGAGAAGAGAATGAACAGGCAGCACTGGAGTTATGCAGGATCGTTTACACACTTAGAGCCAGAGGGGTAATGTGGGTCTGAAATGGATTTGTAAGAGGGGCTGAGAAGGAGTTTGAAGGATAAGAAGACTGTTTGATGTCCAGGGGACACGGGGGAGCTAACGAAGGAAATTAAAGTGGTGACCATGCTAGCAGACTGAACCAGTTTTTGTTCAAACTGTTCATTGCGTCCATACTAGCAATGTTGAATTGGTTTAAAAACGTTTTTGGGTCTCCCCCTGCAACCCTGGCATCTACACTAGTGATGTAATAAACCATTTCTTCACCTTCCACAATTCTCAGCACCCCTCCCAGAAGCAGTGGATTTTGGGAGAGATCATAATGCCTCCCATGCTAGTTGAACTCTTTTAGTTTGTCTGTTTCCACAGTGGCACCAAACTGGTTTAGACTGATCTGCTTTTTCGCCTGCTGAAAGTCTAACCTGCTCCAGCCAGTTCTTACCTCCCCATTGAAATATATCTGTGTGGTGCAAAGTGCCCTAAGGGCTAAACGGGTTCTTACACCAGTAAATTTCTCGAGCACAGGCAAAGCTAGAAGGAGCAGTCAGGAGGAGAGAAACTTAGCTGGAGCTTAGGGCCTGATCCAAAGCCCACTGAAGTCAAGGGAAACACTGCTACTGACTACAGTGAATGTGGGGCTGTTAGGTGGCAGGATCAGGAAAGGGGAAGCAAGAGGGAATACTGTGAGCAGAGAGGCCAGGAAGCTTTGTAAGGGGGTCAAAGAGGTGCCAGAAGTGAATATGAGAAGAAGGCAGTGTAGAGACTTGAGAAAGGGGGAAGGTCTTGGTCAAGTGTTTTCACCTGTGGCTCCATACCTGAAATTTTGGCTGCTGTTACCTCCCATTGCACTAAAGTAGCTCGTAATGTTATTTAAATTGTTGTACCAGGAAACGACTTCAGCGTTGTGATAGTTAAAAGCATTTCTTGTTGTTTGTAGTACAGGTTGTGAGTTAGGGGCACATGCGTTTATCCTACAGGGATTCAGAGTAAGTAAATTACAGTACTTTAAATAGACGCCTTGAATTGATTATGAGGTCGGGTCTGATTTATAGATAAAACACCATAGTGACAGCTGAGTTACGATGAGAAGAACGAGCCAGGCTTGAGGTCCGATGGTAGAGCTGGAGGCTAGAGAGAAAGACAGAGGACAGTTTTGAAAATCAAAATGGCACAGTTCCAAATAATCAAAGGCTGAATCACTGAGAGATCAAAACGTGAGAGTCTCCAAAGGACAAACTTCTACACTGTGACAGCACGAATCTGCCGATCAGGGTGTGAGTCATAGTAATATCACCTTACGATTTACTAGCATCCTTCATCCAAGGATCTCCTGGTGATGCACAAGCCCCCCACTGACAAAGGTGATGTTGTTGTAGGTGCGGAAAGCAAGGCACAGAAAGATAAAAGCCCCGTGTTTTCCAAAGTGCCTGCTCAAGTGAATCTGAGATTCCAAGAAGTTGATTTTCAGATTTAAAGTGGGGGTTGCAAGGAAGAATCCCCTTTCCCATCTGCACCACGCTGCTCCTCTGTTCCATCTATCCTGGCCCATTCCCAGCCTCCCGGAGGCAGCCCTTCAGATAGTCACCTCTGCAGCTCTTGCCATCTTCCTGCAACGTCCCAGTCACGCAGCTGCACAGGGGCCCGTCGACCCTGCTCGTGCAGATCTGCTCGCAGCCTCCATTATCCTCGCACCAATCTAACCCTGGAACAGGAGAGATTGGGGGCTCAGCAGAAAGCAGCACGCCAGTGTACAGAAAAGGGCATTACAAAGCTTAATAGCTAGAAACGACCCTGAAAGCATTTCCTTTATTAAAGCATTTTCTTGCCCATTGCATTTACACCCAGCTCTACGGTGCCATTCAACCTGCCGCTGAAGGTGCGGGGGCTTTGATTCAGATCCACCCAGGTCAATTCTTTGAACAGCCCTGCACTTAATTTAGGACCGGAGGGCCTGCTCCCACTTAAGCCAATGGCAGAATCACTGACCTCAAGTGCACTGATCAGTGCTTGTCAGGCAGAGCCCACAGAGCATAGACCAGTGCACTCTTGGTTGGTTGCGAGCTGGGTAAAGACCCGTCTGTCAGTTCTTCCTCCAGAGCAGCACCCAGGGGTGCGTGGGTTGGGGAGTAGGAGAAAAGATGAACCTCCTGCTGGTCTGGATGGTGGAGACATGGAGAGAAGAAGTTGAGGAAGAGGAGTAGGAGGAGAAGGAAGGTGTGGCAGAGAGGGGAGTTAGGATGACAAGGAAAACTGAGAAGGAAGCCATTCTCTAGAATAATGGTTCTCAACCTCTTTCCATTTGCCGACCCCTAAAATATTTTGAATGGAGGTGTGGACCCCTTTGGAAACTGTAGACATAGTCTGCAGACCCCAGATCCCAGGAGGCTGTGGACCACACAGGTTAAGAACCACTGCCCTAGAAATCACCTCACTCGGGGCTGGCAGTGAGTACTCAGCATTTCTAAAAATGAGACTCTCTCTAGTTGGGCACCCAGGGACTGAAAGGCCTAGAGCTGGTGGATGCTTTTGAGAAATTGGGTTCAGGGTAAGAGATGCCTTAGACATATGTAAGATAAAGAGAAGGGGAAGGATGGATGCATGTAGGGATGGATGGGCAGACACAGTGTGAGGTTTGGAGGAGAAAGTGGCTCCATAAGGGACTCTCCCCCCACCATGACACAGTGCACAGAGGTAAAAAGAGTTGCTAGCTCATAAGAACCAGAAAGTGAAACTGACCATGCACGAAAAATAAAACTGATCAGCTGAGTTTTAGTGCCCTGCTACATAAATTGTACATCTAAAAAAAAGGTAAAAACAAATGGTGAAAACTGGCTGATTAAAATTGGATGCTTCCTATTGTAATTCATTCAGATGGGGTTATTAACACAAGGGAAGGACCTGTTTCTCAATATATTTATGATTTATCTTTAGCTTGTCCATTTAATCATCAAAGGTTCAGAATAGTTTATATAGGAGGGAATATTTTCTTCCACATTCTTAGCTGTGCACACTTACGCTTTCTCCGGATGGGCCCTACTGAGATGATCTGCTCCTTGGGCTCTTTGGTATACTCAGTGGCCATCCTGGAATTCTGGGGGCAGTTCTGAACAAATGAAAACACAAGGGGCGATTACCGCAAGGCTTTGTGATTATGGTGCGCTCGTCTCTGATCTCAGACCCTGGATTTGGCCCTGTTCCCATTGAGTGCTCTTGCACAGCTCCCACTGAGGCTGCAGCAGTGTTGGATTAGCATCATTAAGGGAAAATTCTGGCCCTTCTTCTCTTATACAAAGGACCTGAATTTGTTCTGCTGGGAGTGATGCCCAGCAGTAGCCCCCAGGGAACTGTTCACCTGCCACACAGTGGCCTTGGGGAAATGATTCCAGCATGGACCACCACCGCAAACCCACAGAGCACGCTAAGGCCATGCACACATACTATTTTGCAGGAGTATTTTTCCGAATCGCAGAGGGAGACGGCGCAGTGGAGATGAACCTCGTCGTAGTCCCCGATGAACTTGAAGACGGTGACGTGGAAGCGACACGTCAGGGATACCCCGTTCTCCTCAATCCCAATGGTGTTATCCTTAATATTTTGGCAACTAGGAGGAAAATACAGAGTCTCAGCTGGGTTCCAGGAACAGTTGTGAGCTTCTAAAAATTTCCACAGATCCCCAGTACTCATGGGTTATGCCTACAGGGAAACTAAATGATCCTTAAGAATGAGAGGGGTAGCCATGTTAGTCTGGAATTGCAGAAGTGACAAAGAGTCCTGTGGCACCTTAAAGACTAACTAAAGTTTTAGAGCATAAGCTTTCGTGGGCTAGTACCCACTTCGTCGGAGGCATGCAGTGGAAGTATCCAGGGGCAGGTATAAATAGGTAGGCAAGAACCAGATAACAGGTTATCTCCCACCTGGTTCTTGCCTATCTATTTATACCTGCCCCTGGATGCTTCCACTGCATGCATCCGACGAAGTGGGTATTAGCCCACGAAAGCTTATGCTCTAAAACTTTAGTTAGTCTTTAAGGTGCCACAGGACTCTTTGTCACTAAATGATCCTTTTCTCTAGAGGTTACTTGAACTTTGTGGGAGGGGGGCTCAAACTCCCCCTTATGAGCCCTCTCAACTCAAGTGTTCAGAATCCGAGCCCCAATTTGGCAGCTTGAGGCCATGCCTTATTAAAAAAACACATCTCCCCTTTACCGTTTGCTGCAGTGATGCAAGTAAACTGAGGTAATCCCATGCTATTCTGATTACTAATAAACTTAGCATTTCTACAGCCCCTGCCATCCAAGGACCCCAGAGCCTTTACAGCAGTAATTAATTACGCCTTGCAACATTCCAGAAGCACTGCGGGGTTACCTGACTCGCCCACATCATACAAGGATTCAGTGGTGGAAGCAGATGTGCACCTTCTGTTCCCAACCTTGCCACTGTCCCGATGGCACAGAAATGCCCAATCTGCAACACTCGGGGCTTGATTTTCAGAGGTGTAGAATTCACAGGCTCCTGTAAGCTCAATAGCAGCTGTGGGAGCTCAAAACTGAAAATCAGGCCCTCCTGGATGTCTTGTGTTGGGCATCCAAATTAGTGGGCGCTCTTGAACACCGAAGCCCTTCCCTTTTGTGCACCAATTTCTACACCTGCCATATGAGAGTAATGCCACCTTGCAATGCACCTCATCACTCCTGGATGAAAAGTGCTATGTAAGTGCAAAGCTTTCTTGTTATCAACTCCAAATGCAGATGATAACATATTAAAACTGTTAGAATTTCTCCCAATAATAATCCACAAACGGGCCAACATTTAACCAGGTATACTGATATCTGCAAACATCCGCCTGTCTAGGGGATAGCATGGAGTCCAAGTTCCCCATCACCAGAAGTAGTGCTAGATGTCCAACTGCAGCCTTCTTCTAGGTTCTTAAACTGCTCTTCAGCATAACACCTCAGCACTTCTGGCCTTTCCCTTAGGATGCTAGGAATAACCACAGAGGTACAACTCAATGGTTCTTCTATTTTGGTATTAGACAGCAGACTTTGGTGCATGAATCAGAGGGAGAAATACGCTCCTGTAATGTTCATAGGTTCAGATCATCTGGTGCTTTACACCAGCCAAAGATTTTTAGATCCCCCAAAGGAAAGCAAAACAGAGAGAAAAATTTTGTCAGATGCCACTTACCCTCCTTCGATGATGAAGTATCTGAGTTTGTCATTGCTGTCCCGAGAAGGGGTTGCGTAACATTTGTTTAGCGTTAGAATCAGGTGGGTGGAATCTGCTCCGACAACGAAGACCCCGACATAAAGCACATCCCGGGTGGTTAGAACCACTTCACCCTGCCTGTAGGGGTGCTTATAGGATGAGTTTTTGTACAATGCCATCTTGGTTGTGAAACTGCCTTCTTGTGTTGGGACTGTCAGGTTAATCACACTAAAGGAGAGAAATGAAACTCATGAGAAAGCAACAAAAAGATGGTCCTCTACAACGGGGGAGGTGAATGATTGGGTCTAAGGGACATGGACCAGGAGACGGAGCTTTTCATATCTAGGTTGCTAGTTTGAATACTGCAAAACTGAAAATTGTTACAACCCAATGGACATTTGGTGGCTGATGTGACCCCAGTTTGATGTTCTCGGTCCCACAACTGCCACCATAATTATCATCGACTGGCAGCTTATAACAGAGGCCAAAGGCTGAATGGGCCATGCAAATTTCCTAAAAGTGCCACCCATAGATCAAGGCTGACACACATTGGTGAAGCAGCATGAGAGAAGCTAGCCCTCCACGGCCCATTCTGTTCTTGTACTGTAGATTCATAATTTAAAGGCCATTATGATCATCTAGTTTGACTGCCTTCATAACAGAGGTGAAAGAATTTCACCCAGTAATTCCTGCATCATGCCCATATCTTATGGTTGAACTAGAGCACTTTTTTTTTAAACAAGAAAACCCCTTCCATTCCTGATTTAAAGACATTAAGTGATGAAGAATCCACCACGTCCCTTGTGGGGGCACTACTTGTAGTTAATTCCCTCACTGTTAAAATTTCTAGCCTGAATTAAGCTAGCTCCCTTTTCCAGGTTAAATACAGGAAACCTGAGCCTCCAGGCTGTCACGCCAGCACTAAATTCACGCTCACAAACAGGAAAATCTAAAGCACACACAGGCCGGCCTTACCTAAGCATTGGCCTCACTACCGAATCCAGAGAAATTTTGATATCAAGCTCATACGCGCACGAAAATTCCACATTGATGGTTCGGTCCCGAGTGATGATGTTTCCAGTGTTGTTTGCACTTTCAATCCACACTGTGTTTTTGTACACGATATGAGTGCCATTGGACTGTGCAGGAGAAAATGAAACACATTTTATTCTTTTTAGGGGTTAACACAGCCATCACGATTCCAGTTCACAGCTCTGAAAGCAGCAGATTAAAGTCATTACGTAAAAAGTAATTTACAGATAGCTTTTGAACTGTTTGGGGGCAAGGATGGCTTTTTGTTTTATATTTGTGCAGCACCTGACACAATGGGGCCTCGATCTCTGATTGGAGCTTCTGGACATTGCAGTAATAGATTATAAATAATAATAATAAATCAGCTTGCATTTACTACTAGACTGAAAAAAGACTCTAAATGTGTACAGAGGTACATATGTTAAATTTATAACAGCACCATTCAGCATAAAAGACCCCAATGCAACATATACACACTACACGCACCACTGAAATGCAACCACCACTGGGGCAGAACACATCATCTGTTTAACAGTCCTCACTAATATCATGTCCCAGTGAAATATCGGGGGAAACGTTAGGCAAAATTTAAGCACCCATTCTGGAATTTGGACCGTACACGAGCGCTAACACCTTATATCTTTTGCCATGGAAAGAAAGACAGACAGAAAGAAAGAAAGAACCCACACTGTGAAGAGTGTGTATGTGATTATCCCCTAATCTAATTTAACAAAGCAATGAATCATTCAGCCATGATGACATTTGAGTTCAAACAATAAACCTGACACTAAAATGAATGCTTGTTTCTCTTTCCTTTCTTTGCTGTTTGGTTCTGTTCCATGGCATGTGTTTCCACACATCACCCGGGCAGCATTTACTTTGTAACCATGCACCATTAAACATGAGCTGCCTCCCCCACTCCTCTCTCACCTGCACAATGTTTCCACAGTTCTCCTTGGTGTTGTTGATCTGGAAGGAGATGAAGTCTTCTCCTTCGATGCCGGGGCAGTGACGGTCATTCACGCGCACACCTTCTCTTTCAAAGCCCAGCTGGAAGAGCTTGCACTTGGAGATGGACACTTCCATCTGTGCCGCTTTGCAGGTCACCTCTGCGTCGATGATGTCATATGTGTCTAGAAGCAATACAGGTGGTTTTAAAGGACGATAATAACTGAGAGTCGGCACTGAGCTGGCCAATCAGGAGAGGATGTTCGGGGCACATCAGCAATAGAGATTATAGAACTGCTGGTTATTGTACCATCAGTAAAGCTCCCTGGGCACTGGCTGTAACCACCGGACTATACTCTCCTAATCTGTAGGCTGTTTCTGGAGTCTTATTATCTATTTTGTTAAATGAATGTTATTTGTGCTGCCTTTGGAGTTCCATTATTTGTGCAAAATAGAGCAAGGCAGATTAACTGTAACTTCATTAAGATGGATATGCTTGGTGCTTAGGAGTGTGCGTTTGCATATATTACCAGCTCTGGTGGCACGAAGCTGCTGTGATTTTACCCCGTATCCTGCCTCTTATGCATGCTACATGGGTATGAGCCCCTGCCGACGTGCCTATGAGCTGGCTTCTCTTCTGCATTGGCGTGCCAGCCGGTCTGATAATGACACTGTGGGAAAAGTTGCTAAGGTTTTCTAAAAGTTCTTGGCATCTTGACCTGCCCTGCAGCTTAAGCTGTCTTATTCTTCTTTGCTCTTGGAACCGTGACAACAGAATGGGTCTGAGACTTCACGTCACCAGAGCTCTCTTCTCAACTCTGCTGAAGATTTACTGGGTGACCTTGAAAATGTCACCTAGCTGCTCCGTGCCTCAGTTTCCCCATCTCTAAAATGGGGGTAGCATTTCCCTGCCTCCCAAGGTGGGGAATTAATTCAATGTCTGGAGAGTGCTTTGAGATCCTGAGATGGAAGAACTACGAGATGGGCAAAGTGTCTTCATTTGGAAGAGCTTTGGACAATGCTTTGGTAAAGGTTATTTGCATGGGGGATTGACAGGACAGGGTTCAGGCACTCTGTGCTGGCCTAGGTGGTTTTTGGAGACAGGTGATTTTCTCTAGGGATTATATCTATGAGCAGATCCAGGGAGGCATTAGCCATCCCTTGCTACATCTGTTTCCACGTTGCTCCCCGCTCAGGGGAGGCTGTTTTTTTTCTCCTTTCCCTGTGTCAGCCAGTTTTAAGTTTGCATTTGTCATGTTCTCGCCTACCTTAGATTGAGCATGTTCTGCACAGTCTGTGCCATTATGTCACTCGAGCTGAGGAGGGGAATGCAGGCACAGTACAGAAGAAGGGTGAAAAGCAGCTTGCAAAATCCAATGCCTCTAAACCCTGTTAATAGAATGGCTGCTTCCCATTCCCCATAGCTGCAAGGTGAAGAACAAAGCTGAGCAGGTTTTTGTTGCCAGTGAACTTAGACGACAAGCAATTTATATCCATTGATTGAGAAGGCGAGGACTGGGCAAAATTGATTTTTGATTTTTAAAAATGTCTGCACGTTTGTATGGAAATTAGATGAGGTCCTGGGGCTCCCAACAAGTTGAAAACAAGGCTGACTGAAGTAGCAGAAAACATGCCATTGGAAACGCTCCTTCATTGGCCCTTGATGGAAAGACTAGCTGAATTAACAGGAGTTTTCAATATCTAGCACTGAATCCTCATGTAGTGTAGATCTGCATAACGTCACCAAAATCAGAAGAATTATGTCAGTTTACATCTGCTGAGAATTTGCCCCTGTATTTCCTTGACTGCATGAAAGTCTGCTCCAGGCAGGAGTCATCTTTCAGCATAGACAGGCTGTGTGATGTGTTTGTGGCTACTAGCTAATTTCTGGTTTTGGTTCATGGTACATTATCCCATACACTAACATGTTGTGTCGATGTAGTATTGTCTGGTTTTGTATTGCAACTTTGACAAGTTGTAAAATTGCATCATTCCATAATTTTATTGGAAATCGCACGAAGCATGCAATATCTGGAAACATATATGAGCTGTGAAGTCATTTACCTTTTTGTACTTTTCATTGTTTGTTTCTTTATGAAAATCAATAAAAATCACACAAAAAATCTCCGTTTTTACCGGTGGGACCAGATTTTAGATGCGATCTGACATCTAAAATGTCAAATCAACCCAACACCACCTAGCTCTTCTACAGCACATTCCATTTGAAGATCTCATGATGCTTTCCAAACATTAGTGACTTTAGCCTCCAACACCTATCTGAAGCAGGTATCATTAGTCCTATTTTACAGATTGGGAAACTGAAGCATAGGGAAGTGACTTGCCCAGGGTCACAATGCAAATCAGAGGCAGAGACATGAGTAGACCCAAGGAGCCTTAACAACCAAGTCTTGGTGCTTTAACCACATAAACACCTTTCCTCCCTAGTGTCCTGTAGCTCCACTGGATATGAGGTTGGAACTTTGTATGGGTTTGAGTGGGAAGTCGTTGCTGAAGGAGTTGGCTTATCTGTGTCTCATATAAATATGCAGGGCCCATTTTTAACTTTGCAGCCAATGCTGCAATTAGCCTCCTGAGACGTGGAGTGGATGCAGGTGGGGTCACTCACTGTTTCCATAGGGTGGAGGTTCGATACAACCGCACAACTCCCCTCCATTGTCAAGCTCACAGCTTCTGTTGGGACAGTCGGCCCCCACACAGGGATCTTCAACCACTCCTGCTAAAAAGGAAAAGACAGACGAAGACGACAACTTTATTTTTAGACCAGTACCCAGACAATTCTTTATTGCCCCACTAAACCCCTGCAGTGTTGCTAACTCCAGCAATTTTATCTCATGCTATTTGATGGGTTTTTTTGAAGCCCCAGCTCCTGGAGTCATGTGAATACACAAGACTATCAGCTTTCCATTTTTAAAACAGTAAGTTTCTAGCCTTCCTCGTTGCAGAGAAAAGCTTGAAAGCATGAAATGAGTCTGAACTAAAGACTCAGGAACTAGAAGGCTAAGGTACCCACCGTATTATTTTTAAATGAATGTATATATATTTTTTAAAAGCTCATGATTATTAAGCCAATAAGCCTCTAAGATAGCCGGGTTCCAAATGATCTAGGGGACCTATTGCTAACTGCTTTGGCTCCCATCTCTCTGCATTAGCCTCCTGCTGACTGAACCTGCAGTCCAGCTGCATACAGAGGATGGTGCTCCTAAGCAACAGGCCAGGGAACGGGACAGGGTTAGAATAGCTCTCTTACAGCAATTCTCCTTCTCTATCCACTCGGTGCTGAGGATCCCGAAGGAGCGGCAGGCCTCCCCGTAGGCGGCGAGAGAGCCGCAGAGCTGGAACTTCTTCTGGTTGTAGCAGCCGTCGAGGAAGCATGACTCGTAGAAGGGCAGAGGATCCAGCAGCCCATAGCAGGGCTGGAAGAAGCCTTTCATGTCTGTCAGCTTGAGGCAGTAGCCATCGCTCTGCAGCTTCTGGATCTGCACGTTGTCGCAAGCGGCGGCGTACTGGGAGTACTGGAGCTCGTTACAGCTGGGAGCAAGGGATTAAACGAAGGGCATCAGCCTGGAATCATGTGAAACAACCAGTCCCTAAATCCTCTCCTGAGGTGAAGCCACAGACAAACAGACCGCTCAGGTCACCTTGTTCTTTCCTCATAATTACCCCACTGTCCCCTCCCATGTATTTCCCAGTTCTTTTCACCTCTCATTACGAGACACTCATGAATCCAGGCTGAAATTCACCCCTGTGCAGAAGGCCAGGACAAGGGCGATGGGCCACTTAAATCCCATGTCAGCCAGAGATCCAAGTGGGCCATAGTCCTTGGGTTTGAAGATCAGATTCCTCCCTGATCTTTGGTAAGCATCTCTTCACATCCAAGGCCAGGTTTTTAAAGGGCCGGCCTCTTTTCCCATATCCCCGATCTGCACCCTCATTGCTTGTACCCATAATTCCTGGTGGGTGGGATTTGCAAATGTGCTTAAGCGATCTGGGAACCCAAGCACTGATTTAGGTACTTTTGACTAATTTAGGCTGAACCTAAATTAGGTCAAACCATTGACGGATTTAGGTATTTTTCCCATCTTGCCCTCTTCGGCTCGGAGTTTCCAAGGAATCTAAGGGTACCCAAATCCTACGGAACTTTAGCAGCTTTTGAGTGCCTAACTCCCTTAGGCTATTTAGAAAATCACAGACTTAATCCCTACTGCTTCCACAGCTAACTCCCTGACTTGTACCTACAATCACCATCTAAATGGCAGACTCTATGCTCGCCACTAACCATATGTGCAAGTATCACAGGCAGAACTTTGGCAGGTGCAAATTAGTTGGGCAGAGGGAGCCTTTGAAAATCTGGCCTGCTCCTGGCACACCTGAAACTCCCGCTAACTTCTATAGAAGTTTTGAGTGTGTAACTCATACCCTCTGCCCCCCCTCTAACATTATCAGGGACACCGAGAGGCCGATGAACCTGTTCAGCCAGGGATAACAGAGCCGGGTTTTTTAGCTCAGGCAGTCGCGGCACATGCTTTAAGATGTAAAGATTTCAGCTTTGACCCACTCCAGGGGAGCAGCAAAATAAGTGGTGGCCTGCACAGGGATCTGAGCTCGGGAGATCTCTGCAGCTTAGGACAAGCTTCCCCAGCCAGTGGGAAATGCCTGCTCAATGTAGTGTTCTGGCCCATGTATCGAGTTGACTTGCTGACTGCAGTGCACCACTAGGAGTGCAGGATAGGGCCCAGAATATACGCTCAGAGGTGTCTACCAAGTGGGTAAGTCCAATAAGCCTTATCTCTATTTACACCAACGCTCCTTTACCCCATTTTGGCAGTGGAAATAAGCCCTAAAGTGGGTGTATATGTAATTTACCCCCACGTTAAGGCCCCTTTGCACAACCCGAGTGGTGTGATATGGCCTTAGTGTAAATGATCCTATAGGGTTTAGGAACTGTCTTTTTGTCATATATTTGTATAGCACCTTGCCCAATAGGGTCTGGCTCTTAGGTGCCATGGCAAGGCAGATGAACAACACTAATGAGGGTGAAACCAGCAGGGTTCTATAGAAATTACTCTACAAACCAAGACAAATGAAGAGCAAATGGTCTCATTTCTATAGGAGATTTGAGCCCTCCTATGGGAGTCTATAGGGGGATAGAATTTGCTATTAAATTCCACGGCAGGGTTCACACCACTCCAGATTATTGTTCCCTATTAAATACTATAGGGCTTTTCCTCCAGGGTTGTTCCCTTGCACCGAGCTGTGGTTGGGTTCCTGATACACAACACGGGTGTCAACTGGTGTCGATGGCCGAACGCTCACGGATTCCAAGAAGAACCTCAGGCACGTCTACACACGAGGCCCCAGGCTCACCTCTTCTGCATGCCATTAGTTTTCCAGCTCTGGGCCAGCACCACACTGCTGACGACCGGCTTCCCCCTCAGGGTGACGTAGTCATCGGTCCGGTCCCCATTGAAGTTGCCGCACAGGCCACACACTTTGTTCTGCAGCCGCTCGCTGATGCTGATTTTGATGACGTTGAAGCCGTTGTAGAAGATCTGAATATCCGGGCTGGTGTCGATCACCAGGAAGCCCTCCGTGCTGTAGATTTTGGTCGCCAGCCCAGTGACGAAGGGGATAGTCACCTGGGTGCCATTCACCTACTCAAGTAGAGGAGAGAATGCTGAAGCTGCTCACTTCTCAACACTCTGCGCCAAGGGACATACTGAATCTGAGCTTCCTAGAACCTAAAACGGGAGATGAGCCAGAGGCTCCATGAACTTCCCTAGAGCTTTGCTACTGCCAGCTGGTTATCCTGTGAGGAAAGTGCTCAGATGCTATGGTGATGGGCTGAGTACAACACCCTAACAAAGACAGTGTAGCCAGGGGATGGTGGGGATGGTCCTAATGCAGGGAGTGGGTGGCCATTGGCTTTTCCACTTTGGAGAATCCCAATGCAGCCCTGTCTCTTTGTGGCCAGGTACTTTCCCTCCTCCCTGTTGTGGTAGGCTCTAGGTGAGTGACTAGTCCCCTAAGAGTTTCAGTGCGGAGCAGAAGAAACCCACGCCCGGCACTTTACCTTGATGGTGTTCCGGTCGCTGATGAGAATCTGCTCCTCGTTGATGTAGAAATACACCGGGGAGATGACAGTGAGGTTGGGTGACGACCACTTGTCGAAGTTGATGATCAGCTGGAAGGAGAAGTCTGGGAGCTTCTGGCAGATGGTGGAGAGGACGAAGGCGCAGTTGGCCGGGAAGTGAAGGAAGGCGCCGTCGAAGGTGCGGAAGACCCCGCCGCCCGCTGCCAGGCAGTAGGAGCTCTTGGTGCTGAAGCAGCCGCGGACGCCGTTGCGGAGGGCGCACTCCTCGTCCGACTTGCACTGCCGCGGGTCGCATTGGATGAGGTTGCGGCGGAAGCAGCGGCAGCGCCGGGTGCAGTCGCTGTTCCAGAACAGCTGCTTGGGCTGAAGGAGGAAGCGAGAGGAAAAGCCATTTTATAGAGGAGTGGAAAGGGGGGAATAAACCTACTGTGCTCAGCCGTAAGGCTCAGCTCAGGAGCTCAGCACCAGAGCCTCTGGGCTCATGCCAAACTGTAGTAAAATTCCAAACCTTGTGGAAGGAGATGGGCCTTATTCATAGTAGTATTACGGTAATGCCAAGAGGATCCAGCTGCGATCAATGCCCCGTGATAGAGACATAGACCCATAGGGTTAGAAGGGACTGCCAGGGTCATCTAGTCTAACCTCCTGCCAAGATGCAGGATTGTGCTAGGCACTGTACATACACACAGTAAGGGACAACGCTCTGAAGAGCTGGCAATCTGAAGAGGTAGGACTGACAAAGGATGGGAGGAAGAAAGGATTATAATCCCCACTTTGCACCTAGGGAGCTGAGGCCCCAAGGGATAAGTGACTTGCCCATGGTCACCCGGGGAGTCTGTAGCAGAGCGGAGATGGGACAAGGATTGCACTGTAGGTCAACAGGCCTGGGCTCTATCACACCCAGAGAGCTTGAATTCTGGTTAGAGGAGCTCTCTGCTGCAATCTCCTCTGGAGGGTTAAATGGCAGCAATGTCAGTTTGGGCAGCTCAGCGTCAGCTAATCTGAACTGTGGGATAGAGTTGATAACGCTTCAGCCAATAGAGCGCAGTGGTAGCCCGTACATCCTAGCAGTAACGTGGCAATCTCAGATCAGATCACTGATCTAGCCAGTCCAATATCCCACCTCGAGAAGTGGCCAATACCTGATCCTTCAGAACAAGGTAAAAAACAACAACCCTATAATGCCAATAGCACACTATTGTACACAGGGCAAAGAGTCTTTGCAGAGCCCTGGGAGGTTCAGCTTACGCCCTAAAGCCTGAAATTTAATTAGCCTTTTACAGAAGCACAAAACAGTGACTAATCATCATGAAATGAGCCAGCCCTTTGAAAAAGCCCAGCTGCAGGATTGGACGCTATGCAGCAACATTCAATAGACAGAAGGGTGACCAACAGATAAAAAAAAAATCCAACTGTGCTGAAACCTTTGGAAGCTGCAAAAGTGAGGAAATTTGAAGTTGCCGTTTCCACAGCAACCTTCTCCTCTTTCACTCTAGCTCATAGTGCTATAAATATCCTGTTGACCAACTTTTTGTACAGTTCCAGCAGAACACAAATTGACTTCAGCCCCTGTATCAGATTCATAGAACAATTGGACATACAGGCTTGCTTTGCTTCTGATAAGAATGTAGGCACCACAGTTTTTGAAAGAGAAAACCAGTCCCCCACGGGAATATGGATGAAGACAACTAGTAAACAAGCCAGCCTTTTTGAGATGCTTCCTGCATTGGGATGATGTTAGCACAATAGACATGCCGTGTTTCTTTGCTTTAACAAGCTATTCTAGAGACAGATTTTCAAAGGGTGGATTTCCTCCCATCAGCCCACAACTTTCACCCACGCACACGTACTTTTGGGCACGATCATCTGTGTATGTGGACTGTTGCCTCGGGCTAAATTCCATCACCCATGCATGCAAAGGATGGAATCTATCGCCCTGGCTTGCAGATAAGCTTGCAAAAAGCACGTGCAAAATTGGGTGATGGAAAGCATTTAGAAAGGTAAGAACTGAGACAGAATTGTGACACTTCTGAAAAGCCAGGACTGAAGAGTCCAGTTTTCAAATGTGGGTTCTGTAACTACACTCCAGTCTCAAGCAGATAATGTCGACTGGTACAGTTATAGTGTGAATCCCCTTAGTGGAGGTAGTGGAGTTTCTGAATGCACCAACATGTCTGAATGCACCAACATGCTTTACCAGTTTAACTGTGTCTACGCTGTGGCTTTCGCTGGTATAAAAATGTCAAGGGACACGGGGAATCATCCCCCTAACCAACACTACTATGCTGTTAGAAGTTTCTAGGTCTGGCCTTGAACAACTGAGTCCACCCTGGCTCTGGACTCACAGATCAGCATATACACACTCATCTGACACCTCTGATCCAGTTGAGTGACCCCTGATCATCAAATTCTGTAAGTTAGTTGCAGTGAGGAATAGAACTGAGGAGTCCTGACTCCTGGTCCCCCTTCCCTCAGCTCACTGAACGTTTCTTCCCTCTACTGCTAAATAATAACATAGGGACTAGGTGGGTGAGGTAATATCTTGTATTGGACCATCTTCTGTTGGTAAGAGAGAGACAAGCTTTCAAGCTCACACAGAGCTCAGTGTTAGCTTGTAAGCTTGTCTCTCTCATCAACAGAAGTTGGTGCAATAAAAAATATTATCTTACCCACCCTGTCTCTCTCTTATCCTGGGACTGGATACACAGCTACAACAACACTGCATACAAATAACAACATACACATAGCTTAACTGATCTGACGTTTTCAATGGGGGAAAAAATTATTCTGGGGCTAATGTCCACCCATCTCAAACATGTCTCATTTTAGTCCCAAAGTTATGCATGTTCTATGTAAATGGGGTGCCCGCACACTCTTACTGTTGACAATTATTTCCAGCACAAATGAAGTATCGTGGAAATGCGCTGATAGACAGTTATTGACAGTGATGGAAGGAATCCCACAACATTTTAGCTCTCCTCCAGGTCCTGTGTACCCCTCATCTGAGGCCCTTCTGTGCCCAGCATTTGGGTCCGAGCATTTTGAGAGATGCTAACCAACTTCTGTGTCCAATTTAAGCCTAAAATAACGACACCAACAACGAGTTATAAGCTACCGAAAAGCAATGTGGATTAGTAACAGGACAGCACCTGAACTCTACCTATACTACAAAGGTTCTGCTATGCACAGCAGCATTCATTTTCAAGAGCACTAATACTGTCACTTTATTATTGTTATTGGTATTACTGGAGTGCCTAGGAGCTCCAGTCAAGAATCACAACCTCTTTGTACTAGGTGCTGCACAAACACAGAACAAACCTGTCCCCACCCACATTTTTGCATCTACAATAAGAACACCAAAGGTTTTTGGTCAATGAACTGTTCCATCTTGCTATCTAACAACAGCAAACTCTTGACTATTGACATAAGATCCTTCTCTGTGGTTCCAGCAATCTAGCACAGCCTTCTCCGATCTCTCCACTTCATCTTTCTCATTCCACATCTCTCTTCTCCTTCTTGAGTCATCTCTTTCCTCTGCTGGTTATTGTTTTAAGCCTGTAAAATCCATTATGAGAGTCAGGGAGCCTGATTGCCTCCTCTCATTGACACCAGAGTTAATTCAGACTAAATCCACTGAAGGCAGTAGCATTGTATGGGTTTAAAGAAGGGAGAAATCAGCCCCACTGATTCGTGCAAATGCTGCTATGCGAATTAGTTTCATTGTGTTGTATTCTTACTGTGAGCTAGAATACGTTTCAGTCTCATTATTAAGAATTTGTTGTTCCATTGCAAGGATTAAGCTGATGAATATTACATAACCTGAAGAACTATATGGCTAAATACATTAAGGTTATTAATTATGCTGGTATCAATCTCTAGATAACGGCAGGGAAACTTACTCTGCATTCCTGCTTCACAGCGGTGCAGCTAACAGAGGAGAGAAACTCTGTTAAATGGACCCACAAATTATCCTCCAAGAAAATTTCACTGTCCCACAGAGCCAGTAGCAGAGAGCAGAACAGAATTCCCATCTTTACATCTAAGTTTATTGGAGGCCTGTCCAATTAGAAGGCAACAAGGGGCAGAAGAAACCATAGCAAATGGAGAGTGTTTCCATTCTCCTTCTCTGTTTTGTTCGTATTTAGGGACCACTTAGTATCCAATTCCACAGGCAGCTTAGGGAAGAAAAACTGCATCATTCGCACTGTGCGCACTCAAATTTTACAATTTTTTTTTCTGCTTGCGGGAATATAGATGAGGAGAGCTCCTTGAAGACACCCTCATTTACATGCAATACCGCCATCTTCCCAGAAGTTGTTAGCTAAGAGCAGCGGACACAGAGGAAAAACATAAGGTGCCTATCCAGAAACAAAGGAGGGGAAAGCAGGACTTATATGCACAGTGGGACTGATTCTCATTTGCATTGTGGCCCCTTTACACCATTATGGCAGCATAAAGGGGTCTCAAAGTGAACAGAAATTACACTGACTTCCCTTTACTCCTGCAGAGTGGCATCAGACCCAACGTTCCCTTTGAGCTGCACGCAGGGTGCAGCCACACAGCAATCTGGTAGCTACCGCACCTCTCGTGTGGCCGGGAGCTTAGGCAGCACCCAGGTCTTCAGCCTGCCATAACCCACAACTGCTCTTGGCACCAGGGACCAGCAGGAAGCTGTTAGCCAGCAGGGAGGAGAGGTAAGGAGAAGAGTGAAAGAGGCAGGGGCTTGGAGACCCCAGCAGGGGTTCTGCTCTGTCTGCCAGGCCTCCCTGTGGGAATCCAGGGCAGCAACTCTTCATGCCATAGGAAACCTTGAGCCAGCAGGGAAGAGTAAGGAGTAAGGGGAAGGGCAGAAGCACCATGTAGGTGGGTGTGGAGAGAAGCGCTTCATGATCCCATTCCAGGGTGCACAGAACCAGCTGTGGAGATGCCAGTCCCTGCCGCTCGCAGGCTTCCAGGGCTGAAATGAGTGGGGGGAACGGAGGGAGGAGGAACCTGTGCTACCATCTGGGGCAGGGGTCCCAGTTCGTGCACTCCTGCCTGCTCTGGGCTGCAACAGCAATTCCCTCCTGGAGACCCCAGAATCAGAGGGGAGAGCAGGGCTGGCTGTGGGACAAAGAGGTAAAGACCCTAAAATCCCTTCCCTTAAAGAAGCCTCGAGCCAGCGGGGGTATAAGGAGCAGGGTGGGAGGAGACAGCAGCTCCTGGGAGGGGTTCGTGGGGGCTCCCCCTCAGGCTACTGGGAGGCAGGGTGGGGTTTTATAGAGTCTCATGGGGGGAAAAGGCACAGCTCTTGCTTTCCTGGTTTTCTAACTTTGTTTTCCAAAACTCTGGAGAGTTAATAGGTTCTCAACCCACTGCTATGTGTGTGTGTGCAACCCGGGCGTACATCCACTACTGACACGCCACTTTACAAACACCTTACACTTTTCAATGCCATATAGTATGAGACCAGAAAAAAAAAAGCGTGAGCTTGCTCGAGGGCAAAAATGGAGTGTTCAGGATTGTTTGCAGCCAGCACAGAACAAAGACAATGTAGGGGGAACATCAGTCTGGCCGAGGGAGATGTTTTCAAAAGAGAACCCAGACATCTGGTTATTTAAGATCTTGGTACTTTTCAGAACATCAGGGTCTGGTGGCCTCAGTGCCTTAGGCCGCTTTCAGAAGAGATTTAGGGCATAGCTACAAGTGAAGCTGTGACTGCATCCATACGCTGGCTTTAATCTAGCTAGCGCAGGTATCAATGAGTGTAAACAAAGTAGCATGGGCTTTAACACAGGCAAGCAAGCAACGTCCATACCCAGGCTCTCCAGCTGGCGTATGTTATGGTTGCTAGCCCATCTTGAAGCCCACACCAGCACGTCCACATGTCTATTGTTACATGGCAAGGTCCTAGTGTAAATGGGAAACTGGCTGTGGGTTGTTTCTGCAAGGGCACAAAGTAGCTGCAAGGGTGTGAACCCCCAGTGCGGATGTGTGGGGTAAAAAGTGTAAAAAGTGATTTGCACGAGGGTATGCCCTGCTAATACAATTCACTTTTTACACTAGTGCTGCACATCTAACCCTATGTAGCTACATCAGTGCGGGGAGGCGGGGAGAACAACTCAGCACACACCCGGCCAGAGAGAAAAAGGAGGAAGAAAAGAGGGAAGCTGGAAGACAAGAGAAGAAGGGGACGATCCTACCTCATAATATTTGCCATCTAAGTAGCAGCCGCAGTTGTGGGGAAGGATGCAGCTCTTGCCGTTCAGGACGTAACCAGGGTCACACTGGCACCCTTCCACGCAGTAATGGTTACAGTCGCTTTTCAGCCGGATGGCAGCACAGCGGGGCTGGCACACTGTCACACAGCTCTCGTAGTGACTGTTGGGGGGACAGCTGACAGCTGGAAAGCAAGGGACAGGGCTTAGTGTGCAGGAGAAAACAGGTAGCTATCCGCTTTGACTGAATTAACAGCCACCCCCACCCCTACTCCACAATGGCACAATCCAGTAAGCTTAACTGTAGTGTTAATACTAAGCTATGGGGTGGAAGAGCAGGTATTCCCGTACCCCTTGACAGGGAGGAAAAGTAACAGTCCAGGTTTGCAGAGGCGAAAGGCTGATATACTCCCTCAGCTATTAGCCCCCCCCAACTCCCAGAGCTAAAGAGGAGCAAGACTCAGGGGTCGGCCAATGGGTGCATCCAAAGATCGCCGAGCACCTTGCAGGCACTAATTAAGATTCATCCCACCAGGTAAGGCACCTTTATCCCAATGTTACTGCTGGGTAGATTGAGGCACAGAGGAGGAAGCTGATCTAGGCAAGGAAGAGAACCCAGACAGCTAGTCATTTTAAGATCTTGGTACTTTTTAGAATATCAGTGACTGGTACTTTTTTGTCTAAATTCCTCAGGCACTGAATTTAGATACAGTGTTTCATCCTCACTTGCTAAAACCAAGGGACTGTGCTACTCTGCTCTGGTAAGCTGCAATTTATATTCCACCCCAGAAAAGGCTGCATCTTACTGGTGGATGAAATCATCCCGATATTACATTAGCTAGTTCACTTGGGATGGAAGCTGTTGCATTAATGGAAGATAATCGGCATGGTCCTGAGTTATTGTGAGCCACACTTAAAACGTTTCCATGTTAACACGAAATCCCCTAAGGCTTCAGTGGTGGGTTTGGAGTTGGGCAGATGGATCTGCCTGTGTCTTAGTCCGTCACCTCTAGAGGGCCAAGTTCACATCTCAGAACAGGTATGGTTTGCCTCCCATCCTTAACCCCCATCCATGCACAGCACAGAATCCATCTTGAATGGCCAGTGGTCTTTGCCCAAGAAAGATCTATAGGGTTGTTGCTGGCTATGACTGAAGACCGTTAGCAGAACGACTACACCATTGTATTCTCAGCCAAACCAGCGCGCAGCCAGCGAATCACTCTCACTTAATGTACCACTTTCTCCTCCTCCTCTTCCTCCTCTATACTTCTCTGGACTCTTGTGGTGCCCAGAAGCCACAACCAAGATCAGGGTTTCATTGGGCAAGGCACGGTACATACGCTATGAACCAGTCTCTGCCCTGAAGGTCTTATAATCTTGAAATATAAGAGAGAAGAAAAGGAAGGGAAACAGAAGGCCAGAGAGGTAAGGTGACTAGCCCAAACTCACACAACAGCCTAGTGCCAGAACCTGGACTAGAACCCAGAGCTCCTGAGGGCCACTCCAGAACCTTATCACTAGACTACACTACCTCTCCCCTTAGCTCCCTCTAGTGTTCCCATCTATGCATCGCATCTCCTGCCTTCTGCTCTGTTCAGTCCACCGATACAGAATGGAGCCAACCCAGGCTCATGCTGTACCTAGCTCTAGCCCAGGAGCAAATCCCTCCGACTCGGGAGCATTACGTCTTAAGTTTCAACTCTGCGACTAGAAAGAATCAACCAAATTTAATTTTAAATTGTGTTAGTGATGAAAATCACTTTTTGTCTGATTTGCCGGATGGTCTGTCTGCTGCAGAGGTTTGCAGCTCCATTTATAAGGGAGTTTAATTGAACAATGCATTATAATCTTATTGACAATAGCAGCAGCATCAGTAGAACAAACACATAATCTTCCCTTCCTATATAACTAACCAAATTCTTATTTAACAAATGAAGAATAGCTGCTCTCTTTTGAACTTTGGAGTTCACCCTTCCCCTCCCTGGATTTGCCATGAGTACAAGATGCTTAGTCTAAACTATGTGGCTCCTGACTATTCAGTTGTGCTCTTTGTGGGTTGTCTACAGGGTTTGAACCGAGGACTTTCAGCATAAATCTTCTACCACTTGAGCTAAAGGAGTAGCTTCATTAGCAAGCAGCAGTAGTAGGCTGTTATCAGTTGGCCCAACCATTAGAAAGGGAAACATGGCAGACTGTGCCAGTGTGCTACTTCTACATTACAAATACTGCTGTACAGAGGGAGCCAGCTACAACACACTCATGCCCCTGGTGCAATAAAAGCACCACCTCTATACAGGGACTTACCACCCTCTCCCTTAGGATGGTATCTGAGTGCCTCATAATCATTAATGTATTTATCCTCACAGAACTCCCGAGGACAGTATCATCCCCTTTTTACACTGGTGAAACTGAGGCACACAGAGAGTGATAGACTTGCCCAGGGACACAGAGAGTCTGAGGCAGGGCCAGGAACTGAACCCTCATCTTCCGAGTCCCAAGCCATACTTTCTCCATAGATCCATTGGGCAGGGCAGAGGAAAACCTAACCACACCTCCAGGCTGTGCTGAAGCACTTGACTAACCAAGATTTTAGCAGGGTCCAGAGATGACGTTAAAACTCAGCCAGGTTCCTTTGTCACTAGAGCCATGCTCTGACTTGGCTGGGGTGCAACCGTGTTGTAAATGGGTTCCCTGACAGCCGTATTTATAATGTGGACAGAATCTCAGGCCCTCTCCACAATACGTTTGAGTCACCTTGCTTAGCTGGATCGACAGTTCTAGCCTGCGGGACTGGTTTCCAAATGGAGCCGAGCCCCTGCAGCTCCCCTTGAAGTGCACATGCCCTGTGTGTGAGATCCCTGTTGTTAAACCATGCTACAAGGCCCATCTGCAGGCTTTGCAATGTGGTTATCACATAACAGGCTGCTGGCACAGCGCACACCCACACAGAACATGGTCAAAAGATGGTCCGAAAGCGTGCCAGCGTCTTGGGCTTCCAGCCGGCTCGAGGCAGACCTATGCCTGGGCTATCGCATGGCTCCTCTGCTGAATGGAGAGAAACGCAAACCAACAGCCTGTCTACAAACACAGTCACTTTGGGGAATCCAGTTATAACTCACTTGGCTGTTAATCCATTGACAAACATGGCTCCGATCTGTGGTACGGACTGGACCTTACCCAGGAGGCATCTGGTTTAAAGTGAAGGGCTAGTGTGCAATGCACGTTGGAATCCTGGATCCAATGCTGCAATTGGATCCCTGCAGACAGATGCTTTTAGAGTTTCCCTGGGGCTCCGCAAGTGCTGAATTGCAGAAGTGGGGCCTCTGTTTGAAACTGGATTTGGTATTCCTTCTCCTGGTTGTATTTGCAGTGTAGACAAGGCTTAATCCAATGAGGGGTGGTTTGTAGCACCACACAGCAAACTCAGTTCTTAGGGAAATAAAAACCCTGTTCTGATCCTGATTGGGGAGACCAAGCTAGAAACCTCCTAGCATCAACCACAGCACGCCAGCTATCCTAGCTCCTGAGTAGGTTTGCATACAGTACAAACAATAGGCCTCCTGACCCTTACACAGCCCAGGCTTATGGTTTTCTAACAAGCCTGGAGAAATACCCAGAGACAAACTTGTTTCCTGCCAAGCGCTTAGGAAACCTTCAGATTTAGTGACTGCCCCATAATTCATCCTCCTCCAGCTTCATTTCCTTTACGAGTCAGTTGACACGAGAGATAATCTCCCGTGACTCTGGTACACATCTGTTTCATGCTGAGTTATTTGTTGAGCTATTTTTCTTCCCTGTCTCTTATCATCGGTATCATTTTTAACCCATTGTTTTTGGTTTTGTCATTGTTATGGGGCCAAACACTGATTCTTCTTCTTAGGAATCCCTGGAGTGTCAAGGATTCCTCGCCCCCCTATTTACCACTTCCCCACACAAAAGCCAGACATCACAGAAATCATAATCATCATCAATAACAATAACGTTTGCATAGCACTTTCCTGTTGCCATGCATCTCAGAACATTCCAAAACACTAGGCCACCATGGTTCCTGTTCTACAGATGAGGGGTTCTACACAAGGAGGTTCAATGACCTGCACAAGGTCCCACAGCAGGTCAGTGACAGAGCTGGAAACAGAACTCAAGTGTCCTGGCTCCCAGTTCTGTGCCCTATCCACTGGGCAACACTGTCTCATGAGGCTCATCCCTCCATAGAGATGTGTACGATGCTGCCTCCTCTCAGAACTTTGCAGTGCAGCTCCATGTAGCTGCTAGGGAGGTTACCTATGCTGCTTGGCTGAGATCTGAACTCTGATTCCCTCGCCTTGCCTGGTCACCAGACTTGAGATGCTAGTGGAAAATGCCAGGCTGACAGTCTGGGGGACTGAGTTCCTCTAATGATGCACGGGTAAGGGCTCTGCTCTGCAGGGACCACTGAGAACTGGCTCAGTCTCCATGCCCCACCCAGTGCCAGCCACCAAGGTGACCAGTCAGGGGCCAATTAGCACCAATAGCAGTGGTGATTTTGTGATGCAGACACTTGCCCACTAGGAACTGGGCCAAGGCCACTAAATTCATCTCACGCCGGTCACCCAGCACAGCCATCACATGGCACCAATTACAGCCACTGGACTGGATTTGAATCTAGCTCCCTCTACTCTGTTTTGCCATTTTCTCACCATATTGTCCCCTTCTCTTTGGAGAGGGAAGCTTTTGATTTTGCACACAGAGACAGACCCTTTGGTGCAAAGCGGCATTGCTCTACTGAAGTCAGTGGAGCGACACCAACTGAGGACCTGATCCAAAAGCAGACAATCATCCAAGTAATTTACAGGGGCAAAGGTAGAAGAGGAAAAGGTTCTGCTCACAGCACGAGGTGAAGTTCCTCCAGCCGGTGATGGCTATTCCCTGGGTTTGGCAGGTGCTGGCGTAATTCTGCAGCCAGCTGCAGGCGGTTTGGACTGCTCCCCCGTCAATGCAGGTGTCAAACAGGCAGTTCTTGTAGAAAAAGCTGGGGTTGACTTTGCTATGGCACTTGGCGAAGACACTGCTCTTGCTGGGGATTAGGCTGCACAGTTGCTGGGGTTTCCAGAACCCTTCCACCTTACTGCAGGTGGGGCACCTGTCACCACAGCCCACCTGGCAAAAGGTGTCCCGCTTCACCCAGCTCTGGCCAAAGTCGTTGATGTTGGAGGCCACCAGCCCACTGGAGGTCTCCAGTTCATCACCGGGATTGCCGTTGTAGCGGCCACAGAGGCCATAGGTGCTGTTCTGGAGGCTTCGCGGGACAGTGACGGAGAGGAAGGTCTTCCAGTCATACACCACCTTCAGCCCAAAGTCGGTCTCCACCACAATGTGGAAGCCAAATGCAAAGATGTTCACCTTCCCTTGGCCCAGCTTCAAGGGCAGGTAGAGACGCTCATTGTTAATCTGCAAGGACACAGAAGCAGGTGAGTAATTGTTAACCTGCAAGGACTTGACGGTAGAATCAAAGGATGCCATTTGTTTTAGGATATACACCTCATGGGAGATCCTCTATTGTGCAGGCTAGAACTGTGATGTAGCACTTAGAAGAAGAATGTGATGATTACTGTAATAAATATAATACCACCACCAGCCTGGATGAAGCACTGAAGGATGCTGCATTGGGCAGGAGTTGGGCTAGACTCATAGACATTAAGGTCAGAAGGGACCATTATGATCATCTAGTCTGACCTCCTGACAACGCAGGCCACAGAATTTCATGCACTTATTCCCGTAATAAACCTCTAACCTATATCTGAGCTATTGAAGTCCTCAAATCATGGGTTAAAGACTTCAAGGTGCAGAGAATCCTCCAGCAAGTGCCCCACGCTAGACTTGGCTCCCAGCTTTTTCCAGACTGGGGTTCCCTTTTCCATACTGTGTGCTGTTTGTGAGCACCACTGTTCCAGGACTGGTGCAGAGGGTGCAAAGAAACAAGCTACCCCATGGGAACGCCTGTACCACAATCACAGGATGTGATTGCAGCTCCAGTCAACGTACCTGAGTAGCTTTATTTTAGTGTCTGAAGCCGCAGTAGTACAAGCCTGCCTGGGACCTAGGTAATTACTTGGATGGATAACTCATGCAGCAGCAGTTGCTGCTGGGGCTTCACTGTGCTAGGACCCACTGTAGCCATATTTAAACTAACTCAGGTACGTCTACATGATTGCATAGACATGTCTTAAGAAAATACCCAGAATCCACACCACTGATTTCTTCTCTTACAACAAACCGATCTGCAGGTCCCAGACATCTGCTACCCCTTGGCAGAGAGGCCACCAAAGTGACAATAATTAGAAACGGGCCCAGACCTGTGAAGTTCTGACCCAGATTTGGATCTCATTCTGAACTTCCCTAAGCCTGGGCATGTTTGGATTCAGTGTCTTGCTTTGGCTCCTACTGGAAATAGGTTCTATTGGGACACTAGGATCCAGAATCCACAGACTTTTGTCTCTCAGCCCCCAACAGTGCATCTCCAGGAACTGACAGCATGGATGAGTGCCAGTGGAGTATCAGCTCATCACAGGGAACTTCCTGCTGCTAAGAAGTGCTCCATGCTGCCCAAAGAGGCTGTGTCACGCCCTATGGGGTGTTCACTGATCACTCAGTGCTTCTGCTCTCTGCAAGAGCTCTGTTTTATTTAGAATCCAGTTCCTGATAGCATAACAACAAGAGCTCCATAACACCCACCCGGACTCACTATCTGGGATGTTCAGCCCTTAAAGGCACCACCTCTAACACCACGCTGCAGCTTGTTTAGTTACCAGCTGTCAGGTTCTGCTCCGAAAACAATCAGACCTTGTAGGTCAGTTAGATCCTCACCCACTTTGCTTGCAGCTCCTAAGAGAGCTCAGAAATACAATCCCTTTCCTGCCTTGATATGGTTACCCAGTTATCCTGCAAGTCCTCCTCGTGCAGCTCACCTGTGGAGCTCCCACAAGAGTTTCATATGCACAGACAGGCTTGCAGGCTTGGACCCTCCAATGAAGCTTGCTGGGGCTCTGTCCTTCCAGAAAGCATTGGTACAAACAAATGTCACGATGGAGGGAGCACAGGGGAAAACAGAAGGCCCCTTTCATAAAGACGAGTCAATGGCAGCCTCACGAAATGAGAGAAGCGGAGCAGCAGAAAATGCTCAAAGAGGAACTGTAAGGAATTCTGGAGACAGAATGTGTTCAGGACTCAAGTCCATGAGTGCATTGAGGGACGTGATCGTTCCCCTCTATTCGACATTGGTGAGGCCTCCTCTGGAGTACTGTGTCTAGTATTGGGCCCCAAACTACAAGAAGGATGTGGAAAAATTGGAAAGAGTCCAGCAGAGAGCAACAAAAATGATTAGGGGGCTGGAGCACGTGATTTATAGGGAGAGGATGAGGGAACTAGGATTATTTAGTCTGCAGAAGAGAAGAGTGAGGGGGGATTTGATAGCTGCTTTCAAATACCTGAAAGGGGGTTCCAAAGAGGATGGATCTAGACCATTCTCAGTGGTACCAGATGACAGAAGAAGTAGTAACGGTCTCAAGTTGAAGTGGGGGAGGTTTAGGTTGGATATCGTGAAAAACTTTTTCACTTTTACCTAGGGAGGTGGTGGAATCTCCTTCCTTAGAGGTTTTTAAGATCAGGGTTGGACTAGATGACCTCCTGAGGTCCCTTCCAAGCCTGATATTCTATGATTCTATGATAATTACAATTGATCAGGAACTACCAAAACTTCACCACTTTCAAATAGCATCAACTCTTGCCCTGTCCCTGATTAGCTGGCAGTGTGTACTGTGCTCAACTGAGTCACACACCCCAGCCTGCTGCCTCTCCCTCCACCTCTCTACCCTCTGGGTCACGTTGTGACCAGCCGACTCACCAGCACTGTGTATTTGTAGGCCCGGTGAATGACTATGTTGTAGTTGAAGACGTCCACCTCAACTTGTTTCACCCACAAGGCCAGGGACGGGTCCCGGTCCTCGTTCTTGGCCGTGACAGTGAATCCTGGGAAAGTATCTGACCTCTCCACCCGCTGCCTGGAGATGGTTGTGCAAAGGACCAGCGGGCAGCTGCTCTGGAAGTCAAATGAGAACCCATCAAAGGTCAAGTAATGGCCATAGCCGGAGACAATGCAGGAGGCATCCGTGCGGGGCTGACAGTAGTACAGGCTGTTCTCCTCCAGGCAGTACTCATCGTCCTTGCAGGAGATGTTCTCGCAGTGCACGCTGTTGTCAGACCCGTTGCAGTAGCATAAGAACTGACAGTCGATGTCCATCCAGAAGGTCTGGTTGGTGGAGAGCTGATGCCCCTCAAAGTTGCAGCCACATTCGCTTCTGGGGACACAGTGGAGCCCTTGGAAGGCAAAGCCCTCGTCACACTGACAGCCCTCCATGCAGGTATCCACGCAGACCGGGCCGATGACCAGGGTTTCGCAGGTCTCGGTGCAAATCATGCACTCCTCGAAGTGGCTATTTTCAGGGCACTGGAGAGCTGGAGGCAATGAAACACACACAACGTCAATGGCTGATGGGGGAGAAAGGCTCCAATGTCACCGGCAATGGAGACTGAGGTCAGAGAGGAGGGGGTGGGATCAGGGAGGCAAAGAGCAAGTTGTGGTTCTGTGGACAGTGCCACACAAGCTACTGTAAAAGAAAACAGAACCGTACCCCTCGGGCCAGGTATCCTCCTGTCCCATTTTCACCTCCCATCTCCTCTGACTTCTCCCTCCCCATTCTGACACCAGATCTGGTTTCCTGTTCATCCCCCTCTGCCTCCTGCAGAGGCTTCCTCTCCATCTCGTCTCAGGATCCATTTCAGTACGGCCCTCTTGCTCTTTTGATAATCTCTGTGGATTTTCTCCCCCTGGACAGAGCTTCTCTCCCCCCAGCCCCCGCAATCTCTCTGGTCTTGTCCTTCTCCTTTCCCTTTGACTGCGCCGTCCGTCTGGAACACCTGCCTCTGTCAGAGACACTGACCTAGTTCACCACGTGAATCACACCTTAACTCCTTTCATTTGTCGTCAGCTCACAGCTGCAACCTGACCTGAGACTCACCTTCCTCCTCCAGCACTGCCCTCCTCCATGAACCCCTTCCTGTCCCCTCCCTGCGGCCACATCCACACCAGCACATGGCATTCAGGCTCTTCGTACTTGCCTTCAAGAGCTTCTAGCCCCAGGCCTCCACCTCTGTGCTCTTGCTTCCTCTGTGTCTCCTGGTTCTCTTGCTTTCCTGCTCCTTTCATCTCTTTCACCTGCTCTGGGCTTCATACCCTCGACCAGTGCATCCCCCTACACCTGGATCAACCTCCCCTCTGCTCCACCTCTCCTCTTTCTCCTTTAGGAATCCTTCCCACCTTTTTCTATGCACCTTCCCATTTATTTATTCTGCCATCTTCTGGATCTCAGGACTGCATCCTGCGAGATGCTGAGCATTCTCAAGCTCCACTGGTCTCAGCAGTAGCTCACAGGGCTCAGTACCTTGCTGGATCACAGTCCCTTACACTGCAAGTTCTTTGAGCCAGGGAACAGCTGCTACTTGCTACAGGTTTGTGCAGCAACGGTGCACATTTGCAGCGTAATATCAGTGATCCATATCAATAACAACCACGGACTATCTGTGACATGTCCTCTACAGCATGAAGAGACCATTAGGTTCCATTGGGAGGCAGTGGATAGCGCACTAGACTGGGACTCAGGAGTCCTGGTTGCTATTCCCAACTCTGCCACTGACCTGCCAGGTGACCTTGGCTAAGTCACTTTCCCTCTCTGTGCCTTTGTTTGCCCATCTGTCTTTTGATTTGGTCCTCCTGTGCAGTCTGTAGCACTATGAGATCTACGGATGAAACATCCTATATAAGAGCTAGGAATTCTTATGTTAATTACTGTGTTAATTGTGCATAAACATTAGTTTGCCAACAGTCCATTCTAAACTGCAGGTGGTCGACTTCTCTGGACTCATTGTCTACAGCCTGCTTCTCTCCTACCATCATCACCAATATTTGCATTACAGTATGGTCCCTGGCTTGAATAATTTACAGCCTAAACAAGCAAGCTGGACAAAGGTAGGAGGGGAAACTGAGGCACAGAGTGAGAAAGTGACTTTTTCCTGACTCCTGAGGGCCCTATCCATTAGATCATGCTGCCTTTTCCTCCCTCCCCCTTCCATGGAATCCCATAAGCCCTTAGTTTGAGAGATGAATGCTGGTTCATTGCCTCTTATGTACTTCTGCGGTGTGGGATTTTTACATGTGCTTTTAAATTATGAATGTTATAACATCAACGGCAAGCTGACAGCGATAGCAAAAAAGCATGACTTATTCAAATTACTCTCTGCTGATGGCTTACACTATTGTTAGAATCCATCCATAATTCTGGAACACTCAGACACAGTGTAATACAACTCCTGATGTCTCCTGAAATGCCATCATGAAATTACTTAATTGGGAGACCTCTTTCTGCAAGGGAAAGGAAGTGCTTACAAAATAGCCTGAGCACAAAAAGCAACCGCTTTGTGTCTTTGTGCCCAAAGAAAATTACATTCTTAATTTGTACAAGTTGCTCATTTACTTGCCAATTCTTCAGGACAAGTACAAATGTTTTCTTTCTGCAGCATAAGACTGTATTTTGCTACAATGCTACTGGGGCTGAAGCTCATCTGAATAAGGATCTGGTAAACAAGTTAAGAAATTCCCCTACTATTTCCTTTTGTTGACCCCAATGTGTGGCTTAAAATAGCTAGGTAAGAGACTACTTCTTTTTGCATCATTGGCTATTGTTACAAAAAACCTGTATTGACTGAAGCTGGTGAAACAGCAAAAAGCCACCCTCAGTCCTTCATTTACAGAGATATTTGTGAATCAAAGCACAAGTTCTGTTCAGTGAGATCATACTGGGCTAGAAGCAGGAATTATTGAGTGAAATTATCTGGCCTGTGCTAGGCAGGATATCAAATAAGATGACCATAATGGTCCCTTCTGAACTTAAAATTTATAGGTGAAATTCTGGCTTCACTGAACTCCCATTGAATTCAACAGGGTCAGGTTTTTATGCTATGAATCTATGTTGCACCCAGACACCACCAGTGATGGGCAACCTTATAAAAACCTAAACAGAGGAAAATAAGAGATGCTATTAATTATGAATTATTATTATTTATTATAGTCATACACCAGGACCCCACTGTGCTAGGCACTGTATAAACACAGAACAAAAGATGGTCTCTGACCATAAAGGCTCACAATTTTCCATTAAAATGTTTGATTTGGTCAAAAAGCTATTTTTCCTGCCCTCCAAAAATGTTGAATAGATTCCTTGTTTTTAAGGTCAGAAGATCATCTAGTCTGACCTCCTGCCTATGCCTAGCACAGGCCCAAAAAAAGAATTTGGACATGTTGCATCATGGGACCACTAAAACATTTTAGTGGATAGTCCTTAGATGTGCAGGCTTGAGGTGCAGCTTTGAGGGGAAGGAAGGATGGAAAGAGAGGAAGGGAAAAAATGAACATACTTGTCCTCTGAAGAAGTTGTTCACCCCACCCAAAGTCAATCAAAGACTTTTCCCCAACTTACGGCAAAAGTTGAAGCTCCTCCACGGGCTGACCTCCACCTCCGCGTTCTTACAGGCGCTAGCGTAACGAGCCACCGAGTCGCAGAGCTCCAACTGATTGCCCCCACTCTGGCACAGGCGGAAGAGGCACGTTCTGTAGTAGGCCGACGCGTTGACCACGCCGTGGCAGTCCAGGAAGGAGCTGTTGGTGGGGTCATTGATGATCCCGCACTTGGCGCGGCTCCGGTAGTACTTGAGCAGCTCCGAGTCGTTGTTGCAGGCCTTGAGCAGGTCCCCACACTCCCCATTGCAGATCTCATCGAAGGTGGTCCAGCTCTGCAGGAAAACCACCAGGTTGTCTGTGCACTTGCCGTTGGGGAAGCAGAACTCGTCGCTGCTGTTCCCGTTAAAGAAGCCGCACAGTCCAGCAGTGCAGTTGAAGTAGACGGTAGAGAGGTGTATCTGCAGTATGCCCAGGTTGGAGTACTGGATACTCACAAGCCCTCTGGACTCAATCACCGTGCCATTTTTGCTCCGGTAAATTTCCAACTGGCCGGAGGGAAGGAAAAATGGCAGCTCCACTTCATAGCCGTTCACCTGCAAACGAAAGTGTGTGCTGGATGTGAAATGCTCAGTGCTACGGAGGTGACCACTGAAAGCAGAGAGCCTTGTGTCCTATTCCCGCAGCGAGCAGCATACAGTGCTATTGCTTTGCATCGCATCGTCATCTGCATCAAATACAGCATGGACAACGAGCATTTTAACTGGTGCTACATTATTTTAAGAGCAGGTTAGACAAAGACTAGTCAGTGATGGTCTAGATAATACTTAGTCTTGCCATGAGTACAGGGGACTGGACTAGATGACCTCTCGAGGTCCGTTCCAGCCCTATGATTCTATAAGGGATTTTCATTCTGATGTTGTACTTTAAACCAAGTCTGCATGCTGCCTGAAAACTGCCAACATGCCACCAGCAGGACAAATACCACAGTATGAGAACCACTGATCTATGCTACATCTCCCATCGCCCTCATGAGTTCAGAATGGAAGTGTTAGTGGAAGAAACAGGAAGGTAAGCTGAACAGATTGAATGTAAATTGCAGCTGTTTTATAACAAGCCCATGGTCATCTAGGACAGCTGCCATTACACTGCACGCAGAGCTCACTTGGAACTTCATAGCAACATCTGGACTGAAAACTCTTCGGGTATAGCAACTGTCTTTTTGCTCCATGTTTGCACAGTGCCTAGCACAATGGGATCCTGCTCCATGCCTGAGGCTACCACAATCCACACAAATAATCTGAGACAGAACCAAAATTCTCCTTCAAAAAAGAGCACAGGTCTCTTACACTTAAGCTGCAGGAGAATCCCCATTAGCAGTATGGAGCCTATGACACACAGTCCAGCAGTTCTGATTGCCACCAGTAGAGGGCAGTGGTTCACGTGCATGCTGTGAAGCCCTGGTAAAGCTGTGTAATTGCAATCAGGGCAGAGGAGTATCACACAGCTTCACATATGACAGTGACTCCCTTTCCATGCAAGCATTGGTGACTGGTAAAACCAACTAATTTGGGTCTGAATAAATAAGGATCACTGTCAGCTTGAGACCCCATGTGCCTAGAGCACATTCATTTGTAAGCAGCTCTGGCTTAAAACAAGGTTGCAGGGACTATTTGTAGGTAACACTGTAGTGGATTTCGGATTTTTTTCTGTCCATGTATCCTGATTAAAGGTGCTCACTCTAGAAATCAAACAGTGATTGATTTACCCGCCAGCAATACAGACTCAAATGGGGATTTAACCAATCAAGTCGGGCTTTCACAGCATCTTGCATCATCCTTCACCACTAACAAACATCCAGCAAGCAGAGCTTAGCTGAGAATTGCAACTGTGACTTTAGTTAATAATACATGAGCCAGAAGAGCATCCTCACTTATCTCCTGTGGCTGTCCTGACTGAGCAGGGCTAAGAGCAAACGTTTACTGGTTACAATAAAGGAAGCAAAGCCGCAAAGCCTCACAGGGAGCAAAACCAGTCAGTAAGAAGGTTCCTTGTTTTCCACAGCTGCTTTGTTGACTATAACTACACTGTCACCCCAGGCTCTGCAGGAAAAGGTATTTTAATAAAACCCACAGACTTGCCGTACAGGCATTGTACATTGATTTTCACCTATGCCCCTCTTATCTTGACATCCGTTCAGAGTCTCCATGGGCCGGTCACTCCAAGCCCCAGCTTTCCCAAGCAGCGTCTGGATCTGCTACAAATTAAATCCTTCATCTTCCATGCTCGGTCTTGTTCCAGGACATCTGTTTCCTTTGCTCAGCCTCTGTCCCTGTCACCCCCACCCTGCTTCACCTCTCTCCATTAGAAGGACAAAACAATCAGGTGCAAATAATACACCCACAGCTGACATGTCAGCTGACTGGGGCTCAGGCCAAGGTGCTGTAGAATTACAATCTCGATGTTCAAGCCCTGGGCTCTAGGACCCTCCCCACTCATGGAGTCTCAGAGCCTGGGCTCCGGCTTGAGCCCATACATCTACACGGCAATTTTATAGCCCCGCAGCCTGAGTGAGCTGACACAGTCCAGCCCCGGAGTTTTACTGCAGCATAGACACAGCCCTCAGGCTCTTCGGAGATGGCAAAGGTTAAGGATGGGATGTGGGGGCAGTTCTTTTGAAAATTCCAACCTAAATGCCCACCAGCATGTTTTGGCATTGGCAGTGTTGACTAATGGGAAGCGTCAGGGTTGCTCGACTCTAATCCCAGCTGTGCCACCCTGCCTCAGTTTACCGCTCTGTAAAATGGGGATAAATACCATCTATCTCTTAGGGAGAGGAACAGTGGGTTCGCCATCCTGCTTCGGGTAATGGCAACACTTATTTCTAGGGGCCCCAGCAAAGCAGCCCTATGGTATTCCTCAGACCCTGCGAGTTGGTGTGGGCATCTACCCAATGGCTGCAGCCTAAAGGGCCTTGTGCTTGGAATGCCTCCAGAGCTTGCCTCTGGTACATCCGGCATGCTACCAAACCTCCAGGGGATCGGGGCACCACAGCACTCACGGTTACCTCCCGCAGTGGAGGTGGTGACAAATCACAAGACTTTGTTGGGTCACATGTGTAAAGAGTTCGGCGATTCTCAGATGCCACATGCAATGGAAGCACAAAGCTCTCTAGCTCTCCGTGAGCAGCAGAGAGACTCCCCCGTCCCTTCCCCTGATTGAACTGTCCCTTGATAGGATTTTTACCTTGATTTCAGATGTGCTGGAACCTCCAACTTTGACCTCCTGGCCGGCTACCTGGATCCTCAGCGGTCGGAGCCAGTTAGGCCTGGATTCGGGTTTCTTTTTGCTGATGTCAACCTCCAGGAAGTGTGGTCTCTCTGAGCAGGTTTTGAGCAGGGTGTAGGAATGCTCCGGGGGGAACATGAACGCCACCCCATCAAAGGACTGCAGCACCTGGTTCTGGCTCACCAAGCACAAGGTCTCTCGCTTGGGGTAACAGCCCCGGTAGCCGTTCTCTACCGTGCACACCTCTCCTTCCCGGCAGGTGGCATTCAGGCAGCTGATCTCTGCACCGTCCTCGCACCGGCACTGCACCGTGCAGTCCACAGCCGCCCAGAAAGACTCCCCTATGGCATAGTACCTGCCGTCAACATCGCAGCCGCACTTGTGAATGGGGACGCACTGGTCCGTGCTGAGGACGTGGCCTTCGTTGCATTCACAGCCCTCGGTGCAAGGGGAGCTGCAGGCCAGCGGCGCTGTGAGATCCGAACACGTGGCTGGGCAGCTGCTGATGCAAACTGAGTAGTGGCTGAACTCTGGACACTGGACAGCTGCAGCTAGGAGAGGAAAGGTAGAGGAGAGGCTGTTACAAGGCTACTTGTGTTATTCGGGGCCAAACTGTTTTCAGCTATGGGCCAGATCCTCTGCTGCTGTAAATCAGCAGAGCTGCACTGAAGCGTATGGGCCATTTTACACCAAGTGAAGACCTAGTCCGAAATTTCTGCTGTCACCTAACCCTAATTTCAGAGAAAGTGCTCTTAATTCACACACCTGAGAGATCAGAACGGGACCCTCTCAGCACCCACGTTAACCAGTTCAGACCCACAGCAATCCCTGTCCCATTGCGACTGCACAGCATTGTGGGTTTCTCTCCCACAGTTCCCAACACAGCTCCTCATCTGTGTTCCCCCTTGAATACTCTACTTGTGAAACTTGTAAGAATAAGAGATGAAGGGAGGGGAGGAAAGAAGAAATCCGAGAGGGGTGAGAAGGGAAAGAGATTAAGGGAAATCAGGCATGGGACTATGGACTGAGACATAAAATCTCCCAGAGAATTTCATAGACGCAGACACCATTCAGGTGGTGATAGTTATATTAATTTAGACTCTCTCCTAACCTGGACTACTATGTGATTTTATTAATTATTAACTATTCCCTTATTACTTTTTGGATTATTATTATTAGGCAGTCATATGCCATAATGATGTGAGATAAAATGTCTGTCTGTCTATCTATGTATGGCAATGATCAATAGACAGACAGTAAGTATGGTGATGATCAGTAGAAAAAGAGACATTAGTATTCAATATTACCGCTGACCTACTATATGGATTTATCTCTTGTTATTATCAATACTCTATTGCTTTCTAATTTCTCATAAGGCAGTATTGTTTGCAGTGTTGTAGCCGTGTTGGTCCCAGGATGTTAGAGAGACCACATGGGTGAGGTTATAACTTTTTCAGTAGGTGAAAGAGACAAGCTCTTGAGTTTTGAGTTTCTTGAGGCTGAACAAGAGCACGATGTAGCTCGAGAGCTTGCCTCTTTGAGCAACAGAAGTTGGCCCCAGAAACGATACAACCCCACCCATCTTGTCTCTCATCATTCAGCACTCCGATGCCACAGTAATGAGCATGCCATGAATTCCTAGGTAAAGAGATGCGATCAGATTGCCGTTAATAATAAGTACTATTATCCCCTTACTGCTCTGGGGTTGACACCTCTACATACTCTGGCCGACAGAGGTAATTTAGCCACTTGCTTTAACCAGTTACATGCGTGGTGGGTTGTGGTCTGGAAAAAGGCAACCATTCTACTTCTGCTGTTCTGAACTGGGACACAGGTGTTGCCGCTGCATACTGGGTGTGTCAGATTTAGCATCCTGTCTCCTGGCAGTGGCTGATTAGGTGAATGGCTTCCATTACATCCCCTTTGACTCCAAATCGCCCTCTGGCGCTAAGGTGATACCCCTCTCCCACCACACACAAGGAAAAGTCCTTTCCTGACACCTTGCAGAGGGGGTCAGCTTACACCCTGCACTATGGGACGTGGGACCCCATTCTCCTCTTACTCACTCCGGTATAAATCAGGAGCAACCCTGCTGAAATCAGCCGAGTTCCCTCTGCGCAAAAGTGGCGCAAGAGAGAAAGCAGGTGGAAAGATTTAGATTTAGCATCTCAGCGGATGGCAGTGGCCACTGAATGAGCCAGCCTTCTGAGTCCAGCCACAATACCCGGCACACCAGCACTGAGTTCCATAGAGTGCTCGAATTTCCTTCTATTTGTTCAACACTCTAACTGCCCTTTAGTTACTAGGCGTCCCCTTGTCCTTCTCATGTTGCATTTCAGGATTGAAAGGAGGGACTGCTCGGTTTTCACTGAAACTCTGGATGCCTCAATCAAGTCCTCGTCGGCTCGCCTCCGGGCTTATTTCATGCAGGGTTTTCATTTCAACGGGAGTCTGCTGCAGGCACCCGAAACCACCTCCCGCCTCCTCAGGGCAGCCTTTCAGCCGGAGCATGTGCGGACTTACCACATCCTGTCTGGGTTCGCCAGTCTCCCACTGGAATCCCCAGGGCTTGGCACACCAAGGCGTAAGCCTGGATCGCCTGGCAGAGACCGGTGCCGTTGTCCCGGACGCTGCACAAGTCATACACGCAGCTGTGGACGAAGGCTGTGGGGTCCACAATGGCACCACACTCCCACAAGGGGCCACCAGTTTTGTTGATGAAGCCACAATACTCGGGGGTGAAGTAGAGAGACTCCATGGCAGCATCGCAGAAGCTGCAGTTGTCTAAGCAGCCTGGGGAGCATTTCCACTCTGGGTGGTACACTCGCCAGCTCTCCCCCAGGTCCAGCACCGACGTTGCTGGCCTCCCGTCCGAGCGAAGAATATCGTCCTGGGGGTCTTTGTTATAGTTCCCACACAGCCCACAGGTGGCGTTAATGTAGGTTCCCGGAACAGAGATGGAGGCATAGTGTTGCCCATCGTAGGTCACCAAGACGCCAAAATCAGTCTCCACTGCGGTCGACAAGCCGCTCTGGTAGATTTTTATGGCCCCCAGTTCCAAGGAGAGGGGTAAGGACGTCACCAAATCGTCTACCTGCAGGAGTAAAGCAAAAGAGTAAAATCAGGCCCAAGGGCAGGGTTTCCACGCTGTTAGGAGCCCCGGAGGTAGTTCTGCCAGATTTCCACAGCAGCAGCTGACCTGGGAAACATGCACCTTGCCATTTTGGCATCTGAGCAAGATGGTGAATTGGGAACCAATGATTGCAATCCAGCCCCAACAACATGGGAGAGGGCGTTGGATTTTAAGGGCTGGGTTTGGGACTTCCTAGTTTTCAGCCTACACTAACACTCCCACCCCCACCTCCCCCAACACACACCTCCCCAAGGAGTCCTACAAGGCCTAGATTCTGGACAAAGACACTGGTCCAGACTCTGAGCTAGTGCAAATCATCATAGACTCACTGACTTCAACAGAGCTACACTGATCTGACTCAATGAGCTGGGGCTTTTACCTTAACTTTTCCAAAGCTCCCTTTGGGGATAACAATCTTGTGAGAATAAACCTCCACCGAGATATCCTTCAACCAGGAGACAGAGGAGCCACCTCGGTTCTCATTCTTGGCCTCCACGCTGAAGAAGGGCAGGTTAGATTCTGGCCAGCACTGCCGGGTGAGGAGGTAGGCGCAGGAACCCTGGAAGTGAAAGAGGAAGCCATCGAAGGTGTGGTAGTGTGGGTCTCCGAACACCACGCAGGTGCTGCTCTCCACCGGCACACACTGGTAGAACTTGTCCTTCGGCTCACACACTTCATAGGGGCCGCAAGCCATTTCCTGGCAGAAGATCTCATTGTTAAAGTCCAGGCAACGACACTTGGTGGAGCAGTTGGCGTTGTCCCAGAATATCTCGCCTGGATGGAGAAACTGCCCTAAAAGAACCCCACATTGCGTTACTTGTCAGAACTCAGGACCCATGACACAACTTAGCAGAACAATCAAGAGTTCCAAGTCATTTGTTCATTCTGATCTGGGTCCAACACTTGGGAAAGTTTACTGGCCTTGAAAGCAGGCCCTCCAGCTCAGTGCCTTTTTACAGGGCATCCCATGTGATGTTACTTGCCATATCACACCACCCTCTAGCATTATAACACTTCACAGTCCAATTCAGCAAAGCATTAGCCATCAGTGGCACTACTCAGATGCCTAACATGAAGCATGTGCTTTCATGCTTTGGTGAATCATGGCCTCTGTTACTGATGGGCATAATCAGGTAGCTTTTCTAGTTTTGAGAACTACTCAAACTATTTTTGGGAAGGGGGAGTGTACAGAACTAGTTTGGGTTCATGAATCTTTTCTCCCTGGCATTTGAAGTCATTTGTGCTTAATATATTGCAATATATTGAGTCAACCTATTTTGGTTACCCTTTATAATAGTGATTGAATCCATTGTAATTATTCTGTAATTACACTGTAATTAACCCTTTTGATAGAGGTAGTTACTAATTTCACACAACTGGAAGGTGACAGAGTAATTATGGAACAAATACATCATCATCAATGTACCTGAATTCTAAAAAATACATATACTAACTATAAAACTCATTCCCAGCTTCCAGCAGACGGAGGCCAAGGCCACCATCCCTGCTGTACATCAGACCTTGAACTTTTTTAGGGGCTACACAGGCCCTTCGGACTAGCAAAGCTTTATCAGCACTAGTCGAGGGCTGTCTATAAACAACCTGCAGATCTCAGACCAGTATACATTTTCAATCCTTGACGTTTCAGGCTTTCAGCAGTGAGTAAAAATTCTCTCTTGTTAGAAAGATTTCAGGAGTGAAGGAGACACTTGAAGCAGTTTTATTTGTAAAATGATAATGCAGTAATCTCCATGCCGCCAAGTCCCCCCGGTATCACAATGAGTGTTTCTATCACTTTATACCTATGCACGGTCAGTGGCACACGCAGGTTGTACAGGGCCATTAAATGTATCCTGTGCATAAAAGCAGCAATCCATAATTCAGAAGCAAGGGAAAGGAAATCAGAGAATTGTCTTTTTACACCGATGGCACTTCCATCAGGCCAGCCAGAAGAGTCTCTTTTTCTGTTGTTACTCTAGCTTATCTGCAATGCCGAAAGTACAGAGATCTCAATCTTTTCTGAGAATTTAAACCCCTAGTTTCACAGATTTGTAACTTTGAGGTCAGGGAAATGTAGGCTTTTAATTACAGTCAGATACTAAAATCACAGAAGGACGGGAATAAGGCCAGTGTATATTATATCTTCCCATTGACATTAATGAGTTACACAGCCATATGCGAGACAAAAGAACAGACTCCCAGCTCTTTATGGGGATCATTCACCTCTTTTAAAATACTGTGAAGTTAGGCCTTCTCCACGCTAGCAAACTGTCCTAATTACAATCGCTGGTGCTAAATGCAGCCACTGGTTTAGCTGCCGCAGTGCAAATCTCTAGAGGAGGCAGAGAAAGCCACTGTTTGCACTAGCCCTGCTTGAAACTAGACTAAGCCACCGCAGGACAAATTGCAGCTTATAGTGGTTTACCCAATCTACACCACTACTGGTTTGCTACCCAGGGATGGAAGTCTTGGCCCTACTGGCAAAACTTCCATTAACCACAACAGGATCCCTGGCATCAGGTGACCATCATTAGGAAATGTAGAGATCTGCGCAGGGTCCTACAGTGACTCAGAACTAAAAGCAAAGTCTTCTGGGTCTCAGTCCCCCACACTAACCACTAGGCTGTCCTGCCTTCCAAAGAGGCAGCCGCTATCCGAGAGTGTTTACAGTCTATCTTTACATATGTTGCAAAGAATACTGGCACTACAATAGCAAAGCAACAGCAGCAGCATATTCTGTCATTCACTTTCAAACTGGATTGTTTTGTGTTATAGGGTAAACTTCAAAGACATGAAAGAAGCCATTTTTACCTCTCAGGCTGCAGCCATTGGCTGGGTCAATTTCTCTCCCATCTATTTTGAATACCCAGCGTCCAGGGACGTTTACATTAGTTGTATCTTCAATATTGATTATCTCTGGGGTTCTGGAACCAGGAATGCTAAAATAATTGCTGCTATTTCCACCATTGAATCCTGCCTGGAATAGAGAAAGAGCAAAATTCACCTGAAAACACAGAAACCATTCTTCCCTTAAGTCTGTTCTGTCTTAAGTCTGTTTCTTGCCATCCCTGATGTTAATAACTCTGATTTGTCTGTAAATTTTGCAGCTGATTATCTATTGTTCACCTCTTCTCTCAATTGTGATCACATAAGATCCCAATGGCAGCTACAGCAACTCTGTACATAGAAAAGTCAGACTGGAAAACTAACTAGAATTGATTAATTTTTTTTAACCTAAACTTTTTTTATTACCGTATTTTAAATACAAAAAAAGGCTATTTGGCCAAAAGGAAATCTTTCATTTGTGGTTGTTTTATTTGTCTGCTTGTTTTTGACAAACAAATTGACAATTAATTTTTGTTTTGCTTTTTCAAAAACAAACGTTTTCAGTAAAAATCCTGTTGTTTTCAATTTTCAGAAACAAAACAAAACTTGCTTTTTCTTTCTGATTTTCAATGAAAAAAGCTAAACAATGCCGGGAAGGAAGGAAGGAAGGAGAGAAAAGGGAAAGGAAAAGGGAGAGTGAAGAGATGAATGGATGAGAGGTTTTTTAAATTAAAATACTGGTACTTTGCAGACCACTCTCAATTTTACATGTTTTGAGCTACCTTTACAAAGTCAGGTGTTTTACTTTTATCAAAAGGGGTAAAACACATAGTTTCCTTCTGCTCTTCATTTCATATCCCTCCTCTTTCCCCTTTGTCTGGGAAGGGGAAAGAAAACCATCACCACGTGACCAGCCAGTTCTCCTCCATTCACCATCAAATGCCCTGTGAACCAAATGGTCTACACAGACTCTGGATGGATCATCTCTCGGGAGTGAACCTGAGACCTCTGGATCTAAAAGCATGAACCTCGTCTATTTAAGCTAAATGACCTGGTCTAGCCACTAGAGGAGGACAAAAGCCATGCTGTATCAAGGCGGGTCATGTCTTCACTAGATCATATTTCTCTGCTGACCCTGTTAGAACAAGGACAGGTTGGAGGTTAGAGCATAAACAAAGAGGACTGTGAAGGTGCACAGTAAGAGTCTTACCTGGGCCATTACTCCACCGAGTCCGGTTAAAGGATCTCCCCCACTTGCTGTTCCAGTGGTCCACGTGATGTCTTCGTAATTAAACATAGCAAACGTGGACACCCCATCAGAAATCAAGAGAGTTTGAAAGGTGTTCACCTGTTTAAAACAGAGACAGCCATATTCACCAAGTGAGCCCCTCCCATCTCCTTTGCACCATTTTTCTGTGCTGCCTTCTTCTGCATCAATCCCATATGAAATGCAACAAGGAAGATTTATAATTAAACATCAAAAGCTAAGCATGGTATAGGATGACATCCAACAGCTGATTCAATCCCCCTTCACTGCACCCATAGCTTTCCAGAGCATAATTCCACCTGGGACACCATGGGAGACAGATTCAATCTGTGATCTATTTTAGCACCAATAGATGGCAGTATGAGAACAAGCACTGAGAAAGCAATCAGCTGGGCTTGGATTGCTACAACCTGTTTTCTTAGCTTTATTCTATCTCAGCTTGATTAATCACAGTGTTATCTTACTGGGTTACTTTCCCCATTCAGATACTATAATAATATGAACAATGGCTTCTATAACAGTCAACAGTGTATTGTACCCAAGGAAATCTTGCTTTCCCAAGCTGCAGGAATTCCAGACCAATCTGCAAAAATGTATTGACAACATTCACATTGTTTTTAAACGACTCTTCAATTTTTAACTATAAATATTGCAGATAAATTAATTCAGCAACAAGCTAGCACCCATGCAACGAGAAGGTACTTTATCATCTTCTAAAGAGGACACAAAATGAGCTCGTAACCATAGAAAACCAGAGCATTGTCCATAAAGCCTTATCCTACCTGGGTCCAATCTTGCATCCCTGGAAATTCAGTTGCAGGATCTGCTCCTAAGAGCATACTGGCAAATTCCACCTGAAGTAATTTAACCGTACCCATCTAAATTCCACCTGCATTTCCAGTTGGATATGGTATTACAGAATCATAGAATATCAGGGTTGGAAGGGACCTCAGGAGATCATCTAGTCCTACCTTCTACTCAAAGCAGGACCAATCCCCAACTAAATCATCCCAGCCACAGTTTTGTCAAGCCTGATCTTACCTCTAAGGAAGGATATTCCACCACCTCCCTAGGTAACCCATTCCAGTGCTTTACCACCCTCCTAGTGAAACAGTTTTTCCTAATATCCAACCTAAACCTCCCCCACTGCAACTTGAGACCATTACTCCTTGTTCTGTCATCTGGTACCACTGAGAACAGTCTAGATCACCAGCTGCCAACTAGACATGGAGCCATTGATCACTACCCGCTGAGTCTGACGATCTAGCCAGCTTTCTATCCACTTTATAGTCCATTCATCTTGCCCATACTTCTTTAATTTGCTGGCAAGAATACTGAGGGAAACTATCAAAAGCTTTACTGAAGCCAAGAAATAACATGTCTACTGCTTTCCCCTGATCCACAGAGCTAGTTATCTCATCTTAGAGGGTAATTAGGTTAGTCAGGCATGACTTGCCCTTGGTGAATTCATGATGACTGTTCCTGATCACTTTCCTCTCCTTGAAGTGCTTCAGAATTGATTCCTTGAGGACCTGCTCCATGATTTTTCCAGGGACTGAGGTGAGGCTGACTGGCCTGTAGTTCTCTGGATCCTCCTTCCTTTACTTCCTCTCCTAAGCCATTCTACTTTGGTCACTCTATGCTGATTAACAGTCATGCTTTCCTCCCAGGAGTGGTGGGTGAAACTGACCACGTATCTTCCCTCACTTATTTTACAGGGACATTGTGTGTCTAATTAATCAAGGTCTGGAAAAGTGGTTTGAGATCTTTGCATGAAAGTGGCTAAAGCAGTGCACTGTATTATCATGTGTCGTTAAAAAGTCCAGATGACTGATGAAAACATACTGGAGTCATCCAGAACCAGAGCCTCAACTGATGTGAGCTGATAGAGCTCCACTGAAATCTAGGTAGCTAGGCCAATTTACACTAGCAGAGGATCTGGCTCACTGTAAAATGGACCATGTCAAAGAAATACTGGTTTTGTAGAGACTTCTGATGGTCAGTTCATGCCATTTTTAATTTTTGTTTAAAGTGAATCCATTGTTTTGATCATCATTTTAAAAAGAAGCCAGAGGCCCAAATTCATTCTGGTTTATTATTAATTATTATTATTCGTGTGGTGGTAGCTTCCAGCGGCCCCAGTAACAGACCAGGACCCCACTGTGCTAAGCGCTGTACAAGGAGAGAACCCAAAGATGGTCTCCGCTCCAACGAGTTTACAGTCTAATTATAAGACAAGAGGCAGCAGATGGCTACAGATGGACTGACAGGGGAGTACAAGGAAACAGTGAGACAGCATTGGTCAGCACGATAGGCTGTGGTATCAGACCGCCAATGGCCTAACTGCGGTCATGAGCTTTGCAGGCATCACAACAATGGCGAGTTTGAAGAAGGATAATGAGGTAGCTTTGCAGATGTGAATGGAGCGCTCCTCCCAGCCAGCATGGGAGCCTGCATGAAAATTTAACAAGTGGGTGATGGAGGCTGGCACCATTGGCCAGTTGGCGGTGGGAGTTGACATTTTGATAGTGAATGAGAGATGACAGGTAGGGTGGGGATATGCCTGGAATGGCACTGAAGACGAAGACAAGCACTTTGTGTTTAACGTGATGGCGAAGGTTGAGCGCCTGTCTTTAATAGCATTAGATCAGGGATAAAGCATGCCCAATAAATCTGAAAACCCACTCCGGAGTGGGAAAGAAATCCTTTTCTAACTTAAACAGACATTTTTACTGATTTTCTTTTTTATGTACTGACAGTCAATTTTTTTTAATCCAGCCAGTATATTTCCTGGTCTTTGCCAACTCAATTTCCAGTACTGCAAGGTATGAAACTTATAAGGCATAAAATCTATAGCCTGCCGTGCCTGTAGGAATGCAGAACGTGATGGGGGAAAAAAACTTCCTCTCAGGGTGTGATTTCCACTAAGTGCAGCCAGGTCCATAAAAGTGATATTCACCCCAGTGAATCATGAGCAGGCATGATCTAAAGCCCTCTGAAGTCAATGAAAAGATCCCGTTGACATCAGAGGACACTAGATCAGGTCCTTAAGGTGTGGGTCTGCCCTAAAAGAGTTTACATAAAAACAGCACCATTTTACCTAACCAGTTTATGGCCAGTGGGTCCAACTGTGTCTCCAGAGAATGTCCCAATTGATGTCAATGATTCGCGGGAGGTCATTGTCACGCCCTACTTGGCCTTGATGAGGCCTCTGCTGCCGTACTGCGTCTTCTTGTGGGCGTCACCCTTTAAGACAGGCGCAGACAAACTGGAGGGAATCCAGAGGAGAGTAACAAAAACGGTCAAAGCTTTAGCAAACCTGACCTATGAGGAAAGGTTGACAAAGACGGGCCTGTTGAGTCTTGAGAAAAGGCAACTGGGGGAGGGGGAGAGACCTGATAAGAGTCTTCAAATATCATAAGGGCTGCTATGAAGGGGGATCAATTGCTATCCGTGGCCACTGGAAGTAGGATAAGATGTAACTGGCATAATCCACAGCAAGGGAGATTTAGGTTAGATAGTAGGAAAAAATTCGACCTATAAGGATAGTTAAACACTGGATCAGGTTCCCTAGGGAGGTTGTGGGATCCCCATCATTTTAAGAACAGGTTAGACAAACACTTGTTGGGGTGATCTAGGTTAGTTTGGTCCTGCAGGGGGTGGAACTAGCTGACCCCTCGAGGTCTGTACAAGCTCTACATTTCCGAGATTCAGGATTGGCTTCCTGGGAGAGTTCAGAGCCAGATGTGCTGGCTTTAGGAGACAAATATGAAGCGCCGACCTTGGCAGCTGATCAGGGAGAGTGACCTGCATGGAGCTCCACTCACGTCCAGGGGACTTTGAGGGGTGCAGGTGTCCACCCCGGCAGAGCAGCTTGCAGGATTGGAGCCAGCAGAGATAAGAGAGTGTGAGCTGGGCCCCACTCACTTCATACATTCGACACAGATGAAGAAGGCTGGTCCTGCGGCCTGTGGCTCAAAAGATCCAGATCCAATTCCCAGCTATGTCGCAGACTCCCTAAGTGACCTTCTGCCAAGGGGGATTAACGATCCTTCCTTTCTCTCACCCCTCGTCTGTCCTGTCTATGTAGATTATAAACTGTGATGCAGAGGCTGGCTCTTACTATGGGTATGTACAGCACCTAGCATGTAGGGCCTGATTTTGGCTGAGGCCTCCAGGCACTGCCATGCTATTATTAAAATAATCAGACTACATTCCAGTCAGTTAAACCTGTGCAAAGATGATGAGAGTGCACAGATGTCACTGAGGTCCAGTGTGGCCAGCAGAACCCTTATCATTGGAAATGATGTACCCAGACAGAAAGTTCCCTGTTTGAATCCCAGAACTGAAGAGTCTGCAGCACTAACTGGCAGGAGAAACCTCTTGCCAGCTAAGCATATTTGATCCAGAATCACAAGAACCACAGAATTCCAGATAAAACTGGGTGAAAAACTGATTTTTCGGTTCACTGGCAGTCCTGAAAAATCACCTTCAGCCCCCCAACCCCTGCTCTGGTCAATTTTTTATTTCAGTTCAATCTGAAACCATGATTTTTCAATATTTTTCATTAATTCAAAAGTAGAAAAAAATCATTTTTCGCTTGAATAAAACATTGTATTGAAAGGGAACAAAATGTTTTGTTTTGATTGCAATATTTGCTAACTTTTTAAAAACAAAAATGGAATGAAATTTCAAAACAAAACAACATTTTGAACCACAGAATTAAAAGGTTTCATTTAGAAAATGTTGAAAGGAAACTATTCAATTGGTGAATGGTTAGATGTGGGGGTGGGGGCGGAAGACAGGTGTTGACCAAAATAATTCAACAAAATCAACATGAATTCTTAAAGTGTTTCAGTGTCTCCAAATCTGCATTTTTGGCTGAAAAAATGATCATCTGAAAATTTTGGTCTGTCTGTAATCCCTGATGCCATTTTTACTGAGTCACTCTTCAGAGTAGGCATTAGGGAGGTTTTGCACAGGTTTTCTGCATTGGGGTGAATTTCACCTTCAAAAGTTGCATATTCTATTTTACATGTAAATCAAAAGCATTCTCTGATATTGTACAGGAAGGATGGTATATACCAAAATAAATTGCATTGTGTGCAATTTTCCCAGCAATACAGGGATCTCAGTACTGCTTCTGCCTCAAAACACTTTGGAACTGTGTGCCAATGAGATTGGAAAAATGCATTAAATTTCAAACAACCTTAACAAATGGAAAGGAACAGAGCTCTTTGTCATAACTGACTTCTTAAGAGATCAGACTCCTTTGTGTTTATGGAATTAAAGAGCAGCTAATCCAGCCAAATCATTGGCAGGGCTTTATGACCAATTATGATAAATCTTTTACTGCACTGATCATCATTGTGATAATGCTGTCAATAATCTTTTTGATTTCCTACATCTATTTGAGATTTCAAAGCAGCTGTTCAAATCATACTCCCGAAACGTCCTGACTGCTCGCTCAGATTAACATGGCATAGAAATAAATCCAGCCACAATAAAAACCCACAGAGTTCTAAAATGAGTTAGGTCATTTGTGCCCCTCCAAAAGGCCCCCCCTTTCTGTTCCCAGTAGCAGGTTTTTAAGACATACTACTCTAGTGTAGTATACCTGGTGTGGACACACACCAACAAGCTCTTTTTTTAAATCAGTATAGCAAAACCACTCCCGCCAAGAGTAAGAAGCTATCCTGGTAAAGGTTATACACTATAACTGCACCTCCACTAAGGATTTATGACGGCACTGCTCTGTTGGTCAGGATCACACCCCTTCAAACTCCAAATCGACATGACTACGCTGGACTGTGTAGCATGTAGACCAGACCTCTTCCACTGCTGCTACAGAAAACAATACCTTTCTGATATCATCACACAAGCCAAGAGATTGAAACGTTTGCCCTTACAGGGGTCGTGCTGCTGCCTCCGTAGAAGGTGACCTCCTCCCAGGTGACGATGAAGAGCCAGATGGCTGAGAAAGAGGGTAGGTTTTTGAAGTACTTCCTGATGTTTTTGGAGACTTTCTTCAGCAGGGCGGGGTCCGTGCTCTCCTTATAGTAAATTTCTCCTCGGATTCCATTGTGGACATCTGCCCAAAATGGAGCAATAAAGGCCCGGCCATCTGCCAGGGGGAAAGGCTCTGGGGTGAACTGGCTGACCAGCACATTGAAAGAAATCACGCCATTGTTGTTGACCTAGAAAAAGAGAACGGTTTGATTTAAGCAGACCAAAGCCTTGGCTGCAAGTGGAGAACTGTAATCTTTAAATTATACCTGTGCTAGTGACGGTTTTGGTGAAGGCTAGTTTTTGCAATTATGGGATGTAAATAGGCCGATCCATCTAGGTACTTATATGTCTGTCATCGCTCAAGCGAGCAAGGCCTGCGCTATGAAAAATCTTCAGATGGGACTAGGAAGACAGAGATCAGGAACTGCAGAGGGTACAACCCTACCTAGACCTAACTGTGAAGGTTAGTCAGCTGCAACAGTTCTCTGAGATGAGCCTTTCCGGATCCACACCATCGGAGAATTGTTTACCAGGGAGATTTTGTGCCTGACGTAACTGGGTGCGTTTAGGTTAATCAAGTCTTTATCAAGCAGTTCTGCAGTGTCCTTGATACTGGACTTGTTTGACCCAAACACTTCCAGGGAGCTCAATATCTGTCATGTTAAGCACAAACCCAGCAGTGCCAAGCCTTTAGCACTACACTGGGGACACTGGTGTCTCGCATGCTGGGCACCAGACAATGGCAGCAAGTGGGTCTACTACAAGTGGGAACAGACAAAGGCCACTTGAAATAAAAACAGAGATTATTATCCTGAGCCAAGGCAATGACTGTGTTGTGCACATGCTATGCATATATAACTGACTCTGGGAGAGGATGGGTCTTTATCCCCCTTGGAATGGCTGGGGCACCAAGGTCCCAGGTTCAAATCCCGTTGTTGGGCAAGACAGGCTTGGCCTGGGTCGGCCCAATACCTGAATGGAAAATCTCTGAATCTGAGATCGGAATCAAAGTTTGCTGATTGTGCCATCTTGAACACTCTTTTGATGCAGCAACATTAACTGTTTCTGAGCACAGCCTGGCAAGTATCATTCTCCCATGCCTGGCCTCCTGTGGTGCAGCACCTGCCCGGAACCAGGCACCCACCACAGGGTGCAAGGAATCCTTTTTTCCCCTGCACCTCTATATGTTCTCGTTTCTTGTCATGCCACTGGAATAATGCTCATGGCATCAAGGCCTTAGCTTTGGCATTTAATCACCCGCAAAGGTAATTTATTGCCTTGTACATTCCTTCCCCGTGAACATTAGCCCATTAAATACACCTTTGACTTTTTCAATCATAAAACCTATCAGTTCATGAAATCCAAGAACTTGTCAGGTAGGTACTAATAAATCTTCCATGTCCTGAACACCGGGAGAGAGTGCTTCTAATGCAGCTGCTAATGAGGGGGAAATGAGGAAAAAAGCAGCATCTGCTACAGAGCTGCTCCTCCACTTACATAAATGCTCCTGTATGGGACTCCAAAGAAGATGAACGGGATGGACAGCTTAATCTCAGAGGAGCTTCCATCATCCACTTTGGGGGTTTTCGTATCATTCTGCCAGAACGGATATAGAATCTCCATGGACTGAGCTGGAAGAGGACAGTATAGTTATTATAATGATATAAGGACTGGTCCTGTTCCCACTGACTGCAATGGTACAGGATCAGGCCCATAGCATCACACCTCCTGATGCTCTTTAGATACTTCGTACTTCACCTACTACTGAAATGCAGCCACTTCTGGGGTGGAGAATGGCGGCTGGTTAATAACATGCCCCAGTACTATGCAAGAGTTTAGAACAACTGGTAAAAAGAATAGTCTGTACAATTGAAGCTACAGGAGGGATTTTGTATTGGTAGAACATCGCTACCCCAACTGGAATTTGTCCAGGCATAAGATTTGATGTCACTTCCCTTATATAAAAAGCTACAGGATCCTTCACAATCTCAAGTGACCAAGGCCTCTGTTTTACATCTTATTCAGCATGTTGAGCAGGACAGTGTCTCCTAACAAAATGGCTGGGGCATTAGTTCAGTACTATCTGAGAGGGAAGAACAATAAGGAAGATGGAGACTGGTCCAGTGGTTAGGATGTTAGCCTACGACTCGGGTGGCCTACGGTTAATTCTCTGCTTCTCCCCAGAATTCCTTAGTGATCTTGGACAAGTTATTCAGCCTCTCTAGGCCTTGGTTTCTCACATGTAAGATGGGGTTAACAGGTCTGCCCTGCCTCACAGAGTGCGTAAGGATAAATACATAAAAGATTGTGATAACACAGTATTGGGAACCAGATATATACCTAAGATATGCAGATGGGTAATGACATCTGCTGAATTAACACCCCTTCCTATAGCACTGTGCCTTTTTCTTTGAGCTCTTCCATTACATAACAACCAGGCCTGGCCTTGTTTAGCTTCTGAGAGAATACTGGGGGAAAGCCTGAGATACTATTGCTAGGATGGTTTAATAAAAAATTTCCCATTGAAAGCAGGTTTTCCACTAAATTAAACATTGCACAGATAGTAGCTTCTTTTCCCTTACATCTTTTGACAGAAAAAAATTAAAAACAGTTTTCAGCCACAGATTTTTTGTCAAAAAAGTTGAAAATTACCAGTGAAAATGTTGACAAAAACTAAGCGTGCTCAGTGAATTTTTCCACAGGGAATAAAACCTCATTTTCCACCTGCTCTAAATGCTAGGTATACAATAGCGGATTACACCTCTATAGAAAAAGCTATGCTGCCAATACTGTGCCGCTCGCAGACATCTGTTATAATATAATTCTCCATTTATTTAGCCCTATGAGGTTATCTACCACAGAGGGAACCCACTTTTCCTTAGATAGAAAAGAAATGCACTGTCCCCATTATATTCAATCAATGTTGACCCAAGGAGCTAGACTCAAAACAATTCCATCTCTGTTTAAGTTGATTCAGGACATTCTTTTATCTTCTAGGTCCTAACCTGCAATTTCAGAGGCTGCTAGCTGACGAGTGATTGCTCTGAGCCTGGGTTTTAAAGATGTAATGGGTTTTCTTCCCATTCTGTGCATGTATAAGCCGTTTGGTTGTTGTAACATTTAAGATGCCCTTCGCTAGAATCTGGTTTATAATAGCGACAATGGAAAGCTGACCCTTTTATGGAGATTCTAACCAATACAGCTTTTTAGCTAAAAAGAAAAATTCCTCAACTGAAAGTCAAATAACGGGGTGTTTTTAGAGAGAGAGAGAGAGAGAGAGAGAGTATAGATATTCATTTCCATGCTGGAGAGAGTTTTAAGTGGTGTATGACAGAGACCTGAATGCACGACTACCCTTATATACATATTTTGTAAGGGCTATCGCAAAGATCTGTTGCCAGGTAGTAAAATAAATAATTTCACAGCTGTTATGTACTCAGCAGGCTATTATATCTGAGGTCACAGCTATAAATTATAGATTTTTTTTTTAAAGTGTGATACTCAGCACAACCTTTTAAGCAATCACTTTTTAAGCACTAGTCTAGGAATCTAACTCTGCATGTATAGCTTCTCCTATTCTAATATCCTAACAGGCTTGGCCAGCAAGGGAATGGAGCCTTAATGCCCTGAGCTGCAAGCTGATTATCCTCAATTTGCAGGTGGGGAAACTGAAGTACAGTGGGTAAGTTATTTGCTTGTAGCCACACAAGTGAAACAGCAGGCATCAGTACCAAGATTTCAAGCCAAATAGAGCTACACCTTAACCACAGGACCAGGATATCTCCCCCAAAGCAATTAAATCAGTCATGTAATAAAAATATGCTGAGTTAGCATTACAAAAACAAACCCATCTATCCATGATTGGCCCCATTCCACGGTTCTTGACCCTCTTGAAATCGAGTTTAAATTAAAAAAAAGAAAGCAACAAGAAATCTTCTAGAGATTTTCCTGTGCCTTTTACAAAACCAAACAAGAAAAAAAAATCATGGATGAAAGTTTTGTAGAGTGAATGATCTTAATAAATGTTTCCTCAAAGCTATATAAACCACAGGGAATATCAATGAGGATACACCTAAGACTTGGAATTTGGATGACTTTGCAAACTGAGTTGGAGCTCTAACAAAAGTAAATTAGCACACAATTGTGCGGTAGCTTGACATCTCTGCACACTCTTTCTACCCACCCGCCTTTTATTTGACATAAGTTTGTCTGGCAGGTGAGCTATCCAAACTCTAGGAATGTTTTAAAGTCCCGCTTTTATGACAAATGTGATATCCTCCCAAACTCCTGAATTGTGTCTGAAGAGCTCAGAAATGTCTAGAGACTCTCTCTGTTTGAAACAGAAAGGGCAAGATGTAAATTGGCCTAGCTTCATTGATTTCAGTGGAACTACAACAATTTATATGGAGTTGAGGATCTGTCCCTCGCTGTGAATAAATGTCAGCCTTGAAAAATTATCATGTGTATTTACCAGGCAAGGCACAAAAATCTACTTGTTTGCCCTTTGGTATTATAATTTAAAAATAAATTACCCTGCTATTGTACTTCCACTCAGGCAAGTGTCTGAGTAGAATTTTGCAAGGCTTTCTATGCACATGAAGTTTGCGTGTAGCAAATTTCTCAGGCAAGCGCTTTCCTATTGTAAATGTAGAGTATCAGTATCCGAGGACCAAAAGTCAGAAATACTAACCTTGCTGCCGTACAATCATGAACACAAAGGCCACCCAAGTTCTAATGAGTGATGGAGAATTCATCCTGAAGGGGGGCAAAAAAGAGCAACTAATCATCAATCTAAAACCAGAGCTGCTAAGCAAATCTCAGGCTAATGGCTCATAGTGCCTTGCAATTGTGTGATTGCTCCAGAGATGCAGAAAATTGGGAAATGTAGCTCCTTACCCATGAACTAGACCAAAAATTATGAGCTAGTTAGGCAGTATAATGAAATCACTGATGACAAAACAACTTGCCTTCCAGGTATTCTCCGGGTACATGTACAACATAATTTCAGAAATCAGAAATGAACCAGTATGTTGGAATTAATATATAGCACCCAGCTCCCAGCGTGCATTCAATCCCCCTATTAATCCAACACAATTCTTTGCTGATCTGCTTCATGTGAAGATATTACTGCAGGCTTTAAGATGAATAGCTTTTCATTTTTAGAAAATGAGAACAAATTATAAATGGTAGTATGTTTATATAGTTAGAAGACTTCAAATGTTGGTTTAACTAATCCTTTGTACTAGGTGGTAATACAATGATCACTTAACATTTTTGACTGGTGTGAATGAAGCACAAACATTTACGCAGCTTGACAACTTCCTTGCCATACAGCAATCAACTGTATATAGAAGGGGGAAATGCATCTGGGTAAATTAAAGAGAAATTTTGTGTGGTCTTTTCATTTCTTTTATGCCTACTATAATTTGTTTTACATTATTAATCAAAGAGGAAGTATGACTACAGTAGCTGCTTTTATTTCATTACTTTATCATTTCTATTAATTAAACAGAATAAAAGGTTTTTATATACCATTTATATAAAGCTACAGTATATACTAATACACACTGTGAGTGTATGAAATATGTATGATCAGATTCAAGTATAAATTATATAGTGATCTATTTATATAGAGACATGTCACACTTCTATATTATATATATTTCTATTCATGCATTATATTACATCTACATCTGTACTCCAACATTATAGACATTACATCTCTACATAACTAAATACATCTATAGATCTATTTATATACATATATAGCTATATCTATTTCTAAATATAGATAGATGTGACATACAACGTAGTCATATAGCTAGATACATTGTCTATATATCTACAAATTACTTACACTTGAATCTAATTATAATGATGTTTGAAATAGTGAAACACCATGTATAATCAAGTTGAATGACAGTTCCACATTTCTCCAATGCTTCTCAATGTGTCAATTGCAATTAGATTGAAAAAAATAATCTTGTTTACAGCAAAGTTGTTCTGGGGTGAGAAAAATTAATTTAACTATGAAAGGGTTCTGCTGTATTCCTTACTGTATAAAAGAAGCAAGTATCATGCTAGAATTTTATATAGATCTTAAATCTAAGTCACTATGGATTCATTAACTGAGACCACACACAATAACTAGCAGAGAATATAAATGTATTACATTACAACCTAGAAGATGTACCTCTGGGAAACCATGACCGAAAATAAAAGAAACAATGCTTAATTTGGTACACCCCCTGAAAAAAAACAACACACTTTTTAAAAAAGTATGAAAAAAATACCAACCTGTTTTGTAGAGAAGGGAAGAAATTAAGTCCAAAATTCTAAACTGAATCTTGGTAAACCAGGGGGAAAACTTATGTCAATGAACATACATTTCAATGCTCTTTTACCAATTATTGCTGATGTCTGAAATGATGTTTCAGTCCCTTTTGCTCTTTCAATTGAAAATTCAGTTTTTCTCTGTGTTGTTTTAGGGCCAGAATAGTGTTGAGTTGCAATCAAAACTTTTTGCTCTATTAATTAATGGTAAATTAATCTACAGATCAGATTCTGGGTTGTAAAAGTGGAGAGGTTTCTTTCTGGCAGGAAAAAAACTAATCCTTCAAGTAGAGTTAGATGGAAATGTCAGTAAGTTGGAACTGGATTTGTGGCTGTTCTGATCAGAATCACTTTTCACTTGGGAAGAGAAAAAAAACCAACCCGCAAAAGAAACAAGCCCCTTCCTCCTTTGTGCAAGTGGAAAAAAAGCTTCTATATAATGTTACAGAATTAGCATTAACCAGCATAGGGATTAAAACACTAAACAAAGTCAGAGCCCTTGAAATGTCCATGAAGTTAATTTTCCATCAAAGTCTGGTTTGAGTTTTCATAAATCAACTTAGTTCAGCTTTGGCAGAGGAAATAAAAACTATTTAAAGAGAAGTTCATTCCTAATCTTCTTCAGGAGATTTTATTTCTACTCCTGATCCTATCGCCCCAAAGAGGGAGTAGGATTGACCTGGTTTCAAAATCAAAGGATTTTGTCAAAAATTAGTTAATATTTACATTGCAGCAGCATCTAGAAGCCAAGTATTTCAGCACTTCATTGTGCTAGGAGCAGTGTGGGCACCATAAGTGAAGGTTTCTAGCACAAACTACTTATAATCAAAGACCCTGACCCTTGTCCCCAGTTGAAATCAATGGGACTAACTGGTAGTAAAAAAAAATTCAGCAGGATTGGGGCCAATAAATCAAACACTCTGGCTGAGTAGAAGGAGTAAAAGGGGAAATTTTTGTTTTATATTTTTTTTAAAGGAAGATTTAGGTTTCTGTTCCACAAATACGTCCCCATGCGCTTAATTTCAAGCAATTTCATAGCCCCACTGATTTTAGTGGGGCTACAGGTGTGTAAAGCCAAACATGAGAGGAAACGTTTACAGGATCTGGGCCTTACAGTATGTTACCAAGACAAACCCCCTACTTGTAAACCTGATTCCCAGCCTACTGAAGGGAAGAAAGCCCTCAAGGGGGAATCTAGGGCTAGATTCTTCTAATACTACCAGCCATTCAATGCATTTGGATTTATTCCAAAGGCAAAAACAAACCAAAACAAGACTCTCTCTCTCTCTCTCTCTTAAGAAGGCTCTTTACAGATTACCTGCAAAGGGAAAATAAACTGGGCTTGTACTCCTGTGTGCGGCTTTATGATGAATACCAAAAAGCTGAACACGTCCTTTTCTCCGCTGATTGTTTTATGTTTAAAATTCAGCTTCTGTCTGACTCAGGAAGTTCTATGATGACTAGATTTTCTGCTTTGATTTTACAGCTTGCCTGACACATTGGAGTGAACTTTCTATTTTCCAGGTTTTGTTTTTTCTTTTGGGTCAGGGCCCAGCATTTTGTTCTGCATTGTACAGTGCGGAGCACATTATGGTTAACCAAATAAGGAACAACATTTTACTTTCCACGCTGAGCCTCAAGACGAGCAAATCATTCAAAAAAGGTGGGCTAGAATTCCCAGAGGCTTGTCCTAAATCAAGTAAACTAAGGTAAAAATAACCACATAGATGAGAACTGGGTCAAACAATTTCCGCAGTAAGGATTTGAACGAAGTCCAGAAAGGGTTTTCTGAAGTTGATGTTGGAGACTGGTAGAAAGAGGATTTTTCTAGACAGTAACTTCCTCCAGGGAAGGTATCACCCATCTCCCCCATTATACCTCCCTTTATTGCTTAATGCAGCTTTGCCCGTGCAGGATTGCTCTCACTCCACTGTGCGAGTGTGCCATCCATTCTAATTGTAAATGGCATGCAATGGGGCTCCAGGAGACTACTCTGCAGGAGCACAGATCTCTCTGTCAGGGAACATGTGCTACTATTCAGACTAAATTTTCCTTTTCATTTCACTTCATTATCCCATTTATCTCTATCACTCCCTTTGAATGGTTGTAGACACATCAGGTTGCTGTATGTCCCCCCTCATCCCCGCTCAAAACGTTGTCTACACTGCCACCACAGGCTGTAGTCAAAACTCATATAGACATACGGGAGCTAGCTTTAATCTAGCTAGCTCAGGAAATGCAGCAGTGAAGTTATGGCAGAGCTGGCTTCAGCATGGGATAGCTACCTGAGTGATTACCCAGGTGGGCTTATATAGCGGTGCCAAAGTCCATGCTGTTACGGCTTCATTGCTCTGGTACCCAAACGAGCTCACTTAATGCTAGTTCCGGTATATTTACTTGAGCTGCAATCACACCCCATGATTGCAGTATAGACATATCCTCAATCTGGCTGCCAATGCTAGAGAGGACAATTTACTAATTTTGGTACCAGACATAAGAATTTAGTCACCTTCTTTGTATGAGATAAAGACAATGAGAGTAATTTTTCCTCACTGCTAAAGTCGGCATGTTAAGCCAAAGAATAATCTGGATTATGCGATTTAATATGCTCAGATTCATCAGTACAGGTGAGACAGTGTGCTGCATGTTGACCACAATATACAAAGGAGACATGGGTGATGAATGGGAACTGGTGAGGATTAAACCTAAACCTCTAGGTCATTTCTGGATACCTAGGGCTAGATCAGCCTTGATCTAAAGTTGTTAGCTAATTGTTGGTAGCTAGTATAGTAATAATATTTAGCTCTTTTATGCCAGTTTTATCTGCAGTTCTCAAAGCACTTAAAAAGGTGATTTACTCAAATTTAATAGACGGGGAAACTAAGGCATAGGGAGGCAATGTGACTTGCCCAAGGCCATCTAGCAAACCAGAGAAAGAGCCAGGAATAGAACCCCAAGTATCCTGAGTCCCACTCCAGTGCTCTATAGGCTGGTCCCCACTGCTTCCTAGTGACTACAGTGAGTTGGTGGGTCTCAGCCCAGTCACTGAAAGACTGGAATCCACTTTAGAAGAAAAAACCCCCAAACAACCTGTATAATGGTATGAGCCATCTGATTCTACACGAGAAGTTCTTGTCGAGATAGCACGGGAGGAAGTTGCTTTGTGTCTGAAACAATGGAACAATTTAAGGTCAGCAGGCAAACCCGTATGTCCTTGAGAAAGGCTAACAGCCAGAATATTAGACTTGCTGTTTATCTGCCATAACACTGTTTAGCCCACGTGAATCTCCAGGCATTGCATTATATGTTAAAGAAATACTATGGGGTTAAGTCTTTCTTCGCCTCCACAGCTTCCATCAACGCTAACACAAACAGTGTGATGTTCCAAATCAAGTCACAAGCCAAAGAAACAACTTTATACTTTTAAAATCAATTTCACCTACCATTTTTATGTCAAGAATTAGCTCCAAGCTATTTACAAATAGCCCCCAAAAATATGAAATCCAAAAACCTGACCTTAATTTTAGTGCTTCTGTCTTTGCGGATAAAGCTCATTTAACTTGAATGGCAGTGTGCTGAGTGGGTTGAGGAAGGGCCTGACTCATGGGCTTTATTCCCACAATTGTACCACCCTAAGGCAATTTTGTTCAGTGCAGAATTAAGTATAGCAGCTTTGAGACTTTGTAAAGCACAGTAAGAATCCTCAAATAGAAAGTGCTGTATTATGCCATCATTATAGTACCTATAGCTTTGATATCCACGATTGTATTAAAAGGTATTATCTCTAAAGTTTAAGTTAACCTAGGTATATGAGACCTGGTTTTATAAAGAAGAGGTCAAAGAAGCACATTATTTTGCATAGGTGCTTGGAGCTTGGTGGATGCAAGGAGGAGAAACGGATGAAGAGATAAGAGCTTAAGGGTAGATTTTCCAAAGCTCTTAGCATTGGCCCAACTCTGCTCTCACTGAAGTCTATGGGAGCGTAACCACTGACTTTAATGGGAGCAGAATTAGGTCAACACTAAAAGCTTTTCAAAATCCAACTCTAAAGCTGTGGGCTCCTGCTGACTTTATACCTGTGCTTAAGATAATGGCATGGGAACATTGAGCACTCGACAATTCAAAATCACTTTCAACGAGTCTCAACAATAGGCATCTTCAGGAGCAAGCCAGTGTGCATTAGCTTTTGGAGACACAAGCTGCCTTAACAGATATTTATTGCACCAAGGAACTGATGTTCTAACTATTCCAAAGGCAGAGGGAAAAGTATGCATAGGGTAGAAGTGCAGGAGAAGTTTTGGTATCGAAAAAAATGAGAAAGTTGTCAAGAAACCCTCTGGACACTTTGTGTGTGGGTGCAAAAGTTCAAATAAGTTTATTGAAATGATCAAACCAATTATCTAATTGATATGAGTTCCTCAGCAAACTTTGGCATTGAACCACAAGCAGATTTCTGGAGCAGGAAGCACATTCCCCCTGACTCCAGTACCCAGGAGAGAAACCAGAACACAGGAGAAAAGGGAGACTTGGAGCATATTTTTTCTTGCTAAAGATTACACAGATTTATAAACAGTGCTAAGAATAGACCATCACATTTAAATTATATTCAAAAAAGGAAAAACAAAAAAATTTCCAGTAACTTCAGGAGACAAATCAGTGAGGCAGAAGGTTGAGAAATGGCTGATTACCTTCTTCATATAATGGGTAGGGAGTCTGCTTGAATGCCTAACCAACCCCCACCCCCCAGTCAACTTATGATGATACGTGTGCTGAGAATACACACTACAGCTTCTGGGATGTTTTGCATTTTCAAATCTGTACATGGACAAAACCAAAAGCATGTAATTTACAAGTACAATTGGCAACAGATGGAGGAACAATTTTGCACTTAGGATCCATGCTTGGAATCTTTAGGGTCCAATCTACTCCAGGCAAAGAAACCAGTCACACTGTAGAGCAAAGACTATAGGTATGTCTATACTACACATGTTGATGAAAGGGGTTTTTCCATCCATGTTGTTAAGCCACCTGAGAGGCGGTGTTAGGCTGACAGAAGAACTTGTCTGTCGACCTAGCTGCATCTACACTGGCAATCAGGCAGAAAGGCATTCAGGGTGGGAAATTTTTCACAGCCCTGAGCAATGTAGCCAGGTCAATCTAATTTTTAAGTGTAGATCAGGCTTATGATTACAATTGTTAGTGGTTTCCCAAGATCATGCTGTATAATAGGTCTGTCTACCAAGAGTACATACTTAACTCCCATGAGGGTTAATAACAGTTTCCAACATACACACAGATGCATTCTTTGTTAGAACTGTACATCCGATAAATTTGCTGTTTTCAGCAATCTAGCTGTACCATCTGGTCACATAATGGATATTCAAGAGACACACAAATCAGAAAGCAAAGGTGTCACAGCATCTAACCTCATTATACAAATCTGTGTAATGTTCTGATTTGTAATTCCCACCTCATTCCCTGTAAACTAGATGGTTAGAAAATCCACTCTATGTGAAGTACCCAGGGGAGGCTTATGTGCATGAAGGAACATCAATAACAAAACAATAGCTGGCAAAAGTAGCACTTGGTTAAAGGACACAGGTGGAGCAGTAGCTATTAAGTTTTTTTTTTTTTTTTTAAATGAACACTAAATTCTGGAGCATTTATTGAACTAGGAATGTCTACAAATACAGAGCATTGCAGCATACTGGACCATCAGGCATTAACTAGAATTAGGTGAAAATTTCTGCAATTTTATTCCCTTACAATTTTAGGCTTCCAAAATTCTATGAAATTGATCAAAAGAAATCCAATTTTAAATGGGACTATTGAGCGAAAACAGGACCCAATTTCCAATGGGCAATAAAATTGGAAAATGAACCAATTTTGAGCATTTTGAATTTTGTGCAATTCCTGCTTTCACCTCTTCCCCTCACATTCAAGGGTTGAGCATCCAGATGTGTAAAACATTCCCTTTTTGGGTGTGGCCTTTTTTCTTACACAGATTAAGTCTAGTGAAATTTTTATATAAAATGCATATTCTGGTGGCTGGACAGATTGTGAATGGTTCTATAACACTGGCTAGAGAAAGTCTGTTTCCTCGAGTGCCAAAACTGCAGTGTCTGTGCTGTGGCTTTTGCAAACCTGGGTGGATCACTGATCTGGTTTATAGGATAGTGCTAAATATCAGATATCTGTAAAGAAGGCGTTATCCTTGTTCATGAAAAACCCTTGTTTTTCTCCTCTGTTTTCCCATTCCTACTAGGTCTATCATAAAAACAACATATAACTGTTGTCCAGAGCCAACATGGCAACAGCACCAATTTTGTTTCTGGATATAATCACAACTTTTCACAGGCAAACAAACTTGCAAGCACATACATGACCTTTTGTAAGATCCCATCAGATGCTTTAATTGACTTTATTTCCTTCTCTAAAACCAAGATATTTAATTGTGCTAAAACAGTTGGTCAATAATTACAGTGTCTCGTTAATACCAGTTACAATGCCATAAATATACCCAAGATAGGTGATTACTGTTCTATAGAATTAGATCAGATATTCCTTTATATCTGCATCAGTCACATAACCTGCACAAGCTTATGACTGATGGGCAACATACTCATACAGTAGATCAACAGGAGAAATAATCTTCTAATATTAAACAACCATATCTTCATAAAACTTTGTTTTATAATAAAATATCTTATTAAACACAACTTCCTCTCTGTGTATGTATGTATATATATCATACATGTGTTGGCTTGGTGTTCCACTGCTGGGCAGCTAATGCATTTACTGCCCATATGGGCAGAAAGTACATCCTCAGTTATGCTACAGCTTATAAAGCACATTCTGCAACAAGAGTCCTTAAAAGTAAAATTTTATATTACACTGTCACCATTTCATGGTTCTTTATTCATATTGGATCAAGTCAGGTCATATGGATTCCATGTTATACATGCAAGCCTTGGTCTGTTTTATATTGCTCATCCTGATGTTCCCAGGAGATCAACTCTTACAGCAAAAGACCAGGCACAAATAATTAACCTATCCTGAATCCTACATTTACTCTAGATGTGGAACCATTCTCAGATGAATAGTTCCCAGATACTGAATCTGAAGAGTATGAGACTATATCCCTCCCTGAACAATCCAGGTAAAATATGAAGAGGATACACAACTCCAAGAACATAAAGGAGTTCAGTCACTCAGACAAAAGCGTTACGAGAAAGAAAGTACATGGGAAGGGAGAGGGTTTAAAAGAACTAAGGTCAGAAGTTCATACGTAACTAGAGCTCTGACTACACTGCTTGAAAAAACATTTTTCAAAAATGTAGTTGCTTAAAAGTCAGTGTAAAGTCTTCGACTTGTCAAGGTGACAGAGGAACAAGGGAGGGCACTGTAAAGGGAAACAGCTGTGTGATTTACAAGAGACACAAGAAAGGGCTGAGGTTTTCACAGCAGGATCATAAGAAAGAGACCCAGCTCTTAAGGAAAAAAGGGTCTATTTAAAATCAGCACACTATGCCCATGGAGAAGTGGGTGGAGGCCACGGTGGAGTGAATCTGGATCATGAACATGTGCTTTATGATACGTATGAGTGGTTTCTCATCTACTCACCTTCTACAAACTGATTTAAGTAAAACTGATACCTATCTTAAACAAGGGGCCCTCATTCAAATGGTAGGAGGAAAAGTGCTATGTTAGGATAGGTTCCTGCAGCAAGTGTAAGAGATAGGGACTTTATACTAAGGAATAGAACTTTGTCAGAAGAATGATTTTAGTCTTTCTGCTCTCAATACAAACTGTCCAAAGGATAAGTACTTATTAGTGGATCTTGCATGCAATAGGGAAAGGACATTCAAAGCAACTCCACTATGCTGTTCAGCATACTGTTGTGCTGGTAATTTGGATTCCCAGTTGACACAAAACCCACCCAAGAACAGCCAGTTTTCTGCAAATTAGCATATAAACATATTTGGTCAAAATACTGTTAATTCCAACCTTTAGTAACATCAGACATGTCACTCAGCTACACACAATGCCAAAGGTCTAGTGAAGTTGAACAGTTTGCACGAGATCAGAGTAGAATTGACTATTCTAGATAGTGAGTTTTGGGAGTAAAAGATTTATTATTTGTACATTTTCTCTCTCCCATTTTATCTGCTCTTGCAAAAGAAGTGTAGTTTAGGATACTCTGAATACCTGAGTTCTGAATTAGGCTGAATACTGCTTAAAATCCTTTCACTAACCTCAACAACAACAAAAATTTAGAGACATCACTTGGCTGGATAAACAGCAATTCAGCCATTTATAGCCAGAGTCAAATAATTGGGTGGACAAATGCTGAGTTAAATCTTTAATCTAACAGAAGTACTGACCAAATTATACCATAATACCCTTCTTAGCTTGAAGAACTGACCATTCATGCTAAATTCACGAGTATACCGGAAGAGTAACAAGAACATCAAGGTATCAGACATCCTGAAACGCACACACACTGAAGTCAGTTGTTATCTCCTCTTAAGTTCATTTGCATCGGATGGTGGCATCTCTCTCGCTGATCTGGGCACACTACCTGGGCTAAGAAGTCAACTGGCATAAAAACAAAACAAAACCTCAACCCATCAACCAACCTAAAAACCCTGCAAAAAGTCTTTAACTCGTTTGTGTGAATGCACAAAGCCAGAAGAGGTTATTTAGATTTGGGCTCCACAAAAAATTTGTCTCCATCCTGAATGCCATAAGAATGTAATGCCCGTGAGTTGTATTTCATCTCTTCGGGACCAAAGGGAGCCTCATGGTCAAAGTAGTAGAGCAACATGTTGCTTGTTGACAAATGCACTACAGTTTTTAATTGTTTTTTTAATTCTGCCACTGTCTGATCTAGACGGATAGATATTTTCTCCACCTTATCTTTGAAGTGAACTTCAACCTTCGCGCTGCTCCGGGGCCGAAGATCCACTACTGCTAAGGGTTCCAGTTTCCCGTATTTTGTTACGAGCTCATGATACCTAGAAAAACAAACAAACAGAAAGCTATGTCATAACTGCTCATACAATTGTCACACTGCTCACAAATTACTTGCGCTTTGTAACTGTAATACTGACATCTTCCACCCACAGATCTCCAAGGGGTCGCTGCAAATAAATTGCAAGGCTTAATTAATTCCTGTGAGGAATTAAGCATTGTAACTATTTTAGAGATTGGTAAACTGAGGCTCAAAGGGGTCAAGGGATTTGGCCAAGACGCAGTGATTCAGCAAGAGGCAAAAACAGACCCCAGGCATTTTAACTGCAAGTCACTCTGCACCTCATTTTAACAACTAGACTACATGGCATTTGCCAGTTAATCTGCAATCAAGTTAAGACCCAATCAATTAACTTGAGATGAAATCTCTAGCGAAGACAATCCTCTGTTGCGTGAAGAATTCAATCATTTAGAAGTAATACAGACCTCCTCCTCATATACTGATACTGTGCAGGAACAGCAAAAATTGCACCAACACCTGGTTTCACATTTGCCACTAAATCTTGGAGATTTAAGGGAGGTCCTCATTATAACTCACTAATTACATGGGGCAATATTCATTCCAGATGAAAATCAATAGACATAAATGGTCTTCCACAAAGGATGAATCTAGAGTGTGATGTTTGTACTCGTATCATTTTCCATACAAAGCTTGGGAAGAAGGATACCTGTTTGGATACGAATTGCCATACCAGGAACAAAAGCAGAAGGGCCATCTACTATAGCAATCTTGTCTCAGACTATGGCCAAAGCTGCAAAGGAGCAAAGATATTAGACCAAATGCAAGGCAGAATATTGTGCTTTCGAAGAAGGCACTATCAGCAACTCAAGATGTGCATGGAATACCCACGTACTGCTTTGAAAACACTCGTTTCATCAGTTAAGGAAAATGAGAAAAGTTATTCAATAACTGGAAATTCAAACCACCTATCTTGACTTTGGGAGAACAATGTTCTAACAATAGCTTACGTCTCTTGCCCAAATACGTGATTAAAAAGTATCAAAATTAAATACTACTAAATAATAATAATTCAAAGCGCTTTGGTCAAAACTTTCAAAAACAACTATGAGTTTGGGTGCCTCAATTTTAAGGTACTTCAGACACTTTAAAGGGACCTGATTTTCAGGAAGTGCTGCATACCCATCAGAAGGCCATTTTGATCTGATACAATGTTAGACTCTCTCTGAATGCAACAAGCTGCAGGATGGATCACTGAAGTTTCCCAGGCGGGAGGAGGGTATGGAGAGAAGTAGTGGCTTGGTGGCCACGTGGGTTCGATGGAGTTGTGAAAACAACTAGAGGCTTATCCGCATAAGGAAACTGATCAGTAGAACTACAGAAATCTAATTATACCCCTGTTGCTATGCTGGTATAATTCCCCAGGGGAGACACTATACCAGAATAAGGTAACTTTTATTCCAGGATTATATCCACCAAGAATTACACTGCTACAGTTCTGCCGGCCAATTTTCCCATGTAGGCAGGTCCTAAGAATTGTCTTAAAAAGGTCCAGCCACACAGAGACGATCCCTGGAAGAGGAAAGTCTCTTCTCTACTCCTCGCTGCAGCTGGTATCTCTCCCATCAGGAAAGAAAGGTAGCATCTCTACTGACGGGCTGGGAAAGTGGCAAAAAAGTCAACACAAAGTACAAGGTAATTGAAATGACAAAGCTAGAGAGCTGCAGACAGGAGGTAACATTTCAGAGTCTCTCTACAGTGGGCTGCACAAAAAGCTCTTTTTGTTTCCCATCTAACTCAGAGCTTTATATGATCAGTGCTGTGTCACTGCCCCAGTCAGGGGATGATGGAGCCTGGCAATATGGGAGCCCCGGGGGACTCAAGTTAAACGTTGGAATGTTCCTTCACAACAGCAGGCCCTCTGTCTGCACAGAGCATGAGGTAATGGCCGCAGTGCACTAGGATTTCCCTATCATCTCAGGCAAACGAGCCTTCAGTGGGGAGGAGTGCCCAAATACAGGCCACTGCCCTGTTCTCACAAGATGCAGGGAGATACAGTCAGGCCTATTTAGAAAACCATTAGCTCCGAGAGAAGGAAACATATTCCCCATATTTTACAAACAAACAGTTAACTTAGCATTAATCACCTTGACACGAGGAATGAGGATTTTTCCCCAGTGCACTTCCTCATGCCTCCAGCAGGAGACAGAGTAAGAGAGAGAACGCACTTCTCCTGGAACTTGCTCTCTCGGCAGGGCGTTTCCTGCGATTTAGGGTTGCCAATTTGCATTCGATGTGTTCCTGGAGGTTTTGTCCTGTGACTTAATCTTTAATTCCTGGAGACTCCAGGACAATCCTGGAGGGTTGGCAACCCTAATATTCGCAGAAGAGTAAATGGTTGGTTAAGCAGAGTGCAGAGGAGTCAGAAGATCTGCGTGTACCTGAGATGCACCAAGCTCCTGGCGTAACAGGGGTGCAGGCGAAAAGTGGGGATGAATAGGGGGACCAGTACGGTGGAGGAGGAGGAGAATGTGGGGAAGTGAAAACGCACACTCTGAACATGTTTCACAACAAACAGCATTAGCCCAATTTCCCCTCTTGGGGAAAAGGCAGAAAAATCTCACCACCTATTTCTTGTACCATAATCAAATTCTGCAGTAAAACAACTGTATTCCCACAAATCCATAAACACTAACACATAGTATTCATTTGGTACTTCGATACCAAGGTAATAGGTACCTCTGAGACTTATATAATCACTATCCACAGCCTGATAGACACTGACTGCCAGAGAAGAGGATTCTGAAGACGTGAACCTGGCTAAAACGGTTTGATGTTCTATGTATGAAGAGTGGCTCACACAAACATGTAACCCATTAGAAATCCACCGACAAGAGGTGTCACACAAGAAGTGGGCCTTAGTTCTAACACAAGCCACTGAAGGATGGAAAGTTAAACAATACATTTCACTCCTTTTCCAATTCATGCAACGTGTAGGCTGCGAATACTTACAATGCAACTGGGCTGATTTAAAGAGACAGAATACTATTTTCTTTGCAAAGAATAGGATACACCTCTCTAGCCAAGAGAGTCATTTCTGTTTGCAAGCTTTTCATGTATAGACCTGTCTAGCTCAGCTGTTTTTGGCAGAATTTCCAGGATCCCTGTATGAGCAATGCAGACTGCGTCCCTGCCAATTAATCAGCTATAGTTCCTAGTCAGATGAAGAGCAACAGACTTTAAAGACAGGATTAAGAGCAGATGACAGACTTGGAGGCGCGGGTGGAGGGAGGTGAGAGAGGAAAGAAAATTCACTTCAGAAACAAGAGACACCAGGTGTGTGTATGGGGAGGGTATAGGGGGTACAATGGTTCAGGAAGTGAAACCTGAACTCAGCATTGGAGATACCTCAGCCATCTGTAGCATGGTCTGAAAAGGCACACAAATCTCTCTGGAGTGGAAAAACAGCCTTTATGGCTGCACAAGTCTCTCAGAGAAGCTGTAGGGATGAAGGCATTCAGACAAAGAGCTCATTGATCAGGAAGATAGATGCAATGGCCTTTAAAGGCCAGGAACTGGAAGGGACATGCATTTCTTTCATCTTCACGTTAAGTCTTACACAGATAGTGTAGAGACATAGCAAGTGCCTCAGCAAAGCTTTCGCCCTAAACTCAAATCCTCTTTACAGGAGTTAGATGATTATTACTATTTCAGACTGCAACAGCATCCACAGGACCCAATTAGAATCAGTTCCACTGTGCTAGGTGCACACAAACACTAAGAACAGAGAGTCCCTGCCACAAAGCTTATAATCATCATAGAAGCTTGATGTGTAATTGAGTCTAAACCCAATTCTCCTTCTCTCAATAATTTATCATTAAATTACATACAGAGCACCCATTACTGTAGTATTTAAACAGCAATGCCTTTCACTGAAATCATTCAGAAGTTGCATGCAAGAAACTGTTTACTTCTTTTAGTACATTTCTTGCCCCTACCAAATCACCCTTGGGGTCATTTGTGAATCGAGCCTTCTGATGTAGTGATAGTGTAGCATAGGTAGGTTAAAACTGCAGAACTGTTTTAAGGCAGTTTTCCCTAGTAGTTATGTAAGGGACTGACTGTGCGGACACCTTTATTCTGTTCTCAGCTCTGCAAGCAACTCTCTGTGTGACCCATTGTGTCACTTGGGTTCTCTGTACCTCAGTTTACTCATCTACTTCCTTACCTCAGGGAAGGGGTTTGTGAGGCTTCGTAGTTTGTACAATGCACTGGATCTCTGGATACAATGCTTGTGACAAAGCTCTGTCCTTGTCTCTGTGGATCCTGCATTTCCTGGAGGATTTCACTAGCCTCAGAGGCTCACTATGACCCTCCAAGTAGCCATTCTCACTCTAGAGACAAGGGTCACAGCCTATTGAGCCATTTTCATCATAAGCCAGCGAGGGAGGTGAGGAGAAGCTATCCTTCCTTGCACAGTCTCTGTTGTCTCCCAATCTCAGTGATTAATTAGGGGAGGCAGAAAGGTGGGAGCATGGGCCCACCCTCTACTCCATGCTCCAGCCCAGGGACCCTAATAGTATCAGCTATGATGGCTGATCTTTTAGCAACAGAACACATACAATTCCCCGGACTACTTCCCCACAGCAGTCCCAGCTTCCTCAGTATTCCACTTCACCCTGACCTCAGAGTCTCCTTCCTTGCTTATGATATGGTGTCTACCACTCAGTCTCACCAACAGCACAACTTTCTCCAACAGCTCCTGACATCCACCCCTACCAGATTCACTGTGAGGTTTTAAACTGTTTTCAGCCAGCACCTGATTGGCTTCAGGTATCTCAATCAGGCTAGCTATTTCTACTGCTTTCTAAAAGGTTCTTAATTGACCCCAGGTGTCTTGATTAACCTGGATCAACTGTCATTTAGTTCCAGTGGTATCAGGGATTTGCTTAGCCTGGGACTAACATATATGTTCCTTATCACTTTCCGATAGCCATCTGGCCTTGCCCCATCACTGCTAAGTAAATGCAAAGTAGTAGGAGCAATGACTTGATGCTTGATCAAGTCTTCCTCATTCCATTAAGAAGCAGTAAACAAGCGGTTCTCAAATGGGGTAGCAATTCCCCCGGGGGGTCGTGGGCCAATTCCTGGGGGGTCGCGAGCTTCCTATGCTGCCGAATAGATCGCTTCCGCTTTCGGTGGCATTCTGGTGGACATGCCATGCGTTTCAGAGAGTCCTCCGAAAAGCCACTGAAGTGAATGTTTCCGGTTTTGGCGGCTTTTCAGCGGACACTCTGAAGTGCACAGCATGGCTGCCGAAAGCAGAAGTGTTCTATTCCGCGGCATTTCGGCGGACACACCTGGATCACAGCAGCCCGCGGGGCAGGGAAAAAGGGCCACCACAACAAAAGGTTTAGGACCCGCCACAGTAAACACATATAGGTACCAAAGGCTACTGACCACACAGCTGCTATCACAGTTCATTTGTTTATTGAACTCATCAGCTAACTGAGCATATTGTTTTTGGCAAAAAAACCCACATAAACTTGTGATCTGAATTTTTAGAAGAGGGAAAGCTTTTATCCCTATGTACATTCGACCCACCAGATGGCACGAGGATTAGCCATTTTGTTTTGGCACCAGAGAGAAGTATTAGTACAGGCTTCAAGAGACTCCAAGAGGCAGGGGAATTACTGAGGATGGCAGTGAGGGTTGCCTAGAAGAGGCAATGAGGATCATGGACCTAACAGTCTAACAGCTCTTGGAAGGGACGGTTCAAGGTTGGATCTGACACAGCAGTGAATCAGCAAAATATCAGACACATCCCATGTAGGAGTGTGGTGAGAAGAGCAAATCATATGGATTGAGGGAGGAAAGGGTGGTAGGAGGGCAAGGAATTTTTTGGAGTTACAAGGCCCAGCCTTGATTTCCAGTGTCATTTCTCAGCTGTAAGACACACTTTCAGCTGAACACTTTCCAACTGTCTAATGAACATCATTCTCCTTTCCTATGCACTGTGCTTTCTCTGAATCCCAACTCCGAAGTTCGTACCTGAATGGAACTTCCTCTGGCGGGAAGTTTAGGTAATACCGAATGAAGAATCGCTCAGAGTCCTCTCGCTCCCCATCGGTAATGACACTCCCATTAAGCTTGATGATAGCTGGCAATCTGCATGAATACACCGAGGAACACTGTTAATGAGGATACAAAAACCTAGCGTTGATGATCAGCAAGACTCTACAGCCAACACAGCATGTGATTTTATCCTCAGGGCTGCACAGCTCCGATCCCAAAACCCCGTTCTCAAACTACTACGCAGTGTCTCGGGCAGTAATTAGAATTATACATTATTTGACGACATTTTTATTTCTATGCATATATAAAAATATTTAGCACTTCTCTAGTGCTTGCCCATCAGAGAATTTCAAATCACTTATCTTTGAGGTAAGTAACAAATGTTTCTAAGTACATTCTTACTATACCCATTGTATTGATGGTTAAACTGAGACATGGAGAACTTAAGTGGCTTACCCAAGCACCATGACTCAGCAGCAGAACCAGGTATGCAATCCAAAGGAGTCCTGACTACAGTATATTCTACAGTATATTATTGGTTTATAGTAATACAGCATATAACACTGTACTTAATTCACTCACACCAAAAGGGGTTGCTACACATTTTAACTCTTTAGGGCATACCCAACCAAGAATCTTACCCACTTTCCTGAACAGCTAAGTATCCCACTCACTGGAAATGAGGAACCCCAGGAAGCATAATCCCAGCTCTCATGACCTTGATTCTACTCTTCTATCACATACTAAATGTTCTATTTAAAACATGAGAGATTGGAGATATGGAAAAATTCTCAAAGCATTATCTACTGTACAAATAGAAAAGCAATACAACAAACATTTCCCCAATAGAGAGTCTAACTTGGAAGTATCCAGTGTTGCTGATTCTGTATCTGCTGAAACAAGTATTTAGAATTTCTAATGGACAAATATGATTGTATCATTCAGAGGTTTAAGATCATCCTAAATAATCAAATCGTTTTGAGGGCCTGCTTCAAGATCCATCTTAAAGTCAACAGGCTTCGGACCAGTACCCATCGTTCCTGATAGATTAACGTCTATGATGGGAGCCTTCTATCTAGGCTGTTTCCACTTCCATGTCCCCTTCTCATTCTGCAGAAGTTCCGAGCCCTTCTACAGCTAACATTACATAAGAATGGCCGTACTGGGTCAGAGCAAAGGTCCATCTAGCCCAGTATCCTGTCTTCTGACAGTAGCCGATACCAGATGCCCCAGAGGGGATGAGCAGAACAGGTAATCATCAAGTGCATCCATACCACATGAATCAGCAGTGTCCCTAACACACACTTCATCTCAATTCCCACCCCTCGGAAATTGATCATCTCATCTCAGATCATGTGATTGTGCAGTATGTTTTACTGAGCAGAGCAAACTGAACCACCAGACCTGGCTATTAGAAGCTTCCTGCGCTCTTCGGTGGTGTAGGACTGCAGAAGAGGGATTCCTAGCAATCTCACTTCCTCAAGCTTGGGGAAAGAGTTTAGTTTGTCAATGTCTTCCCAGCAATGCAGACCTGCTTTAAGAAATGAGTTGTTTAAACACACATAGCATATACAATATATTAAAGAATACCAGATATAGCAAAAGGTCACACAAGATAGGTGTAGCTAATTTGTTCATTTTATCATCCATTTATCATTGTGTTATTTAGCATGCGAGTTGTCCCTAACACTATTTCATGGATCTCAACAAAAGAATGACAATCTACGTTTGTTTGACAAGTCAGTGCATTGCTGGTAAAATGCTAGAGACTGAATTCCTTTATTCATGCACATGAAGGAGCAGCATTAGTTCACCCATGCTGTCCTACCAATCTGGAGGGACAATCTCTGAGAGGGGAATTCAATCTCCATGGCCTATTCAGTCCCTGGCATCTCTGCTGAATGACAATTAGCACAACTTATTATGGCTGTTTCGATAAAACGGACTCTGGTTAGTACTGCTGAAGCCAGACTTGTCACTTCAGGGACCACCAAGCAGGCATCAAATGGTAATTTTCAGGGACTACCAAGTTAGGTCTGGATTTGAACTTGTGACTCACAGGTATCCTACTCCCATGAGCCATCCAGCCTTTTAAATGAAAATATTTTCACCCAATTCCAGCTCTCTGCAGATCTGTGCTGGGTTCTGAGAACTGAAGCAAAGTTGTGAGGAAAGCTGGTCAGGAGACAATCTATTTGTTTGTGTGCTCAAGATTAACTCCTATGCTCATCTTTGCTTCCTTTTGCTGTGGCAGAGGATAGATGCTTCTTACATGCATGGTCTAGCTGTTAAGTCTAACCTACCAAGTATTACACACTTCTATTAGAGATTGGTGGGAGGTTTTCAGCACTATAATAGATAAAAGGAAATCAGCATCTCTAAATAATTAAAGATCTGATTTAAGCAAACCCAAGTCAGGTAATTAATTACAGGTCAGACACTTCTGTTGTTCCAGGGACTGCAGTGATCTCAGAAGGTAAGTGATCATTCATACCAGAATTGCAATTCCTTTGTGTAGCAGCGCATCCTGAAGACAGATATCTGTCCCCTTCTTCCATTTCAAGCGTAATATCCTAGTCAAGTCAAGTCGCGAGTAAAATACATTCCCTGGGTAGTGAAGTCGGCCATGCGTGCATACCACATGCACTGGGATACAAGTAACAGCTTGTGATACTGGCTCAAAACCCTTCCTGCTCCTACTTCACTCAGCTGGTGGTGATAAGAGAGAATGACTGATAGGTAACTGGGTCAAATTCATCCTCTAATTAAACAATTGCCAAGAACCTGGCCTTTGCAGGTCGAAATGCTTCTGAGCCTGGGAGAAAGCTAACAGTTAAAGGCAATTGCATTTGAAAAGGAAACAGCTTATTTATTCCGCTGGAGGTGTCCACTCAGAGAAGAAAATCTGGTTGAACTTCCATCATCCCACATTGAGATGTTCCATCACAACTCCTGTGAAAACCAATCACCTTCAGATCACTGGAGATCTCTGCTAAACCACAGCAGTCATCAAGACAAGCAGCAGGTTTAAGCAGGACCAAGTCCATCAATATTTAATATGCAAAAGCCTCAGTGACATCAACTCACAATAGCTGTTGCACGGGCAGGAACAGCAGGTATTAAACTGGGTCATGCAGAAACAAGGCTTAAAAAATGATTTAAAGTAGACAGAAGAATGAGTAATAAACCCAGAAGTGCATGGTCTAATGCTTTAATTCACTTACCTTGGGGTGTGAATAAGACCACATCACTATCATCTATTCATCCTCTAGAAAATTGAAAGATATGGGATACTGCAGCAGTGGCCATAATTGTTATTTCACCAGTGAACCATGGCGACATTCTTTCCAACAGCAGTTTCAATTCAACTAATGAATTACCAAAGCTATCCAAAATACAGTGGTGCATTTAATCTATTCAACACCTTTTCTCTCCATGTCATGCCTTTATTTAGAAAGTTACTCTGGTAACTCCAGCAGCTGTGGAGAAGATTTAAAATGATCAGTTTTCAAGAACTCTCCATACCCAAGTTGCCCCTTAGATGTGTGATTTAATTCATGGTTATGTCCTCATTGGGCTCTCTGTCCAGCTGCGGGTTCCTCAGATCATCAACGTGCTGCATCGTATCCAACGGGGTTGATGGTCTGGTTCCATCCCAGCAAAACTGCCTCCATGACTCGGCATTTTTCAAATCTGATTTAAAAGGTTTATTTTCCTGTAGTTAGCTGCAGTTTTACTAAATGGTGTATAGCACTGCTTGGTGCTTAAATTGTATAGCATGTTGATATTTGTGAAAGGGGTTTTAATGATACTTCAATCCCTCTATGGCTCTGTATAATAAACCAACAACTACAATAATGCATTAAGTGAATCTATACTAGAGTCTTTAAAGTGTGTATTGATTCTTATACATTAGGGAGAGGAAAGGGGACCATGACAGTTGGTGGTTATCAGGCATCCAAACTGGAACAAAAACTCACCAGGAAATTCATGGCAGAGTTCTTGAGAATAAGAAGGTGAAGCAAACACTAGGAAAACAGCTGTAAATGAACAGATTTTTTTACATAGCACTTTATTCCTAGGTTTTCCAAATTCAGCTAATGAACCATGCACGCCTGGGAGATGGAAGCCGAATGTCATTCAGCTCCTGTGATCTGTCCCATAGCTACCCATCATTGAGGCTTGGAAGTACAAAGTGTGTTCACTGCTATGCCAGTTGCTTCTCCAGCCTCATAAGAAAAGTCTCTGGGGCATATTTGTAAGAAGGCCTCAGCCTAAGCTTCTGGAGCACAAGCTTCCATACGTACAGTTAAAGAATCTAACATCTAAACACGGCTGATGGTTTTTGCTCTACTTGATCCCCTGTGCGTGCTCCAGTAATGCACATACAAATGTGTGCGCCTGTAAGGGGACACTAGGTCTAGAGGTTGATTAAACTGTAACCTAGCCTCAGAATGCAAACTGCCACTGACATTCCAAATTACTCTTTCTTATTCTTCCTGAAAACGTGGTCGCCGGAGAGCACGGAATGCCTGCCACAGCCTTTGGAATCCATGGCAAAACTGTATTTTTCATTATTGCTATCCGTGGTTTGTCCTCATTAGGGTGGTAGCTCAACTACTGTAGTGAATCTTGTGCACTTGGGTTTGAATGACAGCAGCAGATTGACACTTTAGTCCGAATCATTGTTTAGAGAGCGAGAAAGCGCCAGAAGTGGCAGAAGAAGCCAAAAGAAACCAAAATGGGTAAGTAGATATCTTGTTTATCGTCTTCTCCCCACATGTTTCTCAAGATATCCGAATGGCATCTGTTTGTGTGTTCTCAGAACAGCACCATTAGGAAATGAGGATTCCATGTTATTCCTAAAGCTTAAAAAAGGGTCACATGGAGCGAGGAGTTCATCGCGATACCCATCCATCAGACATTGTCAAGTTGATGCACAACACACGCGTCTATTTAACTGCAAAAGTTGCATCCTCTTGACAAAAAGCACTGCAGGAAGCTCTTTCGTATGCTCCACCACATTCCCACTTTTGAGATCAGTTCCTCTCTGGACGATGATGTGCATGAAATCATTCAAGGTCCACCTTCACAGACCCGATAACAGCGTTTAAAACCCATTCTCAAACAGTTATAGCTAGAGATGGGCCATGACCCTAACTAGGGAGGTAAAAGATTAACCGGTTAATTGGTCAGAATTAATCTTTCCAGTTAGCCACCTTCTCCGTTAACCTCCGGACCAGCTGGCCCTATTGCTGGCTGGAGCCGTGTGGCTCAGCTGAAAGAGCTCTAGCCCCAGCCAGTTAACTATTTACATGAAATATTTTTTAATCGTATAACCAGTTAACTTTTAAAATGGTATTTACATTCGTAACTCACACCCAGCAAAGAAAAGCTACTTACAGTCACCATAGCTGTTTAAGATGCTTTGTCCTGGTGGATCCCACTCCTGAGGTGTCTACATCCCACGTGCATAGGTCTCACATGTGCACTGGGAGTGGGATCCACATTTCAGAAAAGTTTAGAACCAGATCTAACTTCCACAGCTTGGACATCTCTCTTGTTATAAAGAAATAGGGTTCTAACGTGGCTTGGGTGTAGAGGGAGCATGATTTATGTTAGACCCTTTTCTAGCCCAGTTAGTGGCCTACCACACTAGCCAGACAGCTTGTATTACAACCTTGCTTGGGCTGCACTTACGAATAATTTTCAGTTTTCATTTAAAAGCTGGGCTAGACAAGTCTGAAAATGACTGTAGTCTCTGGCACTAGTATGTCCAACAAGTTTATGCTACCCAGAAGTCTAACAAGGATATTCTACTGTACAGGTTCGTGCTTTCTCCACCATCTCATAACACACAAGTAGCCAGCAGGAAGCAGTACTGATTGCAGACTCGTCATTTCTAGCAAAGATGTAGGATGCCACTAGCAAATTAACATTCTTTTCCCCACCCTGTCAAAGCACAGGTTTTAATTTGCACCAAAATGAAAATATTACTCCTCCCCTCTGCCAAAGCAAAGATTTAGATCAGGCATTATCATTTACACATGGAATATACAGAATATGCTGCTTTCAGTACCTCACCTGATCTGTGCAAGCTGATGGATCGCAGGTTAGGGAACAGCCTTGCCAAAGAATCATTTGATTCTTCAATGGTTGTCAGGTGATTATTGGCCAGGACAAGTGTGTCCAGTGATGGAAACATAATTCCAAGCTTTCGAATTTCAGTCCAGTCTTGAAGATTATTGTCAGTTATGTGGAGTAATTTGAGAGACTGACAGCAAACGGGAGAACAAGACACTGTTTCATAGTCATTAAGGCACAGGAAGAGCTCCTCCAAGCTGCATACAGAAAGAAATATGCTCTTATTTGAAGGCTTCTTGTTAAAGAAAGAGTAATGGTCTTACCTAGAGGCTCCTGAACATCACAGTTTTCAAGAATGACTTAAAAAGGAGGGGCCCCAGCACTCTCTGAAACCTCAGTGTAGCTAGGATTTCCTATAGCATCTTTCAGCTAGATGGATGTCAAAGTGCTTCAAATTCTGGACTATGTTTTTAGCCAAGCCTCCACTTAGACACCATTTGTGAGCGTACAGATTTGTACATGTACTTCACTCGTGCAAGTACCTGCTAAAAGTTCTGACAACTCTTGGGAATAGTTTCACAAGTAACCTTTAAACTGTTAACACATGCACATAAAGAAATGTTAAGAGTTTATACCCAACAAAATCCATTGGCCAAGGCCAACTAATAGGTGTTGCAGGTAAAAACACCACTAGCTAAAGGGTTGAACAAGTATGCTGTTTTTTTAGCAATGTTTGCACCTTTCACCAATTTGGGGGGGCTCAACACTGCACAAATGGAGGCTGAAAACCCAATCACGTATATTAAATTTATGGATGTTCCCATTACCAAAATCCTGGAGGTTATACAAGAGATTTAAAACCAGGAACATTAAAGACTGGTACCACACTATAAACCCCAGTTCCTGGGCAAAAGTTATCCACCACTCGTGGATGAAAGATAGTGTGTATTTGTCAGATGACAGTGATGCTACCTAACTGCTTTAAATAAGGCATGACAAAATAAATAATAATAATGATGAATCCTTTTAAATGAGAAAAGACTCTGATAAGTAGCCTCGCAACCCAAAGAAGAGGCCAACAAAATAGAAACAGACTGAAGACATTTAAAATGAAACACTGTGCTGAATAAAGAAATGGGAATAAAAATAATGCTCAGTGGATTTTTTTATTTTAATATTTATCATCTTTCTGTATTAAGACTAGAACTTAGAATTTCACACCTGATTAAATCTTTCTCAGACTACATTTGCAATGGCCGAACATGTCTCCATTAAACAGAATTTATGCTACCATTGTCCCATTTAAGCAGCACTCATTATTATTAGCTATCAGTAGGCTAAATTGGTTCCCTGGGAACAAAGTGGCTGTATCAATTAAGGGTGTACTGGTTAAGCAGAATACTGTAATCATGCATTTCTTTACAAATGTGCATGAAGAGGAATCTGGTATCCAATTGAATTGCAAAGGCGTTTCAGGGTGGCAGAATGCCACTGCCAAGGTGGAAACTGGACAGGACCCTAAGATTAACACATGAAAAGTGTGATGAGATCTTTAATGACAATCGACCAGGACCTCAGATCCAAAAGTCCCATCCAAAAACCATTACCACAGTGCGTTTACAGTGAGCATCTACCGAATGAATGGCAAAGAGTGTCACATGCTGAATCATCAAGTCCATAACCCATTAATTCATGCCAGTATTTAGATTGATTCCATGTGTGTATGCACCTATGCAAAGCTCTAAGCAAGTTCAGATATAGAAATGCAATACAACATTCAGTTGGCCCAACGGCAGGAGTTAAACCCTTCTAAATCCCATTCCTGTGCTCAGTTCCCACACTCCCACCCAGCAGCCTTTCCGGCTATGAGCTTTGTCTGCATGCAGTGGGCACTTCTCCTTTCATACCATGCTCCCCATGCTTACTCTGGTAATTCCTGCAGTATTGTATGGACTGTTTCCCAAGAAGCTTTGCTGTTGTTTAGCACCAGTTTGCGGACACCAGCGAAAGATCCAGCACATGTTCTCTCTAAAACTGACAAATTCAGAGGGTTGGAACTCAGGTTTAGAAACTCCAAGTGAGGAACATTTGACACAATTTTACTGACCTAGTGGGGGAGAAAAAAAAACACAAGAGAAAGAAGCGTATCAGGAAGTAATCAGACCTCATTCAATAATATTCCATCCTGTAGAAAGGGATTCTCCAGCAGGACTGTGAGCCAAACAAATTATATGGATAAAAAAAAAAAAAAGTTTTTAGATAGCTATCTGTAATTCATACTCAAACTATTCACTGATCTCAGTTGATTGGCTAATTGCACATTCACCTCAACAGTTCATTTAATTACACTCTAAAGGCAGCTTGATAAGGGAAAGCAGATCCCCTGGGAGAGATCAGAAAGTCCACCTGAATACCAGCCTAAGAAATAGCAAGTCACAGAAGCCAGCATCTTAGAAGGCTGCTGGACCCTTCACTAGGCAGAGAGAAGCAAGAACATGTCCCTCGAGTGTATGATTGCTACACAGATCAGTTGCTCAGGTTTTTCCACTGTTCTCCACCAGGAAGAGACCATACAATTTTGCCTAAAATAAAAGGCTGATAGAATTTCATTGTATATCACAATGGATTCCTTCTTAGATTCCATTAATCTATGAAAGCACCAGCTTTCTTACTCACATGGTGCTGGAGTTGAAAGGTTATGAATTCAATCCAAACATACACGTAACAATGCTTGGGGCTAGCTAGTCTGTTGGCATGTATCGGGTGCGTATGTGCATAGCTTTGAGTTAGGATGAATGATTAGAAGAAGAGGAAAGCCAGGATATATGTATCGAGGGTGCAGAACATATTAAGGAGCATGTGACTGGGTGCGAAGAAGTGGGTGATGCAAATGTCTTGGGGGAACTGTAGCAGAGGAGCAGGCTGTACAAATGGGAAGACACAGGTATAGGGTGCACCATCTAGGGGAAGTGGTGAATGGCTGGACATGCCTTTCAACTGATTAAGACCTTTAGAACAAGTTTCAAAACTAAAATGAGCACAACCACAAGTAAGCACTAAAACAGACCAGATTGATAGAAACTAAGTTACCAATTCATTGACTTTCAGGGGCCAACAAAAAACGAGCTGCTGGTGCGCTCATTCCTGTTCCTAGTGAACACCACCACAAGATCATCATCACACACAGCACCAATCGTCTCTTTAAGTTGGCAGCCATCACAGAATCTGAACAAGCAGCATGGAAACTGAACTCCTATCCTAACCCACAGAAAGGGCCCCCCCAGGTAAGTGTGGAGCAAAAGGCAGCATGGGAAAGCTTATGCTGTCCCTGGCCTAGCAGATCGGTTCTGTGTTCAGAAGACTAACATCAATACTATATCCACTTGTTGTTTAGTGATTAGGAAATAATTTAAGATCATTTTTTTAAAATAAGGTTAGGTTTCATTTCAGCTTTTTTCATGTCAATTTCCAGTAATTAACAGTGGGATAACAGCAGAGCATGAGCAGATGAAGACAAGTCAGTTTAACGTACTCTAATTATTCTACTACTATATTGCATTTATATAGTGCATTTCATCCGAGCACCTCACAGCCATTTACAAGCATTAATGAATTAAACCTCAAAAGACCCCTGTGAGGTAAATAAGTATTATTAATCCTGTTTTGAAGAGGAGAAATCTGAAGCACAGAGAGGATTTCTAACTTTCCCAAGTCATACAGAATGAGTGGCAGAACTGGGAATAGGACTCAGCTGCCAAACCCTCTTGATTGCACTCCTTTTCATGAAAGCTCATTAACTTCTTGGTGTATGGAATGATTGTTCCAATCTTTGCACTGAAGGAAAGTATCTCTCTCTCCTGCAGGACGAGTTCAGAAATTACTAAGGAAAGCGAGTTAAATGCCTGAGGGCTGGTCTATGCTAACGTAGTCAGGTCAGCTTAACTACATCACTCAGAGCTATGAAAAAACCATCATGCCCTGTGGGATGTAAATACGCTGACCCCAGGATAAACACCGCTAGACCGATGGAAGAATTTTTCTGTTAACCTAGCTACTACCTGTCAGAGATGTGGATTTACTATATGGACAGAAGAATCCCTTCTATTGCTGTAGTAAGTGTCTACACTACAGCTGTACCGCTGTAGCGTTTCTAATGTAGAGGTACCCCGAACGTGTCATAGCGAACAAGTTTATTTACTTTGTCAGCTACAGAGCAATAAACATGATCTGCAAATGTGCACTACAACACTCTAAAATGGACATATTTACCTACTTTGAAATGACTGAGAAGATCTCATATCTAGCAATGTAAGTACTGTGACAGCAGCAGTTATTGCTGCTACTTAGCAAGGCACAGGCATAATCGCTTTACCTCATGCCAGTTGTCAAGTTTGTTGTCAGAGAGATCCAGCTCAGACACATGAGCACAGAAGGCAGCAATTTCATTCTCCTCTCCCGCACAGGTTATTCCACAGCTGTTCAACACCAACACACTTGGAAGGTTGAGGCGATCTGAAATGGGGGAGGAACAAGATGCCTTCCAGTCAGCCTCATATTTTCCTAGCTGTAGGAGATCATCTCTTAGTCTCATCAAAGAACACAAACAAGTATGAAATCCAGCTAAAGGAAGGGATTAATCAATAATTTAGTAGTTATAAAATGATTTACATTTGCCAAGCAAGTCAGGTTAAAACGGATAACTGTCTTGACAACTTCATTTTAAATGGCTAATTGGGAAATTATAAGAATGTGAAGTAATTTCACTTTCATGCTGTTGGCATTTTCTCTCACCTATCTCAAGGAAAACACATTGGCCAGTTCTATTTTAGTTTATAGTCCGTTTCTAATCAATTTTACTTTTAGCAAAAAGCGGCAAAAATTCAGTGGCAAATACGGCAAAAGGAGGTTTGTTTAAAAACTACCTTCACTGAATTTTTTACAAAAAAATCAAAGTAGCACATGTATTGATCTAAGGTTTGTAAAATCTTGGTTGTTGGATAACATTACACAATTAAACCTGGGCTTAAATTTGACCTGAGAGAGTCCCTTTGCTTAATAGAACTTCACTGTGATGCAGCTATTATGCTTACTTTATCAATAGGGAAACAGACACAAAAAAACTTCATCACCTAAGAAAATCAGGCTGTGAATACCAAACATCCCACTGCAGTTAATTGTAATTGTAGGTTCCTAGCACTTCAGAAAAATTAGGCCATGTGTGACTTGCCCTGAGACACAAAGGTCAGAAGCAGAGCCAGGAATAGAAACTGACTTCCAGTTCTGTGTTGTGACTACTAAATTATGCTACCTCTCTTAATGGAATTTCCACTGCCAAAATTCTCACCAAAAATGTCTGGTTTCTAATGAGCTATTTCAACTGGGAAATTCAGCATGTGGATTAAACGTTCCATATCTTACAAGTGTCAAATGCAAGAGAATTTTTTTCTTACCCACTCTGGAAAGGCACTTTGAGATCTACTGATAATACACACAAAATAAGAGATTATCTTCATAAAAATCTCTTTCCCCTATCCCTTTCTCCCTCCTGGTATTTGATACTTATTGGACAAGAGAAAAACTGTAAGAGTAGGGAATTATCGGGGGGCAATTTGAGATGGTAAATGACATTAAATTATAATGCTCTAATTATGGTATTATTTGTAATCTATTTTTAAGTTATGTCAGGGTGCCTAGAACATATGGACAGGGACCTTCTTGTTAGCTCATGGGTGAGCAAACTATGGCCCGTGGGCCACATCCAGCCCACAGACCATCCTGCCTGGCCCCTGAGCTCCCAGCCGGGGAGGCATCTCCAGCTCCTTTTCCACTGCGCTCTGGGGGGCAGGCCTGCGTGGTCCTGTGTGGCAGCATGTCTAGCTCCGTCTGGCCAGTGCAGCTGCCAAGTTTGGATAAGGGGCAGGGAGGTAGACAGGGAGCGGTTGGATTGGGCAGAGGTTCTGGGGCACAGGGGGTTGTCAGGAGACGGAGAACGGGTGGGGGTGTTGGATAGGCATGGGAGTCCTAGGGGCAGGGTCTGTCAGAGGGTAGGGGTGTTGATAGGGGTGGGGCAGTCAGGGGACAGGGAGCAGGGAGGTTGGGTAGGAGGTGGGATTCCAGTGGGGTGGTTAGAGGCGGGGGTCATTGGAGGGGGTGGTCAGGGAACAAGGAGTGGGGGATTGGATGGGTTGGGGATTCTGAGGGGGGCAGTCAGGGGTTGGGAAGTGGGAGGGGGTCAGATAGAGGGTGAGGACAGGCCGTTTGGGGAAGCAGAACCTTCCCTATCTGGCTCTCCATACAATTCTGCAAACCTGATGTGGCCCTCGGGCCAAAAAATTTGCCCACCCCTGTGTTAGCTTCTGTAGCAATCGATATAAATAAGCGGCACACTGAAAATTTTGTTAAGGTGATTCTCTACTGAGATTAATTTTGAGTGACATATGGTACATTTTGTCCTTGACTGAATTCTCTCACTTTTGTTCCCTTCTGTCAAACCCAGTTATTGTCATTTTCACCCAGTGAATTTCCTTATTTTTCTCCCCTTTGGGAGGTGCTTATGATACAAACCAACCTGATGGGAATTTAAACTACAGTCACAACTAGAGATGGGCAAGAGGTTAACAAATAAATGATGGCTCTGGTTTTCTAAATCCCAAACCATAAGTTGTTTGAATAAAAAGAGAACCAAATCCCAGTACCTCAGAGTGTGGGGAAAGATTAGATGATAGGTGGCAAAGTTGACCCAGTTCTAGTTAAACCCTTTGAAAATAGGGATTTTTATTTTACAGATCCTAGAAGATACAGTTGTGTGTGTGTGTGGTTGTAATAGGATGCCTATAACAGAGAACATGCATCTCTGGATCGACCCCAAGGCAGTCAGAATATTGAGCAGGGAAAAAGGGTCATTTTTTTAGGGTGGTGGTGCAAACTGTCTTAGCAGCGTAGTGTTTGTATCCAACAGACGTCCCAAAGTAAATAGGAAAGCGACCTAACATGGCATAAAAGCCTCATGTCATTGATTCTGCTTGACCAAGGGCCCAAACCTGTGATGTGCTAAACCCCCTTAACTGCTATAGACTTTAAATCAGAGCTGAAGGCACTCTGAATATTACTGGACTGGGCCCAGAAAATACATAACAGCTGTGCTGGGTGGAATCCAGAGTAATTTTAAGTGTTTAAGACACCTGTGCCAAATACACATTGCTGCAGCCACTGAAGAATTACTGAAACGGGGACAAGCTGGGCAGAGTTTACCTCCCTGGATCTCAGTGCTGTACAGGGCTTTACTTTATTGGCAGGAGAACCTTGGGCCAGGATTCTTTCAAACTGTTTTCAGCAACTATCCCTTGCCAGTAATTAAGAGCTTTAATTAACCTCTGAGCAACTGAAATGAGCAGGAGTTCGCATTGCACAGATGAGGAAATGGAGGTGAAGTCAGAGAGGCCGGGCAGTGGCAGAGCTGGGACTATAGCTCAAGAGTTCTTGGCTCCTAGTTCCGTGCCTAGAAACCTGCCCCAGCACCTTTGATCCAACCCTGAAAGCCTGTTCAATTTCAAGTTGCTGCTGTGAATAATGCCAGGCTAGCAGCATGCATCTATACAGTGCCCTGATCCTAACTGGAGGCTATGGATCTTACTGCAGTATACCTATTAAATATTGATACAAACCATATAGCAACACAAGTGTGATTATCTGGTTTGGTAATTCAGTAGGATTCTTCCTCCTGGATGAGTAAAAGCTTGGTTCTGGGGAGCCGTGGGGGGCTTCAAGCAGGTTTCAAGGGGTCCGCCAAGCATAGCCAGCATTAGACTCACTAGCGCTCAGGGCACAAAGCTGAAGCCCTGCCATGCAGGATTGCAGTCCGGGGCACCGAGCCCCATCACCCGGCACTGAAGACGAAGTCTGAGCAACTTAGCTTTGCAGCGCCTGCTTTGGTGTAGGGCCCCGGGCAATTATCCTGCTTGCTTCCCCATAATGCTGGCCCTGGTTTTTTATACAGAAAAACAGTTGTCATGCTACAGCTGGGCCAGGGAGTTTTTATAGTATGTGGTATGGGAGGGAGGCTCAGAAAGGAAAAGGTTGAGAATTGCTAATATGGGATGAAATGATCCTGCCCTCAAGCCCCTGTACGCACAGATCCAGTAGGAACAGTACCTTTCATAGGCGATCCCTGTGGCGTTGCTGGGACATGCACCCCCATTCCAGGACCTCGACGGTATGGGAAGTTCTCAGGGCTGTATTTCTCACAAAGAACTTGCATGAAACTCCTTCCGCTGGGCTGATCCATATTCCCTTCTTGGAATTCTACAGTTAATGCAGAAAACATCAGACAGTATTCACAATCCACTGCTAATCAGCTCATCTCCAGAAGGCAGCAGTGAATCCTATGCTACACTTTCTTAAGTAACGGACAATTTTTTAAAAAGCTAAGGACAGCTTGGCGGTAAACAGAGTATACCACCATATATTTTACTCTTCCAAGCACAAGCACCCTGAAATACTATCAGGCAGTTCCCCAAGACAGTGACTCACAGCAGAAAAGGCTGCTCACTGATCTTATGAGTAACCGTAAACACTTCCTAGACTCCCTAGATCAGCAGGCTGAATCCTGACATAGTCAACTCAGCCCTTCATCCCTTCAAAGGGGATAACACTGAGTTCCACGAACTTTACTGTGTAGGGATGTTTTAAACAAGACCATAAAATTAAAAATCCTGCCTGCTCTGCATGGACATTTATGATCCCATGGAACTTAATTTAAAGCTGTGTCTCAGAGTCGTTGGCTAAAATCCCCAAACCCAAAGCTATGCAACATGCTGTCTGCCTGGTTGACATGCTCACCCCAGAAGTGGCTGCATTTCAGTGATGCCACATGCATATAGTTCTTGAAATGCACTGGGATGTGTCAGAATTAATGGTGCTATGTAAATATTATAATCATTAGTCTGCATAAGATAGTAGTTATTACACACACAGAGAAACATCACACAGCTATTATTTAAACACTCAAGACACAGTAGTTAGAATTCCAAAGAGGTTAATACAATCATGCCCATGACAAAACTGTAAAATCCTAAATTACAACTGACCTGCCATTGTCATCAGAACAATATCTTGCACTTATATAGCTCTTTTTTCCCCACAAGGATTGCAGAGTACTTCACGAACACTAACGAACCCTCATAATGCTCTTGTGTTATCTCCATTTTACACATGGGGAAGCTAAGGCAGAAAGTTGTGGGACTTGCTCACAGTCGCAGGACTCTGGCATAGCTTAGATCAGAACCATGGGGTACAAGATCTAACTCAGACTATTTATCTCAGGTATGTCTAGGGCACCCATCGTCATAGACAACAGTGCCTCATTCACAGCAAGTTTTAGCATGAAAAAGAACATCAAAACAGTCTTTTTCATCGGACCATTTCCAAAGGTGTTATACTGGGACTGCTACCCAGGCATGGAGAAAGGGTGGAAAGATACAGGCTTTTGATTAGGATGTTAAGACTGTACCTGAATCAATAGCACAAACACATGAAGAAATTGCTTGGCCAGCCATAAAAAAAATCTTGCTAGTTCAATTTTGCAGCTTCCTAACATATTTTGAAGATGCATGTCACTTCGGTATTTAATGCACCACATGAAGTGAGGTAACATGGAAATTACAAAGCAAAGGCTCTTTATATGCCAAATCAAAGGGCTTTGTGTATTGTGGTTTGCTGACCTTTACAGAATAGTATCAAATGTCAGCTGGCACTTAGTGCCTAGATACTATGGTGACTGGCATTCTACCCGTACCCCAGACAGAAATTAGCTCATCTGTCCTAATTTCCTACCCAGGGCTCTGAACATTTCATAACATTTATGATAAAAAGAAATTGTGATTCATAAAGTCAAGGGAACTACACAGCACAAGGGCTTAATTCAGCCCCAGTGTCCTAAAATGTAGGTGTCTTGGATGAGGAGAAATCCAGAAAGCCTAGTGATTTTAACAGCCCAGCGCACAAGTCTTCAGTGACTTAGTGCTTTGAAGATGTTGAACAATACATAACTGCTAAGGATTATTTTCCTCTCTAAAGTCCCTGAGGACATCCTGTTTGTTTCAGGACTCTGTCTTTTTAAAAGATATACTCCCATCCCACCCTTTCAAAGAGTCTGTAAATGCTTCTCATAACTGAATGCAGGGTGAGGAAAAAGCTGAGCAGCTGCAAGTTTTCATTGCGGCTAAACTTAACCAAAAAACCAATCAGCCAGTTGTATGGATTGCTGAAGAAGGCAATCAACCAAAGAATAAAGAACTGCCTAAATCAAGCCATAGGTCCCAATACTGAAAACTTAAACAAAAAGTTACACTGAAGTCAATCTGATAAATCATGTCAAGACATGGTGGTTTAGCATTTAGAGCACTGGATGGGAACTCAGGAAATCTGGGTTCTGTGTCTGGCTCTGCCTCTGGAAGAACTTGGGCAAGTCACTTCACCTTCTCGTGCCTCAGTTTCCCTAATTGTTAAAAAATGGAGAACTGACACTGAGCTCTTTTGTAAAGCATTTTGAGATCTATTAATGAAAAACAGTAAAGCCTAGGTGCTGTTGTTATGTTTGCAGGACCAGGCTACACAGTTCCCCCAAAAAAGAAATCCTATCTTACAAAAGCTACCTAAAATTATTCTTCTAAATTTTCAGAAATGCGTTCAAACAAGCATAAATGAGGTCAAAATTGGGCCACTGGTGTCTGAGTTTTCCAAGTATATATAATTTTATATATAATATACAATATATAATATAATTTTCTTCTACCAACAGAAAAGGTCAACTCAAGCTTGTGAATTTCTCTTCATCGATCTGGAGGCTCCAAGAATTCACCGGCTCCAAAATCCACCTTCCCTCTACCAGTCCAGAAGACTGTGTTTATGTCCCCTCCTCACTGCAGTTAATTCTTCCTCAGCTCCACTATAGGTGAAGATGGATGATAGATTATGAAAGGAGGAGTAAAAAATTTGCTGCATAGATTTCCCTCTGCCGTGAATGATCTGCATGGAGACTGTGATTTTGCTTTTCCTTGGAGGATTAATCTCTGGTCACAAACTGTTAGCGTACCTCTATCACAAAGGGATTAAATATCATAAGCAGTGAGATGACCCAAACCTCTCAACATTCTATAAAAGACAAGTTATGCTTGGTAGGTAGGGATTCAGAAGCCTTGTGCTATATAAAATCACAGAACTGGAAGGGACCTCGAGAGGTCATCTAGTCCAGTCCCCTGCACTCACGGCAGGACTAAGTATTATCTAGACCATCACTGACAGGTGTTTGCCCAACCTGCTCTTAAAAATCCCCAATGATGGAGATTCCACAACTTCCCTAGGCAATTTATTCCAGTGCTTAACCACTCTGACAGTTAGGAAGTTTTTCCAAATGCCCAGTTTAAACTGTGCTTGCTGGAATTTAAGCCTATTGCTTCTTGTCCTATCCTCAGAGGCAGGGCCGGCTCCAGGCACCAGATGAGGAAGCACGTGCTTGGGGCGGCGCATTCTAAGGGGTGGCATTCTGGCCATTCTTTGGACAGCGTAATGCGGCCACTTTCCCCCACCTCTCACCTCCTTTTTTTATTTGGTTTGGTGCAGCTGAAAAGCTAGAGCCGGCCCTGTTCAGAGGTTAAGAAGAATTTTTCTCCCCCTCCTTGTAACAACCCTTTATGTACTTGAAAACTGGTATGTCCCCACTCAGTCTTCTCTTCTCCACACTCAACAAACCCAATTTTTTCATTTATCCCTCATAGGTCATGTTTTCTCGACCTTTAATCATTTTTGTTGCTCTTCTCTGGACTCTCTCCAATTTGTCCACATCTTTCCTGAAATGTGGCACCCAGAACTGGACACAGTACTCCAGTGGAGGCCTAATCAGCGCAGACTACAGCGGAAGAATTACTTCTCGTATCTTGCTTACAACACTTCTGCTAATACATCCCAGAATGTTTGCTTTTTTTGCAACAGTGTTACACTGTTGACTCATTTAGCTTGTGATCCACTAGGACCCCCAGATCCCTTTCCACAGTACTCCTTCCAAGGCAGTCATTTCCCATTTTGTATGTGTGCAACTGATTGTTCCTTCCTAAGTGGAGTACTTTGACTTTGTCCTTCTTGAATTTCATCCTGTTTACTTCAGACCATTTCTCCAGTTTGTCCAGATAATTTTGAATTTTAATCCTATCCTCCAAAGCACTTGGAACCCCTCCCAAGCTTGGTATCTTTTGCAAAATTTATACATGTAGTGTCCATGCCATTATCTAAATCATTGATAAAGATATTGAACAGAACTGGATCCAGAACTGATCCCTGTGGGACCCCACTCGTTATGACCTTCCAGCATGACAGTGAACCACTGATATCTACTCTCTGGGAACGATTTTCCAACATAGTAAACACTACATATAATGGGAATAAAAGTATCCCCTCTACTGAAATTCCATTTGTGTGGACATTAAAGCCCACATGGCATTTTTGTAAGAGTTTGCCACTTTGTCCTCAGCCGCCACTTCTTTTTAAATACTCTATCGCCACATGATCACCTATTTAGCATACACTCCTTCCCCACAGGCAGCTTCATTTGAATGGTGCAATGTGTAGTGTTTGTGAATGGCAATACTCAAGGAAGGGTCGCTCTCCCATAGAACATACATTTCATGTTGAAATGCACAATATGCTGTAGGGATGATACATGCTAACGATCAAGACTTTGGGCTGAAATGCCCTGATCTTAACATATAGGTGTAGCTCAGTCATGCAGAAGAGATAGATATTTGTTTCCAAACACACATTCAGACCTTCTGTGTTGGAACTTTTAAAATTCTAAGTTTTTAAACAAAAGAAACTCACTAACCCATGAAGTGCTCTCTTCTTTACTTTGCTTTTTGGTCAACTCCACTGCAGTTCATGCACTGAGCTAACATCGGTTGGTAAATTCCACATGAGAAAGTCACCTCAATACAACACTGGAAAAGAAAACATCAGAAATATTTCACAAATATTTCATATTGAATTTTTAGCATAGCAAACCAATTTTGTTTCCAGAGGACAGCAAGCTTAGGGTCTGAGTAACTTTCCCAATTCAGTTAACACTACTCATAATCATTTTAGATGCATTTTGCTTTTCCAAAGCTGCACCACTATTCTACCATGCAAGTATGAATCAATATGGTGAAATATTCAGGGTTAATAGAAAATGCAAGGACAGCATATGGTATTTCAAAGCATGTCTAACACATACAATGGCATGACCTGATAATTTGCACTGTGAGCATTTTTAGACAGTTGATTAAAGGGACATTGACTAGTTTTAGATCCAAAATTAAGATTTTTTTAAAGTTTTAATGTGGAAATAACTACAAACCCTACTCTGATATTTTAAAAATGTCAATGAAAAGTATTTTTCTGGATTTAAACCTTCCTCTAAAGTGCTGTGAACTCAACCAACAATTATATGCTAAGTGCAAGAGAACCAGTAAGTGAAACTGATGAGTAACCAGAGTGAAACTAACTCATCGCAGCCAATGAAATAGAAAAAGGCAAACCAAGGGAAGCGAAATGTATATCAGAATTTTATGCTTTCATTTCCAGTGATCAAAGGCACACAGAGGTCAACTTTAATGAACTTCCAATAGGAGCAAGACTTCCCCAGAGCAGAGCTAAACCAGTCTTTCACCTAACCAATAATATATTTTGACATGCACAGGGACATAAAAATACTGTTTTTTAAGGGATAAATGCAACAGAACATGCTCTTTGCTTAATGAAGTTAGAATTTCATCTCCCATGAAATACTGGGAAAAGTTATTTTTCAAGACCTTTAAAATATTGCACAAACAGTAATTCCTACTCACTATTATGAGGGTTTTGTTAGGAGTTGCTAAAGCACATCTAATCACTGAACCATCTATCTGAAATGGTTACTACTACTGGGAGAAAGAAAAGAACCATGTCACAGATGCTAGTCATAATACTTAACATACTTCTGGAAGGGACTCAGACATTATGGTGAGGGACTGAGAACAAGAACCAAAGTAGAATAATGCTTTGGTGGTTGATGGAAAGCCATAAGCCAACATGCAGTACCAACGGGACAAGATATTCCTCACTTCCTGTTCTAGACTGTCGTACAGTGTTGCTCTGTGTTGTGAAACAGATGCCTAGTTCCACCCTAGATGTGTTTGCATTTCAATGTGAGGGAAAAGGGTACTGAAAGGGTTCTTTAATAAATGTTATAAAGTATATTGAAATCTTTGGAGGGCACAACAAGCAGATTGTTCAAACCTAGAGAACAAAAACATGATTATAGCAGTCAAAATGCTGCTAGAACAAATCATGTCAAACGAACGTAATTTCCTTCTTTGCTTGTGTAACCAGCCTAGTGGATGGGGAAAAGCAGTAGAAGTGATATATATGAACTTCAGTAAGGCTCTTGGTGCAGTCCCACATGAAATTCTCAGAAGTAACTTAGGGAAATATGGTCTAGATGAAATTACTATAAGCTGGGTGATAGATAGCTGAAAGATGGACTAGCTATCATAGCTCACTATAAAAGTATATCAAGTGGGGCCCTTCAGAGATCTGTCCCATCTGGCACTTTTCAATATTTTCATTAGCAATTTGAATGAAGGAGTGGAGAGTATGTTTATAAAACTTTCAGATGACACCAAGGTGAGAGGATTTGCAAGCACTTTCAAAGACAAGATTAAAATTCAAATTTATCTTGATAAACTGGAGAATTGGTCTGAAATCAACAAGATGATATTCAGTAGTGACAAGTGCAAAGTACTGCATTTCAGATGGAAAACTCAAATGCACAAAGATAAAATACTGTAGGAAATAACTGGCTAAGCAGCAGTACAGGTACTACAGAAACGGATCCGGTGGTTGTATTGGATCACAAACTGAATGAGAGTCTACAGTGTGATGCTGTTGTGGGAAAAATGACAAATGTCATTCTGAGATGTATTAAGTGTATCACATAAAAGACACAGCAGGTAACTGTTCCACTTTACTCGACACTGGTGAGGTCCCAGTTGAACTACCACGTCCAGTTTAGTACTCTACATTTTAAGGAAGATGTGGACAAATTGGAGAGAGTGCAGATGAGAGCAACATAAGTGATAAGAGGTTTGGAAAACATGACCCATGAGGAAAACTTGAAAGAAATGGGCATGTTTAGTTTAACTGAAGGCTGAGTTTTCAAATACGTAAAAGGTCATTAAAAAGAGAATGGTGATCAGTTTTTCTGTGTTCACCAAGGGTAGAACAAGTAATCACCTTAGCCTGCAGCAAGGGAGATGTAGGTTGGATATTAAGATAAACTATTCTGATAGTTAAAAAGCTTGTTGCGGAAACAGGTTACAGAGGGAGGTGGTGGAATTCACTTCTTTTTGGGGGTTTTATGAACTAGTTAGACAAACACCTGTCAGGGATGGTCCAAATATACTTAATCTTGTCTCCGCGAAGGGGGTGAAGGAAATGGACTAGATGACCTTTTGAAGTTCCTTCCTCTCCTACATTTCTGATTCTAAGGTGGGAGAAGTGCAGAATACTATAACACCTATTAGGTACAGCCAAAACCGGCAAGAAGTGAATACATAGCTGAGTTTAACGGAACTTTATACCTTCTTTTTAATCACACACACTATTTTTTCTTCTCCATGATGTAGTGAAAATAAGCCAATAACTAGGACATTCATGCACTTGACTAGTGATGCTCAGACTCGGGGAAAAAAAATCAAAGACACATCTAAGTGAAACTGACTTATATTTGAACTCTCAAGGTGCAACGGGGCATGAAAGGCCAGTTTCACAGAAGGTCCCTCTGTTTCTCTCACAAACCACCCAGACCCCTCGGCCCCGGCCTTCACCGGAGTCAGGAATCTGGTGCATTCCTAAGAACGGAGGGATCCAGAGTCACGCCGCATCCCTCCCGCCGCCCATCCGGTGCACCCAGGCTGCAGCAAGCACCCAGCCCGCCTGAGGCCCGGGAGAGGGGAGGGACGCGGCGACCCCTCTCGTCCAGGGTTGTACAGCCAGTGTCCTGCCCCCCGTCTCTGGGGACAGCCGGGGCGCAGCGCCCCGGGGCAGGGCAGAGCAGCCCCCGCCCGCTGCGAGGAGACCCTGGACGGCTCGGCCACTCGGAGCCCGGGACACTGAGGGCCCCCAGCTCCCCCACCCCTGCCCCCCGGAGGACTTGGGACACGCAGGCCCCGGCCCGTGGCTCTCACCCGGCCCCGCTCTTCCCCCGTCCTGCACTGAGTCCTGACCCGGAAACAGCTTCTCGGCAACCAAACATCACGTGAGCGCCAGCCGCTCGGGTCACGTGAGCAACGTGCGCGTGGGAGAGGGGGTTAAAAGGTAAGTTGCCATGGAGACGGTGAGGCTTGCGGGGCCCAGCTGGAGCCAGGCGGCCTAGTCCGGCATGCATTGCGCTCCCCTGGCCTGACGGTCTAATTGGGGGGTCCTCGTCTCCCCGACCCAGAGCCTTCCCCCAGGGAATGGGGCAGCATCACAGTGCTGCAGTGACGTCACACCCCCTGACGTCACTCACACGGGGTGACATCATAGAATAACAGGGAGACCCCCCCCAAGCTGCTGTGTTGCATCCCCTCTGTACAACAAGCTGAGTGCTGCAAAAATCAGCAGGAAAGACCCCTGGCGCAGCTAAGTGAGTACTGCTTATTATTTATGATTGCAGTTGTTGGATGATGATATTTGGAGGAGAGGTGCTAAGAAGAGAGTCCTTTATTTTTGAAATATAATGTTGGCAACCCTAATCCTCACACTGCCATCACATCCTCAGGCTGCACCATGGTGACAACAGGCAGTGGTGACATAACACCAGGACATCCCATCCCGCACTCATGTTGCCTTGTCAGGCTGTGATGTGGTAGTATGAGGCTGTAGCTTTGCATTATCACACTCGTTCTTGGGGAAAATTATTTGAAAAAGCTCAGTGGACAAGCTAGAGATAGGGCCAAAACAGACTCTGGGATCTGAACCTCCTTAATGTGGAGGGAAGCTTAGCTCCAGACCCAAATTGTGCAACTCACACCCCTCTATAACCAATACAGACATGTCCTCTGTAAATAGAACCATATAATACAGTGCTGCTGTTGCTCCAGGGAAACAGAAAAAAGTATTCTATGGAGAAGTTATTGCCATGTCATTGATTGTGGGTTTATTTCCTAAATTTGGAATACACTAATGAGGGACTATATAAAAGCGGGTTGTGGGGGAGGGAAGAGCTATGGGGTGGATTTTTTTTCCACAACTCTGAAACCTAATCCACAGGAAGTTTGGATAAAGATCCTATTTTATATAGCACACTGCCTTTCCACCCCATTTTTCACCTAATACTTACAGAGGCTTGCAGGAAAGCCCAGCCATCATTTACAAGTTTGTCTGTTTCTGGTGCTTAATCATGGCTCCTCTCTGCATGTGACTGGCCATGATGTCACAAGAGAGTACGATAAGACACAGAGGATAAAGCAGCAGCACTGGATAAACAACTTGCTTGGCAACAAATCTTCCTGATTTCTTACAAACATCCTCAGTGACACTAGATGATTAGAAACAGAAACTGTCTAAAATGAGGGATTTTACTTCTGCTAGAAGTCATCAGTGGAGGAAATTTGTCAGTAGAGTTACACCAACTATGGTGAAATTAAATGGGTTAAAATCTTTCCCTGAGGCATCAGCATTCTGTACCTCTCCAGCATCACCAGCAGAATACTACTGTTACAAATAGGCACCCATCCACAGTCCACCAGACCATTGAACACAATAGTATCATTATGGATGGAAGGAAGGCCAGTCCAGCGTGTACAGCGCTAACCTGGGCTGCGAGAAACCCACATTTATTTCCATCTCTACCACAGACTTCCTGTGTGACTTTGAGGAAGCCAGTTTGTCTGTGACTGTTTCTCTATTAGTAAAATAGCGATAATACCACTTCCCTTCTTCACAGGGTTATTGTGAGGGCAAATACATTAAAGACATGAGACATTCAGATATTGTAGTGATGGGTGCCAGCTAATTATGTCAGATCTATTGTGATCTCTTTGGGATAGTAGCTTTTTGTCCCACCTATCTAAAGCACATACCATGCTGTTGGTACAAGACAAATAATACTACAACTGATTGATATGAGGGCAAAACTCTTGGGACAGAGCAGTATCAATAGTTGTTATTCCACACCAGAGATCACAATGAGCCCAAGCCTGACCATTTTCAGAGCACTCTGCTGTAACAGTAGCTGTCAACACAGCATCTAGGTACCAGTTACAAGGTTAAGAACTGCATTAAGCTAGTTCAGAACTGGTCCTGCTTAGTGCCACTCTTTGGTTCAGCCTCTTTCTCTGATTCCCCACTCTGCTCGTTGCTGGGCCTTCATTCATGCAGGATGGCTTTTAAAATAAAATAATGGGTTTGCAACTGTAATAAAAAAAGGCTGGTAAGAAGTATATCGATTTCCTGGTCCCAGTCACTTGTCCTCATTCAGGGTTACAGAATGTTACTACCCTGTCAGTATCCGGTCAGTTACCACGGTTGCTGTCACAGTATGGGCTTGTGCTTTCACACAGTCTGAGTTGTATCCTCAATGTTACCATGAAGTTTACGTGTGTATCATACCCAAGAATTCAGAGCCGTGGATTTGTTACCATGGCAATGTGCAGTGTTAGAAGCCATGCTATCAACACTCCAAACTATACATACAGCTTTCACAGGGCTGGTTTTCTCTTTAACAGAGAAGAAACACTTATCTACATTCCTCTGAATGGCTTATTTGCTTCCTTTTATACATTCCTGAGAGTGCTTTGTCTCTGTTTGCTTTGTTTCCCACCTCCTCATCTGTTTTAGTAAGATAAAGAACCCAGATGCATTCAGAATATGCAGTCTTCTTTTAACAACCCTCATGTTTTTGCACAAATTATCTAAGCTATTCAGTCACTAGTACACAAAGAATAAGAATTTACCTTAGCTAATAACTTGTGCCATCAGATGACATTTTGATACCAAATTCATTTTAATTGCTGCGTTCTAGAGTTACAGATTCAACTGAACATAGTAGATTTCCTTGTTGACCTCTACTGAGTCAATACTGTGAGTGTGAGATTTTGACCAATGCATTCTCTGGGCTAAATGCAAGTCTGTTTTAATGGAGACTGCATAACCTCAGATGATTGTTAAATGGGATATAGTGTTTCACCTCTAACTGCCAGTTTGAATTCGGCCCAGCCTGGTAGTGATTGAAAGTGCTTATCTGTTGGTTGTCTCATGGTCCATGTGAAAAGAGTTTGGTGGGTTTCAATCCAATCCCTAGTAGACAGGTATCTACATCACAAAACCACACCCAGCACTAAGTGCACCCCTTAGCTGACAGTCTCAGCAGAGAACTCAAGGACCAAATAGGTTATGGGAACTGAATTCACCTCTTCACATTTCCTTTAATAGTTGAGGACTCTGTTGGTGGGAAAATATGGGGGAAGGTTGCACTGCCACTTACCTGTAATATAGCTATTCTGTGAATGGACAGTAGGGTTCACTCAACAGGGCATTAGTCCTGCACCAATCAATACTAAATTAATGCTGGGTGAAATACCAGTTTAATCCTTATGTCATTATTCTGACACACTTTAAAGAGGAACCAGTACTCCAGATGCAAACATCTGTGTTGGGCCCAGTCCTTTTTAACATATTCATAAACAGCAAGGTGGCAAAATTTGCAGATCATAAAATATCAGGGTTGGAAGGGACCTCAGGAGGTCATCTTGTCCAACCCCCTGCTCAAAGCAAGACCAATCCCCAATTAAATCATCTCCGCCAGGGCTTTGTCAAGCCCGATCTTAAAAACCTCTAAGGAAGGAGATTTCACCACTTCCCTAGGTAACCCATTCCAGTGCTTCACCACCCTCCTAGTGAAAAGGTTTTTCCTAATATCCAACCTGAACCTCCCTCTCTCCAACTTGAGGCCATTACTCTTTGTTCTGTCATGTGATACCACTGAGAACAGTCTAGATCCATCCTCTTTGGAACCCCTTTTCAGGTAGTTGAAAGCAGCTATCAAATCCCCCCTCATTCTATCTTCTGAAACCTAAACAATCCCAGTTCCCTCAGCCTCTCCTCGGAACTCATGCTCTAGCCCCCTAATCATTTTTGTTGCTCTCTGCTGGACTCTTTCCAGTTTATCCACATCCTTCTTGTAGTGTGGGGCCCAATACTGGACACAGTACTCCAGAGGAGGCCTCACCACTGTCGAATAGAGGGGAACGATCACGTCCCTCGATCTGCTGGAAATACCCCTACTTACACAACCCAAAATGCCGTTAGCGTTCTTGGCAACAAGGGCACACTGTTGACTCATATCCAGTTTCTCGTCCACTCTAACCCCTAGGCCCTTTTCTGCAGAACTGCTGCATAGGCATTCGGTCCCTAGACTGTAGCGGTGCATGGGATTCTTCCGTCCTAAGTGCAGGACTCTGCACTTGTCCTTGTTGAACCGCATCAGATTAATTTTGGCCCAATCCTCTGATTTGGCTCAATACTCTAATTTGTCTATGATACAAAACTACTCAGGATAGTTAAGTCCCAGGCAGACTGCAAAGAGATACAAAAGGATCTGACAAAACTGGGCGACTGGGCAACAAAACAGCAGATTAAATTTAATATTGATAAATGCAAAGTAATGCACATTGGAAAACATAATCCCAACTATACATATACAATGATGGGGTATAAATTAGCAGTTATCACTCAAGAAAGATCTTGGAGTCATTGTAGATAGTTCTCTGAAATCATCTACTCAGTGTGCAGCAGCAGTCAAAAAACCGAACAGAATGTTGGGAATCCTCAAGAAAGGGATAGGTAAAACAGAAAATATCATATTGCCTCTATATAAATCCATGGTATGCCCACAACTTGAATACCTCATGCAGATGTGGTTGCCCCATCTCAAAAAAGATATATTGGAATTGGAAAAGATTCAGAAAAGGGCAACAAAAATGATTAGGGATATAGAACGGCTTCTCTATAGGGAGAGATTAATAAGACTAGGACTTTTCATCTTGGAAAAGAGGCAGCTAGGGAGGGATATGATAAGGGTCTATAAAATCATGAGTGGTATAGACAAGTAAATAAGGAAGTGTTATTTACTCCTCATAATTCAAGAATAGGGGGCCACCAAATGAAATTAATAGGTAGCAGGCTTAAAGCAAACACAAGAAAGTATTGTTTCATGCAACACCCTGTCAACCTCTGGAACTCCTTGTGCAGAGGGTGTTGTGAAGGCCAATACTATAACAGAGTTCAAAAGGGAGACAGATAGAGGCATGGAAGATAGGTCCATCAATGGTTATTAGCCAGGATGGGCAGGAATGGTGTCCCTAGCCTCTGTTTGCCAGAAGCTGGGATTGGGTGACAGGACATGGATCACTTGATAACAACCTGTCTGTTAATTCCCTTTAGGGCATCTGTCATTGGCCACTGTCGGTAGACAGAATGCTGATAGACTTTTGATCTGACCCAGAATGGCCATTCTTATGTTCTTATCCTCAAGCCCAGAGAAAGTTTGGCTCAAGATTCATATCTCATGGCTTATGTCCAACTCTATTGTACCATATTTAATTTCACTTAATAAGAATGGTTGGGACCTATGGGAATGAGGCACCCAAGCCCATTGATTTTTCAGTAGTATTTGGGTGCCTTATCCACATTCCCAGCCACTAAAAATAATAAGTTACCACCCTTAAATCTATGGATCCAAATGCATTTCAAAAAAGTTGTTAAATCTCATTATCCCATATGTACAGATGGAGAAACTGAGGCACAGAGCGGTTAGGCGAGTTGATCAAGGTCACATGGGGAGTCAGTGGCAGAGCCAGTACAAGTTTAATATCCACTGGATGATGCTGCCTCCAAATGATCATCTAAACATTGAAATGATTCATTTTTAGTGTTGCAGTACTGAGCCTTTCAAAATGCGATGTTATAATATAAATGCACAGCAGTGGTAGCTCTCAGATATATATCTAATAACTTTAAAATCCAACTTCCCTTACACCTATCCCCAACCAATCAGCTTCTCACTAAACCAGGGGTCTCAAACATGTGGCCCGCGAAGCACTTCCTTGCAGTCCGCCAAGCTCCCTGGTGCCCCCCTCACCATAGCAGTTTCCAGGAGGGAGGGGCCAGAAGCAGAGGCTTCTCTGCTGCCTGGCTGGGCCACTGCATTTGAAAAAAGCTTGAATCATCCGAGGCTGGTAATTTCTTGTTAAATTAGATCTGTTTGCTTGTGTTTCCAGCTCTGGACGTCCTATATTGCTCTTGCTTTGCCAAATAGCTATTGGCCTTGCCTAGCGCTTTCCAGGAGGGAGCAGGGAGCTGAGTGCTCAGAGAAGGAGGCGGGGCAGGGGCGAGACCTCATGGAAGGGGTGGAGTGGGGGCGTATCAGTGAGGCGGCCCTTGGGCCAATGCACTAGTTTTCATGCAGCCCTCGTGGTCATTTGAGTTTGAGACCCCGCACTAAACCATTAATTTAAAGTAACAATTCACAATGACCTCAGATTTCACATAAGAGCTTCATGAATCATTTTGTGGGTCTCTGTCAGTTATCCAAGATTAATGTGCTATTGTGCTACTTTTCAAGTAGGCATCACTAGACTATAATCATTTAAATATAATATCACCAGCCCACAGATATCACTTGATTCACTTTTGACTTAACAAAATCAGATTGCAAAACAAAAAAACCCATCAATAAATACCAGCACATTTCTACTAGTTTTTGATTGGTTTCTGAACTCACCTTGAGATGACCATGGGACAAAATGGACTTTAACCCTTTTGTTTAAGATTTTTCCTGTTTTCCTGGCTAACCATTAACAGCTAAAGGGGAGAACTTTTCAAGTAATTCCCTGAACCGTGCAAATGTGGTGTTCTGTCTATTTGCACAGCAGATGAATTTTACCCAGCAAATATGCAGTGTAGTTGTAGCCATGTTGGTCTCAGGATATTAGGGAGACAAGGTGGGTGAGTTATTTATATTGGACCAACTTCTGTTGGAGAGAGAGACAAGCTTCCAAGCCACACAGATTTGGTCCAATAAAAGATACTATGTTGTCCATCTTGTCACCCAGACAGGGAATAAACAGTTGAGCTTCCAGTACACTTGTAAAGTACAATCTGAGTGCGGAGTTGTGTTATCAGACGTAGCAGTGACTGCAGGGGACCAAAAGGTGTTAATATGAATGCCATGATCACGTAGTATGTGTGCCCCACCAAGTGAGCTGCCTGGTATGTTGGCATTACAATGTATCCCCACTCAGAACAGTGCTGAGGCGATGACTAAGAAATAAATACCTTCCTTGTATCCTTTATAGGAGAAAAGCTCTCTGCACCTACAAGCAACGGCAGACTTTCCATTCCCTTCCGTTCCCAGCACTCAGACACCAGCAGCACTAAGAGACACCTGAGAGGGCACCGTGGGCATTAGCATGCAAATCAGCTCAACAAACTCTGGATTCCTGCCACATAACACTGCACCTCTGAAACACAGAAGGTATGAAAGGCAAGCATGAGCACAGATTATGCTGAGAGTCCTCACCAAGCTGAGAAGGGTCCCTGGTGCAGCCCATGTAGACCCTCCTAAGGGGTGACTAACTCCTTTGCTAAGTTGGGGGTTTGTCTGTAATTCTCCAAAGAGGAGCCAGCACTGTCCTCCGCACGGTCTGCGGAGACCTGACTCTAGCTCATTCTCTGCCCAAAATGGAATACAAGGAGGAGCAGCCAAGATAGAATCTGCTGTCAGCTGCTCCTCATGTCACAGGTCTGACAGCCAAGAGCACAAGTGGCATGGGAAAGTGTCAGCTTTCTAAACCATACCCAAATCATCTACAGACCTAGCTAGAGGGGAACAGGAAACGGGGCTCCGGCCATGGAGCTGGCTGGGCTTTCCTTTGCTAGCCCTGCTGGAGTATGGCTACTTTTAGAGTTGGGAGGAAAAAATCATGAGCTATGCAGCTCTCCCTGATCTTGGAAAGGGACTTACGTAGGATCTGGCCCTTGGAAAGTTGCCGGCCTATTTATAGGATTCCAGCTTTCCTTATGTTGGAACAATTATTAGCTAACACATGGCAATTCTCCAGCACCTTTCATCCAAAGCTTTCAAAGCCCTTTGCAAATGCAAATGAATTAAGCCTCACAATATGCCTCCCCTCACTCCCATGTATCCAACTAAGGTACTTATCTGGTCCCCATCATCCTAGTATCTGAGTGTCCTACAGTCGCTAATGTATTTGTCTTCCCAGGGCAGTTCTATTATCCCCATTGTACACATGGGAAACTGAGGCACAGAAAGGCTAAAGGATTTGCTCAGTGTCACACAGTGGCAGATCAAGAAATTGAATCCCAAACTCTCCCAAGTTCCAGCTAGTGTTCTAATCATTGCATAATCCTCTTTCTTCATAGTAGCTATAATCTTCCCTATTTTACCTGTGGGAAAATTGAGGCACAGAGAGGTCTAGGGAATTACTCCAAGTCCCACAGTAAGTCAGCAGGAGTCCAAATCCACTGCTTTAACCATGTGGTTATGTTGTGCTCTGTAAACAAAATAACCATATGCAAAAGCAAGGACAGGCTGAGTGACCAAGCACACAGTACTGAGGTACTGTACAGAATTGTTAAGCCCCCTCAAGCTTCTGGTTTAAAGTCTCCTGGCTCTGAGCTCCAGTCAGTCCCTTGCCAATGGTTCTGGTAGAATTGCACCACCAGAGACATCAGCAAACGCTGCTTCCCTGTCCCTACAGGCAATGGAAGGAAGAAGTGGTGGTGGCAGGAAAGGTGACTGATAACGTACATAGCATAGAGAAGGAAGCTAAATCTCATTTAGTCACTATTAACTCATGCTCTTTTGCCCCACAGTTGTGGGAAAGGAAAGAATCCAGCAGAGTAATTATTCCAGAATAGCGCATCCACATGGGAGCTTTAGTGGAACAGCTATAGTGCAATAGCTATTCTGCTACAGCTGTGCTGGTCAATTTCCCCTGTAGCCAAGTCCTAAGAAATGTCAGCCATTACTTTTGGTCATAATTTGGTATAGAAATCTGCATTACATTCACACACACATCTACCCAGCTCCATGCCGTCTGAAATTACCAACAAAGAGACCCTCTTAATGCCAGAGTGAGTTGTATTGACACTGGACCCCTAGTACAGAAGCACTTAGCAGTGTCACTCTGGTTTTCAGGGTCCTTACTACACTCTGACCTCCATTTAGGCTGCCTATAGACTAAGCCTGTCATGGCTGATAAATGGCGCAGGAATAAAACCGGAGGCTGTGTGTTCATCTAGTCCTGGTTTAATCCTGCAAGCAATAATCAGAGCATCTCCTGCGATCACACTCGCAAATGTGCTTGGGCTGTTTACTGTAGACTCTGGAATAACAATAGGTTTTTGGCAGACAAATCAGTCATCTTAACGCTCACTTGGGAATAAGAGAAGTATTTTTTCCACATTCATTTGCATTTGCTTTAGGCTTAGAAATAAATTACATCAAATCTGACTTCAGTGAGAATTAAGCCTGGAGAAAGTCAACGGACTAAACTCATCAACATTACCTGGGCCCTGATGTGAGACAGGAAGTGTTCTCTCTTTGGGGTCTAAAGCAACATGAGTCGTTAGGGGACCAAACAGAACTGCAGAGATATAGGGCCAGATCATCAACTGGCATAAATCAATGTAACTCAGCCGATGTCTATGGAGCTGTGCTGTTTACATGAGTGGAGGATCTGGCTCAGGTTGTGTATTAAACCCTCTCTGTGCTGCACTTCAGTTTGTGTCTAAAATACACAGTTTGGGCTAGATCCCTAGCTGGTGTAAATCAGCATAACTCCCTTGAAGTCCATACTGATTTATAGCATCTGAGGATATGCCTTTTTAAGAATGCTAGCAGCTCATTAACAAAAGCCTAAGCCTGTTAGAAATTATTCCATTGTTAGTACCTTTAAATTCCAGTGGTGGGCACCTTTAAACAAATATTCTGTTGCAAACCATTGCAACCCTAGTGCATGAGAACTGGAAAGCAGGACTGACCAGAAACAAAAGTGAAACTGACTAGTCTGTTCTCCTTGATCCAACCGAGAAAAAGGCAATGCAAAATAACATAAGGAGTGCAAAAAAAAATAAAACATCTTTTCAGTTTTAACAATCCAGGCTGTTTGTCACAGTGATAACATTTGTTTTGAAAAAAATGGTTCAAACACATCAAACAGTATTTGATGTGTGTTATGAAAACATATATAGAAAATATATAATCACAAACATGACTGTGTCTGGTCTTAAAACTGGCTAGTGACATTTGAATCTTAGAGGACTACGGTGACCAGACAGCAAGTGTGAAAAATCAGGACACGAGTGAGGGGTAATAGGAGCCTATATAAGAACAAGACCTAAAAATCAGGACTGTCCCTATAAAATCAGGACATCCGGTCACCCTATAGAGCAGGGGTCTCCAGACCGCAGCCCGTGGCGTTGATTTGTCTGGCCCCCAGCTGAGAAGGCATGTAGAGAAGCCGCTGCTGCCGGCAGCCCCATGTGCAGAGGGGTGAGTGGCCCCACGGTGCGGCTGGAGGAGCAAAGGGAGGATGTCGCAGCAGCAGTGTGGCTGGAGGAGCAAAGTGGTGAGTGCCCCTGTGGCTTGGCCAGAGGAGCAAAGGGGGTGCGGGCGCGGCAGAGGCTGGAGGAGCAAAGGAAAGGGCGAAGCAGTGGCATGGCTGGAGGAGCAAAGCAGTGGGGGGCGGATCACGGAAGTGGCCAGAGGAGCAAATGGGGCAGGGCACAGCCATGGCCCGCAAAGCCCCTTCAAAAATCTAATATGGCCCTCATCTCAGAAAATTTGGAGACCCCTGCTATAGAGGACAGCTCTATTGGTAACCACAGTGCTGGAACATGAAGAGGGAAACTAGAATATTGGGCTAATAAAGTTAGCTTCCTTCCCTTCTATTATCCATCTCTTTAGCAGACCTTTTAGGAAGCTGGTTTTAAGTTACACTTTATGCTGTTAAATGTCTGCCAGGTTCCACCTAAGAGGCAATGGCACATTAATGAGCTTTCAGCTGATCACTGCCTCCAGTTTGTGAAGTACTTTTATCCCAAAGATGAAATATTATTTTCTGTAAAGGAGACTATTCATTCAGCTGGAATGACGTGAATTCCTTCCTGAAAAATCCCTCAGAGTTGTATCCATTGTACTGATCCAACTGATAAGAGACTTGACTTTCTCACCATGGCATCAAGTATCAGAGGAGCCTACTTTGTGATTTAAATCAGTTTGTGGCCATCAAATCATAATGGAATTTCTGGCACTTTGGGTTCTTTATATTCTACTCTGCAGGCATTTGTGCACATTTATCTTCTCCTTTACAAACTCTATTCAAGTTCCAGCTTCTCCTTTAATTTACAAGTTATGCCTACCAGCATTTAGACTTTTCCCAGTATGGCAGCAGCATCTTCGGAAGGGAATTTATAAGACGCTGAACTTTTAGGTATCATGGTTCTCCTCACTTTTTCTTTTATATCTCTATTTAAACTCTCGTTAGAATTTTTGCAGATTTAGGGCCCAATTCTGATCTCATTTATGCTACTGTTTTATCAGCATAATTCTATTTCCTTCTATGGAATTACTCTTGATTTACACTGCAAATGTGAATTTAGAATCAGGCCTCTAAATGTACAACCACATTCACATTTCCACTGAAATTAATAGAACTGTACCAATTTTACACCAGCTGACTGTTGGGCCCAAAAGTCCTGATTAGAAGGAGTAGGAAGGACAAGTGGGATATTATAGGTTATTATTATAGTGGGATATTATATATTATTAGTTAAGAACAAAGCAGGATATTATAGGTTATTATAGTGGGATATTATATATTATTAGTTAAGAACTAAGGGATGCAAATCCAGTTAGCTGTGGTTTGTCTCTTTGAACAGGCATTTTTTCCTGTTCTTATAGGCAACATATAAGAAGGTTTATTTAAATTCAGTGTTAAACCCTGCATCTGTTTCTTCTTTCTCACCTACCCCAGTGGACCAACTCACCAGCCAGCTGCATCAATGAAAGGAACCTCTTTCCTTCCCTTTTCCCAGGAACCTATTAACTGTTCAAACAACATCAATCTAACATCGGTGAAAACCAGATCCTGCTACATGACTCCTTGTAAAGTATCTATCTCACAAGGATTTAGCTTCAAATACTGCTTACACTTTTCCCCACCCAGATCATTCACCTAGCTAGCATTACACTAAATTCTTTCCTTACTCCAGCCCCACCCTACACCCTGTAACTCTCATTCCTGAGCTAACTTCCTGTCAGGCCTTTCTCTCACGTGGAGGAAGGCAATTGATTAATCACAGGCAGGAAGTCTAACCCTCAAAGGGCATCCCACCCTAAGACACCACCATCAAGGAACATTTTTGGTTCTGAAAGGGTTAAACAGTCATCTTCACTATTATCCAGTCAGGAGAACAAGCCACAAAATGTCCCTCTTGTGTTTTAATGATGCTACCAGTTCAGTAACAACCCCTACGCTAGTCCTGCAAAGGCCTTAGGGTCCCCATCAACATCTTCCCAGTGCCCACAGTTAGTTACAGGCTGGACTTCAGGGGGAAATGGTAAGTGAAAAATTAAACTGCCTGGAATGCAAAATGAATGAAACTGTGATCACAACCGATTTCCCAGAGTTTTAGTTATTGGTTAAGAGAAGCTCTAGTATGAGAATAAGACTGGCCAAGCTGCAGGATGTGTTTTTTTTTTCATATTAAGAGGGGAGGAAGGTAACCAACGGAATTTAGGTAATAGAGCCACTCAGTGTACATACCTCCTGGGGTCAGCAGTGAAGCTCTTGTAATGGAGGAGGGAGGCAGGCCCCCCTGGCTCTGGTGAAACAATTAAAAAGGATTAAAGCCAAGGATTATATTGTAATTGATCTAATCGGCGCCTCCCAGTGGACACCACAGAGCTATTTTCCTAGCATTAGTCCCATTTTATCAAGAGATAGCTATGCTGGGAAAGTGCAGTTTGGATGGCAACCTGCTCCAAATCTTACCCTTCATTAACATGTGAGTGGGATTGGTCAAATGAAAGAGGCCATCAAAATGGTCTCCAGGGGGAGAACAAAGAGCGAGGGGAGTGTTTCATTCCATTTTTGAGTATGTGTTCCTGTGCTGTTTGTGTACTTATATGTAGGCCATACTTATGAGGAACGCTATCCTGGAAAGCAGTGAGTATGCAAAAAGATATTTTTTTGGGGTGGGGTAGAGTGGGGGGTGTCATGGTGGACATGATTCCCAGTGTGGTATCATGGCCAGATGTGTGCATGTGTAATCTAGGGCTGCATAAACAGGGGAATAGCACGGAGGCCTAGAGAGGTTATTTTACCTCTTTAATTTGGCAGTGGGGCAACCGCTGCTGGAAGCTGAAGCTAGATAAATTCAGCGTGGAAATAAGGCGTACATTTTTAATGGTGTGAGTAATTGGCTGGTTGGAACAATTTTCCAAGGTTTGTGGCGGCTTCCCCGTTTTTAATTCAGGGTGGAAAGGTTGTCTAGAAAATATGGTCTTAGAATTATTTGTGGGGGTGGGAGTGGCAGTGCAAGGCCCTGTGCTCTACAGATCAGACTAGATGAGCACAAGGGTCTGTCTATCTTTTGAGTGTGAGTGCACCACATATGCTCCTCCTCTCTGTGTGTTCGGAAAGATACCAGCCAAGGTCATCAAATCAAAGCAGCTTTTATCCATTCACTACTATTTCAAGGTTTATTTATATTTTTATTGTAAACAATCTGCTCAAACAAAAAAAAAAAAAACCTCAACGCCCTCAATATACAGACTCTGAAAAAAAATACAGCCTGGGAAAGGAAAGCGGACAAAAAAAACCCCAGATAAAAGTAAAGACAAATCAAGGGTGAATGGGGCTGGTTTATTTTCCCTGATGTCCTCAGTCTGAGTGATGGCTGGGAGATTCCCTTTGCATAGCAAAAGGAAAAATGTCTGGCACTGTCAAGTTCCCTCTTTATTCACTGTGGCAACAGGGGAAAACCAATCAGCTATGATAAATGATGGACGGGAATCTTCTTTTTTGCTCATCTGTAAATAAATTTTTGAAAGCGAGTTTCTTTTGATGAATAGTGCTTGGTGCACATAAGAACATGGTGGCCTGTAAACAAACATAAGAGGTTTTCAGATGTCTCTGATGTTGTCAAGAGGGCAAAATACACTGGCAAATTGTAGAATGCATGCTATGACTTACCACTATTTGCCTTTAAAATCATCAGCCTACCTCCCCAGGTGGTAGAAATCCACCCAGTAAAATGGGCTTTAATGCAGTGGTACTGACTTTCACCAGTGAAGGAGCCGAGCTAGATTTTAAGCCTCAGATCCCCCACAGTATTTAGGCTCCTAGTTTCTATTGAAGTCAGTGGATGTCAGGTGCCTACATACCTTTGAGGCTCTGGGCCTGCTCTGTGCTTCATTTTGTGTAAATTGAGCTGGCCCAACTAATATCAACTTAGCAATATTGATTTACACCTGTGGAAGATTTGACCCCAGGAATCTAACTAGCTGCTAATATAATACCAACTTCTGTAGATGTCTGAGATGGGGATCAAACTTAAGATCTCAAGCCAAAAGATGTGTCTTTCTAGCCCAGGCTATAGCAGGCTCCTTAATAGCTACCTCTCCTAGCCACTGCTATAAAGGGACAGAATGCCACACCAAGCAAGCAGGAGTTATCTACTCCCCCGAGGCAGGGAAGTGCATCTTAACTTCAGAGACTTCCCTGAGTTGAATTCTCCATATGAGCCATTATTTGTAATACCAACCATTTTGGATGTCATCAGCAGGGCTCAAACCTGGGACCTCTTGAGCAAAATACATATGCTGCTACTGCATGAGCCACAAACCACTACATTTCCTTTAGCTAATCCTGGCATAGGCTTTTTAATCTCTAATTAGCCTAGCAACCAATGGAGAGAGGCCAGAGTGCCACACTGAGCAGATAGGGATTACACTCAGACTTTGCTCCACGCTCTCAGCTGGTGTAAGCAGCTCCTGACTCTACTGCCTCCATAACTGTCTGGTCTCTTGTCCAATCCCCATCTCTGCTATTTTGCTACTGATGTCTGCCAAACCAGGTCCTTTTTGTCTTCCTGTCCCACACTGCCCCCAGTATGGGACACCGTGCCTGAACCACTCCGCAAAGCCACTGTTCGTTTCTCCTGAAGACTCACTTATGCAATGTCAACAGGTAACTAGTCCCAACTGACTGTGGCACAGTTTTGGTGTATTTAGGGATAGTCTTGAATTGACTCTCCTCTCCTGCTTCCAGCCGAGAACCCCAAAAGCATTATGGGCCAGATAGTCAGTGTAAACATGCATAGCTCTAGTGAAGTCAATGGAATTATTCTGATTTACAGGCCCTAAGGAGCTGGCCCTGTTACTGGAACATCATATTATCAGAAAGTGGCCAATTCTCACATGTTCACCCTACGTGTACGTTTCATCTTGTCTCTACCCTCCCAGCTCTGTTTGTTTAGAATGTGAGATCTGCACAGATTGATTCTGAGGTCAGAAGGGACCATTATGATCATCTAGTCTGATCCTCTGCATAATGCTGGCCCGAGACCCTTACTGAGAGCAGACACTCTTTTCTTTTTAACCTTTTTTTTGGGGGGGGGGGTGCTGGCAAAAAGAGCTAATCTCCAGTGCCCATTACTGCTATCTGCCTTCTCTGGAGTTCTTTAAAGTATCTGGCAACAGGTTACTGGGCGAGGTGGACCATTGGGCTGATCTGCTACAGGGAATCCTGTGTGCAGGGGAACCCTGCTAGACCCCTGTTTCCAGCAATCGGGTTGAAAAGAGGCTGTGGCGTGCATTGTCCTAATCTCACTGCAGCATAGGGCCAAGCACATTGTGGTGTGTTTTTCTAGTGGCCTGTCCAGCTTTTTTCCTTTGTTTTCTTCGGCAATGATTACAGATAATGACAGCAACAAAAGTTTTAGGTGGTATGCAAGTAGCTAGAAGTTTTCAGAGGCCAAAGCAGCAACCTGCTGCAGTGTAGAACAAGCTGGCTGGAAGTACCTCTCTGATCCTCCGGGGGCGCTGTTGTGCTGCACCCAGGAGTAACTGGACTCAAACTACCTCAAAGCTCTAAAAGTGTGGAGGGGGAAGAATCATAATTGTACAAGCCCATCTTTTATTTCAGTACATTTTGAAAAAAGAAAAATAAAAGAATTCAACAACAGGATATACTTTTGCTCAAGGTTTGTGTTTATCACCACACCCATAGCTTCACCCCTTTTTTATTTTACAATCAGAAATTGCATAGAATTTTGGTTTTCAATCAGAAAATTAAACTCTTCAATGTAAATCCCGCATTTGTACCAAGCAGAGGGCACACTGCTGCTGCTATGGAAGGAAGGATTTTCTCATTCAAGTCCTGGAGTAATCCTCCTATTGAACCAGACCTCCTTGCCCCATGTCCTTCGTTCAAGGACATTTGGTAGCAAGGAAACCCACAGATCCCAGATGCCACCTGGGTCACGTGCAGGCCCAGCTACTGAACCTGGGGACAGTGATAAGAGTTCATAGGATGGGAATGTGCTGTACCTATGAGCACCTGTTTCTATCATGATACCTACAACTGTACTTTCAGAAGCCTGTGACAATGAGTAGTAAGTGCAGCTGTCCTCTGCTGTGGGGAAAAGGCAGTGTTATTAAGAGATGATATGGAATCTGACAACACCTGCCAATTACACCTTCCTCAATGCTTCATACTCGCCATACACGCTCACCTTCCATCACAGAAAAAACAAACAAAGAAAACAGACACAGAACCCCTGAAATTCCAGGTGTTTCAAGGCCTCTTTGAATTGTGTTGGTTGGTTTTTGGCATTTTTATTTTTAATAACTCCTTGAATGGACTTTCATTTAATCTGCTGCTTCTATTTGGGAGTTGTCATCTGTCTCTCCCTTCCACACCCCACATGCCATGTCGCTGCAAAGGAAGGAGAGTTCAGCACCTGAAATCCACTGTGCTGGAGACTCCAGGCCCTGATGTACCAAAAATAAAATATAATAAATTACTCTTCTCTTCCCTTCCCCTTTCCCCATCAAATAAAAATACCTCACGGAGAACATCCCTACTGAGTCTGTGTGATCAAGACAGATGACACTAGCTTTTCTCCTAGCTTAGGATGGGGTAGTTCTGACAATGACTCTTCCCCCTAGTTGGGGCAGTTCTGGTATATGAATTGCCCTCTTTGTGTGTCATCCCAACCCCAAAACCAGATTTTTTAGATGGGGGAAACCTGTTGGAGACAGACCAATCAGAGAATCTTCCACCTAGTGGTTCAGAATCCAAGTGGGATGAATGTCCTCTTAAATAGGAGAGGAACCAAAAATCTCTGGCCAGTCCTGGTTCTCAGCCTGAACGTTTGTCTTGCTCTCGAGGAGCTGGATAACTGCTTTTAATTTAAAAACGAGTCTGACATTGTACAAGTCCATGTTCTGTAAAATGGAACATGAGTTTCTTTGCCCACCCCTGCCTCACTCTACTCGGGTTCACTGCTGTTGGTGGCTTTCTCCCATTCCAAGCTCTCTTCGCTTTGTGCAGGCGAACCTGGAGCTGGCCGCACCCGGAGGCCCTGGAATCGCCGACACTCCGGGCACACCCGAATGTGTGTGCAGCCTCGGGCCACCAGAGCAGCTTCTTGTGCAAGTCTTTGCGCTAGCGGGTCTGGCTCACCGCCGCCACATAGTTTCCCGTTGCTGAGAGTGGTGGTACTGCGGGGTCGGCATTCCTCGCCAATAATGGGCCGAGTCCGTATCATCCCTCCTCGCCTTCGCCGAGGGTGGAAACTGTCTTTGCAGAGGATGATACTGCGCAGCTCTGTCGCCATCTCCTGACAGACAGACACCTGGAAGGCACACATAAGCAAGAGGTCAATTTCCAAGATACTGCTCAGATCCCAACATCTGTACCCATTCTGGATCCTGATGCTCAACTATTCTGGATGCCAAAACTAGTGTGTGGAATCATCACCTGTTCTCATAATCGGCATTTAGCACTGCCATCTGTTCTAGATGCCACTAACTGGAATTCCCACTGATTCTGGACCCCAATATCTACATCAGAGGCGTCTACATGTTCTAGATCCCCAAGTTCATGTCAGGGATCCTTATCCATTCTAGACAAAATTCATGTGTTCTAAACCCCACCAGCTGCACATGGAATTTCCATATGTTGTAGACCCCCCAAAACTGCAACTAGAGTTTGCACATAATCTCCATCGTTCTACCTACACATGAGATGTTTGTAAGTTCTAGACCTGACTGAGTGCACTGGAAATTGTACAGGCTCTGTACTTGGAATTCCCCTTTTTTTTAGGTCTCAGTGCCTGCAACACTCATACCTAGACCCACAACCCTCATCTATTCCAGACTCATCTCACCCTTTTTGTATGCTCCTCACTGCAGTACCTCACAAATATTAATGTACATACTTCCTGCAACATTAGTGACAGTCCTGAGCTTACCTCTGTCTGTTCAGAGTGTCGTAGGCTCCACAAAAATTCCAGCATTGCCATAAAAATTGCTACGATTAAGCCACATATGAGAACCACGAAGATTCCACCAATATTCTCCATTCCCAGACCTAGAATAAAACAAAGGGAAAAAAAAATAAACCGGAGAGAAAGAGGCAACAAATGTTGTGACTGGAACTACATAGAAACCTTTACTCTTCCAATCATCTTTGAGCTCATCCACTCAGGGAACAAAAACAGTACAATGGGCCCTTTGCTGTCCAAACAAAATTAACTAGCACAGCTTGAATTGTAAATACCAAATTACTTGCAATGATCTGCTTGCGATCAAAGAATTCTTCCTATGAAATATGATTTAGCAAATAATTTCAAACAACAAATACCTCAGAGAGAAAGGCAAAGCGGTTTGCAGACGAAGAAAGCAGGAAAAGGAGGAAAGATCAATCAGATAAATTATGTCCTACAAATTATTTACTTAGCGGTTGTCGCTATGAAGTCAGTAAATAGACATGAGAAAGCATCGCTGACAAGGCAAAGAGAAGGAAGAGATCTAAGCCAGTGCATTAGAAGAGGGCAGGACCAAGAGAAATTCCTTCATTCACATGCAATAATGCTGATGGAAAATGATTACTATTTACATCTAGAGAACGCAACTGAGATCAGGGACACCTTGTGTTAGGTGACAGTAAGAGACAGTCCCTACCCCAAACAGCTTAGAATCTAAATAGACAAGACAGACAAATGGAGAAACAGAGGCACAAGGAGAATTGACTTAGTCAAGGTCACACATTAGGTCCCTCGTGGAACCAGAACCCCTCAGGCCCTCTCCAGTGGCCTAGTCACTAAGACTATGCGCCAGATAAAGTTCAAGGAGCTGTGCCCAAAACAACTTCTTTCAGCACTACTTATTGTTCTAGGGTCGCAAGGGGACTGGACTGTAGATTGAATTGATTACAATGAAGCATGTGGCACCTTCCACTGAGGGGACCGTATGTGGCTATTAGTCAACCAGGACACCTGCAAAATCTTCCTCTCCCCTCTGTAACATTAAATCAAAGTGAGAGAATCAGTGATTTACTGATCTAATCTCTGTGTGACTTTTCAACATAAAAACCTCCCCCCAATCCTTGTAAATCGCTGACCTGCTTTGTTTTAAAACTCACAGGGTGACATTTCTCCCCTGTTCTCCATCATTTTTTTGGCAACCCTCTGGGGCTTTCGTCACCCAGTAAATCAGACCATTGCAGGGAGAGATGCTTCCGCTCAGACAGCAATTACAGGGCATAAAATGTATCCCATAGTCACAGCTCAAACCCCACCTGCCATCCCCCCAAACTCACAACCCAGACCCTGCCTCTGCCTCCCATAAGCACTGCCCAATATCAGTTTAGACTCCCCTCTCCCCTTCATCCACACACCCGGCTCAGAGACATCCCCACCCTCACTCAGAGACCTGGCTCAGTCTTCCTCCAAAGATTGGGTTAGAATAAAGCCGGGTTTTCATTTAAAGGAATACTCCTCCCAAGCACTTTTCATTAACTCCATGCAGCTCTTGCAAGCTGATTATTACCATTCCAGTTGACAAATGGGGAAATAGAGGCACAGAATAGGGCAGTGACATGCCTGATGCCATGCAGTGAGTCAGTGGCAGAGCCAGGAACAGAACCCAAGAGTCCTGGCTCCCAGTCCCTTTGCTCCACCTACACCAGAACTGGCCCCTTTTTCTGATTTTGCCCTTCAGGATCTGTCTGGAGTTTGCTCTCTGCAAAGCTTGCTGAATGCCCCTCCCCATCCCCTTCCCCTCCATGGAAAGTAATGCCTTTAATAATTTATCAGTTGATTTTCATCTCTTTGAAGCTCGGTTATGCATTTGGGATGTCAAGATAAAGCAATTAGTGCTCTCACAAGTCACTGGGCGGCTGTTTCTGTCCAACAAGGCACTCAGAGACTCTCTTGTAATCCAATACTCCCAGCGAGAGGGGTCTGGAACTGGTGCCGAATGGCTCGAAATAGGGATTATTGTATTATTTTAAAAGAGACCTGTTGAGAACTTGAGCTACGTGTGCTGAGGCCCTGTTTTTGGTCAAAATTGGGGGCCACTTGCAATGGAACAGAACAGGCCAAACCAGGGGCAATGTATCTAGACATCCCTACTGCTCCCCACACTTCCTTCCCCTAAAACATCGGGGGGTTTAACCGGAGTGAACGGAAACCCTACTGCCAAACATCCCCGTGCTTTGGGTGAGCGTGGAATCCAAGGCAGGGTGCACATTTTCCAAATGGCCTCAAGAAAATGATTAGGGGGCTGGGGCACATGACTTACGAGGAGAGGCTGAGAGAACTGGGCTTGTTTAGTCTGCAGAAGAGAAGAGTGAGGGGGGGATTTGATAGCAGCCATCAACTACCTGAAAGGGGTTCCAGCGAGGATGGAGCTTGGCTGTTCTCAGTGGTAGCAGATGACAGAGCAAGAAGCAATAGACTCAAGTTGCAGTAGGGAAGGTCTAGGTCGGATATTAGGAAACACTACTTCTCTAGGAGGATGGTGAAGCACTGGAATGGATTACCTAGGGTGGTGGTGGAATCTCCATCCTTGGATGTTTTTAACGCCTGGCTTGACAAAGCCCTGGCTGGGATGATTTAGTTGGAGATTGGTCCTCCTTTGAGCAGGGGGTTGGACTAGATGACCTCCTGAGGTCTCTTCCAACCCCAATATTCTATGATTTAAGAGGCTCTGTCTGTAGCATTTCTCTGATGTCCATTACTGAAGGACCAGAGCACCTAATACTCTTTAATGTATTGCATTCCCATAACCCCCAGTGAGGTAGGAAGTGTTGTTATCCTTGTTGCAGAGAAGGGGAACAGAGACACAGATAGACAAAGTGATTTGTCTAAGATCACAGAAGGAGTCTGTGGTGGAGCGGGACTTGAATCCAGGTCTCCCATGTCCCAGGCTAGTGCTCGCTGGATCACTCTTCCCCTGCGAAAGATAAGGGGCTCATCTAAAAGCCCAGCCCAAGGAATCTGGAATCCAATTCCAGATGTTGGGGCTCAGATCACATCTGTACCTCCCAGCAACCAGCATTCGTCCCTATGATCTGAACTATACAGCAGTGTTTCCTGATAGCAAAGCAGCATATGGAGGAAGTTTCCATGCCAGACAAAGCCTGTGTGTGGTCCATACAGTCTGTCTTATAAACTGGAAAAAAACCTCACGTCAGATATGCCAGAAAAAAGAAATGGCAATCAGAAGCCTGTTTGGCTCTTCATTTCCAGGCTTGTAAGGGTCAAAAGGCTCTTCTCTCAGCCAGGGAGCCTTTTAGCCTTGTAGGAAAAGAAACCCTTGCTTGCTTAAGTTATAGCAACTGCCAAAAATATAGTGATTGCTTTAAGCTGGCAACTGTTCCTAAAGCTGGGACATCAGCCTAAGGCCATGGCTTTTATGGTAATTTGCATCACTTTACCCAGAAGGACTTGCTCTTCCATTTTAAAGCCCTATTAATAAAGTCCCCATTCTCCCTTTCCTGTTCTAAAGGAGTTTTAGATTAACCAAAGTTTTTGTGATGAAATTCCATTTTCTCTTAAAGGAGTCCAGGATTTGGATGCAATCCTTTCAGCCATCTATTTCCCCATGTAATGCTGAGAACATTCATTAGAAGCTAATTTATCCTCCATATGCCTCCAAGATTTGTCATTTGGTTGTTGCCACTATCTTTGCCGCAGGCAAAAACACACAGCATGAGACTCAGCAGAGCTGTTTGCTTTTCTCCTTGCATTGTTAAGGAAGATGTCTCAGGTCAGAATAATTGCAAATCCAAACCAAACCTCACCTCCGGCAGGTATTGCTTGTGGATGGTGTGTGAGCTCATTCTGCTAGCATCTATAATAATGTGACTGTTGTACATCCTTATTAATAGACTCTATACTGTACAGGAGGCACCTGCATCTCTGAGAATCAGAGTTTACCTTTGGCTCTGTGGTCTTCCTCTTTGGGGCACTTGCCCCCTTCCCACCATTTTCGCTTCAAGATTTCCAAGCGGTTGTTTTCTTGCAGCTGGAGAATGGCCAGGTCGAATTCATCTCGGAATATGGAGCCTGCAACACCCAGGGGGAGGGGAGTTAAGATATAGTTTAGGCCCTGTCATCGTGCCTGAACTGGAGAGAACCCCCCTTCCAAGTAGATAGAGGGGAGTTCAGTCCTGATGGCCCAATCCGTCCTCACCTTTGAGACTGCCAACAAATCAGTGCCAGCTGTGGGCGATGATTTTTTCCCTGTGGACCATGTCCCACAGGCCGCCACACAGCCAGCATAGGGGAAAAACTTTTGGTCGCTGCCATGCTGGGCAGGATTCAAATGGGCAACTGCACATTTCATTCCCATTCCCCTGTATCCTCCAGTTCAATTCCCTCTCATTGTGCCTGTAACTGTATCTCTATTCTGGCCATCAATTCCATGTGAGGTGGAGGTCAAGAATGGAACTGCTCTCTGTCTATAGCAGCAATTAATCTAACCACCAGGCAAACCCAAAAATTCACTGGAAGCCAGGTTCAAGCCCCCAGCCACAAGCTCTCTCTGTACTCTTCACCATCATAGATCCAGAAGACAGACCCTCAGACAGATTATGCTGTACAACAGGGTCAATTCAGAGTAACTCAGTGAAATTCTACCAGTGAAAAAAGTAGCAGCATGTGCTTTATCCACTATAATTCTACTGTTTCACAGGATGCAGCCAGCTAGTTTAAGTAAATTAAAGTTGTTTTTTTTAACAAAACTTAATAGAAATGTTAAAATACAGTTATTCTAGGATTTAAACCTTCCTGTACAATAGTACCAATCCAAAGACAATAGCAATGTGTATGAGAACCAGAAAGGAAGCTATTCATGATACTATTTCAATGTTGCTAACTCCAAATATTCTAAAGTCACAAAGCAGGTGCACTCTCCCCCCAAATCATGAGACTGGCCTAAGAATCAGGAGATATTTACAGATAACAAATTTGGGATCCTTTTTATTTGTCAGCTGGAGTTGGAACCTTTAAGGTTCACATTTCAGGCTTTTTTCTTTTCTCTTCTCTTCAGGGCTAAAGACACTTTCATTTTCCAAAAAAATGAAAGCTGAGATTCTCTGCTAATCACCAGAACCCAAAAGATGAGGCTCTAAGGAAGACACCAGATTTGTGATAAAATCCCTGGAGTTCTCAACACTGTTATTTTACAGCTGTGCACTGGAGCTAGAAGCAGGAAGTGAAACTAACAAAGTTAGTTTCACTTTTTGTGCTGAGGGAAGGGCAAAACAGCAAACAATGAGCACAAATGCAGCAAAAAAAATGGCACATTTTTAAAATCTTTCACTTTATATGATCTAAAGAGACACAAATGAACAATTAAAATACATTTGATTTTTTCTCTGGATGGTGTGTCTGATATAAAAGTGACACATGGCACATCTGTGAAAAATGACATCGCTCCTAGAGCCGTTTCAGCCTTTCAAATGCTCCGATCCTCTGCAGAGAGCTGAGAATAGCTATAATTTTTCTTCACTGCCTACCGACTGGCATGCCAATCCCGTAGCCCTTGGTGTCCAGAAGGCCCCCGACCTGCGTGAGGTTGCAATTGCGCTGACGGTAATACTCGTTCATGGTGGACTCCAGCAGGAAAGCGTAGTTAGAATTCAGCACCCTCGCAATCCCTTCTTCCGTGCTCTTCACGAACACGCTTGGCTGCTTGGAGTACATGTAATTCCACATCCGCTGGTACGTCTGGTAACGGGAATTCTGCAAGAAAGAGGAAGGAAGAAGAGCTGATGCAGGGGACCCAAACTGACAGGTTAGGTCCCAAATTAAAAAGCGTATTGAAATGGAAGGGTGAAATTTTTGTAAGGAGCTTATGGGGGCCAGATGCCCAATTCCCTTAGTCTCCTTTGAAGCTCCCAGTTTCAAAACATTTTTTAAAATTATAAAACATGAAAAATATGTTTTCACAATGACATTTGAAAAACAAAGTCCAGTGGGACATATTTTTTGTTTGGCTGGTTTGCTTTTAAATCAACCAACACTCCCATCCTAGTGCATGAAAATGAAAAAGTGGAAAGGACCAAAAACTCTAGGCCACAAAGTTTGGGTTTGGACCCAAACTGTCTTGGAGTCTGAGAATGTTTGGATCTGAGGTTTTGGTGCAGCCTATTGACTTCAGTGGACTTTGGATTAGGCCTCATATTGGGACCAATAACAACATCCAATCTGAATTTCCCTCAACGTTTATGGCTGTTGGAATCTAGGGTTTTTGTGTCTGAAACAAAAGGGAAATTAACTAAGCTAATCTCTACTTCCTGAGCTGAGCGAAGGGCAAATATTAAACCAGCAGCATAAATACTGAAGTTAAATTACAGTTAAAATGTACTCAGATTTAGTATTTCTAAGTTTTTATGATTAATTATAATTATTTAATACAAGAGGGGCTCTTTCACCCTGCATTGTGTGCAATCACTTACACCGATGCAAAGTGATTGCAAAATGGGGTTAAAAATGCCACATTCTGATTTACTTTGTACTCAGTGTATACTAGTGTAAATGACTATGCAAGGTGCAATGGAAATCCAGTCCCATGATTTGTAACTTGCAGTGTCCCTGAAGAGAGGAGGACTAAGTAAATGCATTAGGCACAGTCTTTTATTCACTCATGTGCTGTTCAATTAGTGTTAGACACAGCATTCTGCTTAAGCGTCCCTTTGCCAGACCTCTCGGGTTTGCAAAATAGGGCTGGAAAGATCAGACTCACTCATGAGATTTTGAGGGCTTCCTGCTTCAATTCAAACTGAAAATAAAGTGAGAAAAGCACTCGCCCACTGGTAATTCAGCATTTAATAAATAAATAATCACTATACATCTTTTCGTGTGTTCAAAGCACTGTGAAAAAGATTAACTCATTCATGCCCATACTGGACAGAACAGGAAAATGCAGAGATACACGGAAGTCTATGAAAGGCTAAATGGTGTGAAAGCCTTTGCTTGTGCCTGACTTGCATGTGAGCAGACTCTAACACATGCACCAACCCTGATTTGTACCAGCACATATAGGTCTGCTGGTGCAAATCAGGGTTGGCCAACACCGATGTGCTTATACAAACCGAGTCTTGCAGAAGTTAGGGTCATCTAATGATGCATACACACTTACAAAAAAATTGACTCAAAATACTTAGCTGTCGGGGATGGTATTATCCAGTGGGTACAGCATATAGCTACAAATAACTTTACTATGCACTCTCTGGTGTTCTGTGCACAAACTGATCTTCTGCGTATGAAAGGCAAGGCATTTGCCTGGCTGTCCTGCAAAGATATCCCATGAATCTAGCCATCTAGCTTCGAAGAAGTGTTTCCATTGCTGTTCTAGGAAATGTCTCCTTCAAATTCCACCTCTTAGCCTTTCCTCATTTATCCTGCACAGTCAACCTGTGGAACTCCTTGCCTCAGGAAGTTGTGAAGGCTAGGAATATCACAGGGTTTAAAAGAGAACTGAATAAATTCATGGAGGTTAAGACAATTAATGGCTATTAGCCAAGATGGGTAAGGAATGGTGTCCCTAGCTTGTTTGTCAGAGGGAGGTGATGGATGTCAGGAGAGAGATCACTTGATCATTACCTGTTAGGTTCACTCACCCTGGGGCACCTGGCATTGGCCACTGTCGGTAGATAGGATACTGGGCTGAATGGACCTTTGGTCTGTCCCAGTACGGCCATTCTTATATTCTTATCTCAGGTCTGGCACAATCTGGTCTCACCTCTTGTCTCTGAGCAACTTGGCCCAGAGCCTCAAAAATAGCATCTAGGCCTTTGTGCCCAACCCTGAGGACAACTCCCTTTAGATTTAGTCTGTCACTCAACAGGAGGCTAGGCTGAGGATACAGTCTGAATTAAGGAGTTGAGAATTTGGCCCACTGAAAATACAACCAGGAAAAAAAAGAAATTTCTTTGTAAATAACCCTCACAAGCTCAGATTCCCCTCTTACCATCCTAATTCCAGTCTACTCGTATTTCTTGCTATGTTACAGTCTAATGGGCAAGGAACCTTGACTTTGTACATGTCTATATGGCACCGGGCACACAAATGGGACTATATAAATAATCTCATTATGGTATCAGTGACTATGAAATGGGCCCAAACTGCTATGGATGCCACTAAGTTTGGGCTCTCCTAGAATTTCCCCTCCCAAACCGGAGACTAGAATGGGACACAACAAAGACTGGACAAGGTGTGTTACCTGGGAAACATCTCATTCTAACAGAGGACTCACCCACTCCCTGATAGCAAAAGAATGGGGTTCACCTGGAAAAAGGTCATGCTGGAGCCTCCGTGAATGGTGCCATACTCAATAGCTGTCTGGTCAGCCAGGTCATCCACCGATTCTATGGGCACATCCATCCGCTGCACGGTCAGAAAGGCTGCCAGATTGGCCGTGTAGGAGGAGATGATGATCAAGGTGAACGCCCACCTAGGGAAGGGAGGATGAAGAAAAGGTGAATTGAGATTACCCCTAGGATTCAGTCTGATCTCAATCCTCTTACCCCTCCTGGAGCGATAGGCCAAATGCTCAGAGGTGCTATGGACCTTCTGCTTCCAGTGAAGGCCCAGCGGTAGGCCAAACATGTGCAGAGTCCCTTGAACACCCAAATCTTCTTCATCTGAAGCCTACAAACCAAACAAAATGGATCTGGAGCCCAACAGGTTAGTGGCCCTCTGCTTGGGGTTGGCCATCAGTTTAACAGGGAGCATTCTGGTAGCAGAATTCGTGTTAACTGCAGGTTTGTCCCAATCTGGAACTCCTTTGGGAGGAGTGTGGAATAATACCCTACTATCCGAGACTCGTCTGCTGTCAGCTAACATGTGAAAACCCCTATAAAAATGATACCACGGTGTTTAACCCAAAAGCTCCAAAACAGCTTACAGCAGCGACACTACAGCACCCTGAATGGCTGTAGGCTGATTACAGTTCTGAAGGGCCTGGTTCCTTACCAGACTCCACTGACGCACCGTGTGGACAGAGCTCGAGGGGCAATAGTAGATCCTTGCTGCATGAAACCCCCGACTGGAAACCATAGGCTGTTGCCGAGAGAGTACTGGTTCACTAGGAGATTGCACCTTCCTTGCGAGCAGGGATGGGGGCTGTACCACTCATACGGCGTCAGTCTACAGTGATGAGAAACAACCGGGTCAAATATGTTCATGTTACAGGAAATACCGTATACAGGAGGGGGAAAAGAAAAGTGACGAGGCTCTAACTGTCCAGGCGGCAGAATTTCTAAGCAGGAAACTCTTCGCTGGCAACAGGCATCAGAGGCCTCATTGCAGAATTCAAACAAAGTTGGATCCTGGTGTTTAGAGAGTGCCAGGTGCTCTGATTAGCTCCCGGGGGTGGAGCTGAAATCCACATGGAACACACTGTAGAAAGGACAGCGACTGCTAGATCAGCCTGGCTGTGGAGTGTCATTGCAATGACCATAGCACATATCTCCAGAGTAAATAGCACTTACTTCGCTTCCCATGCAGAATCGGTGCTAGGGATGAACAGAGCTCACTGGCATCGCAGGCGAGGAGTTATTTGAACACCTGGCCTGTGGATCAGCAAAGTGGCTCTCGTCCCCCATCCTCAACTTCTACATCACTCCTCCTTCTCATCCCGTAGGCCCACATCTCTTTTTCATCCCCTTTTTCCCTGGTAGGAGGAAAAACCCTCTCGTGGCTGGCTTGCTCCCACAGCCAGCATCCTTAGAAGTGGGGCCCGGGCACACACGAGTTGTCAGGCTGGAAGGTGTCTTGTTCCTGCAGTGAAACTCTTCTGGAGTGAGCATTCCTCCTTCTGCTAACTGAGGCATGCACAGTGGCCCAAGGGATGGACAGACAGGTTTGCTGCAAGAGGGAACTGGTGCAAACTTTCTCAGTATAATAAGGTGGCTGGATTCTCTGGCTGGCCCAGCCATAAGTGGGGTTTGGGACTTTAGACAGATCTTCTGATTAATGATTTTTAGGGGTGGTGTGCTTCCCTACACTCCACACACAACTGGGAGAAGCCCTCTGGGAGAGGGATCTAGCCCCTCTGGAGCTGACAGGGAGGAACCATAGGTTCAGCCAAATAGGGGGAGAAGGCTGGAGTTGAGGTGCATGTAGTATTGTTATTAATAATACCAGACCCCAGGGCATTGATTTTTTGATGCTACGATTGTAGCTTGTGTTGGGAACTGGGTGAGGACTCCACCGGATCACACTGACATTAGCCAATCGACGGTATGTATTACTGCTTCTGGATCCCATTGTGTCTTGTTGTGACTCCAGAGAAGTGCCGTTTCCTCTCTTTGGATGTTTGACAGTGAAATGCTGTCCTGAGAGACGCTTTTCTGTCAATCACAAGGGCCAGAAAGGCCCTGCAGTGAACTACAAACTCCTGAGCACCTTGGGAGAATATTTTCTAAGAACCTGCCTCCACTGAGATCAGAAACCATGTAAGCACCATTCTAGAGAATCATGTTTAAAACATGTACAGATGGCTCCAAATCTCAATGCACATAGGGCCTGACTGCATTGTTAAATGGTTTACAGGGCTGTGTTATTGAAGCTGTAACATGATTCTGAAAACCATTAAAGCCCTGTCAACATTACAAGTCTAGCCAGGCCAGGGGACCCAGTGACTACACAGTTCCACTTTGCAATGAGAGTTGGGTATTAGCCAGGCCCTGAAACAGTGCCCTTTATTGCACTGCCAGGACACTGAGGACATTTGAGGAGCCCATTCAGGCTCCCAAAAGAACCATGTTATTAGTGGGTCAAGGGAAAACAGCATTGTAGTACGGTTCCCCCTTCCACAACTGGAGCAGCATTGCAGAGGAGCCTTCAGTAATATGATTACACCTGACCACAGGTAACCTGAGTTGATACCTGTCCAGCAAGACCAGTGCTTAAACTGTGAGTCTCCAGAAAGAGGCTAATGCTGTTTCCAATCTTTGTACAGGCAGGGCCCTGACAGGGCAGGAGACACCAGCAGAGATCCTGGGAACACTTGTGAATTTGTTTTCTCAGGACGGATCTCTACATCCTGCCCTCTGTCCAGATCTGCTGGCCTTCCCGGTTCCCAGTGAAAGCGCTCGGCTGGGCTTCTCCATGCTGAATTTTGCATGCCAACAGAGCAAGGCTCTGCCCATTTGCGCTGCATGAGACCCAGTCTCAGACCTCCCCATTCCAGGCTTTAAGGCTGCCTCCGGCACTGGTTGATGCCAATGCAGCCAAACACATGCGAATCTGACTGATCTGCTACTGCCCCAGTCTTACTGCGACGGTGCCAATACTTCTCAGTGCGAGCCACAGGGCTGCCATTTGCAGCAGTGGCATGTGTCTGAACAGCAACAACAGACAGAGGTGGGTGGTGGATGATATGACTCTCAATCCCCATTACTACTGCTCCCAAACATTTCCCCAAAGCAGAGACCCCCCACTAACTTAACCCCTCACCCGCAACACATCCCCCCATAGAGTTCTGAAATTCTGACACTAGGTGGCACAATGAGGATGAGAAAGGAACTGTAATAAAAGTAACAGTACCGAGCAACCAGGAAGAGGACACAGCTGACAGCCAGGTAGGCAAGTAACATGAAGAGCCAGACACCAGGAGAAAAGGGGTCCAGGAAGGAGAAGTAGCCAGGTTTGCGCCCCTAAGATCGAGACAAAAAGAGTCCAGCAGATTTTTGTTTTTTAAATCAAAAAGTCCCTTCTGCAAAACAACAACAATGAAACACATAGACCCAGCAGTAAAATCACAGGAGCAATGCAAGATTAATGCAGGCAAACGAGAAAGGATCAGCAAATGATCCGAAGGAGACACAAGTGGAGCAGAGGGCAAAAAGAACAAGGCATTAAGCTCTATAGCAGCTCACCAGTCAACATGCATTTCCCAGTGCAGCCCTCTTCTTTACCCCTTCACTTTGATTATAATAGGAATAAAGGAACATGGGAATCACCAGACCAGATCAGACCAAGGCTCCACTTAGGCCAGCATCCTGTCTCAGACAGTGTCCAGAACCTGCAATAAACCCTGCAGTAATTGGATAACCTACCCTTAGGGACAGTTCCTTCCTGACCCTCATTAGTTAGAGGTTGGCATACACCTTGAAGAATGAAGGTTTATATCCCCCAGGCCAAAATCACTCCCTGATACGTGGGCACTGTGGGTGTTCAGCATTTGTGCAAATCAAGCTACTTGCTTTTTAGGTCTCAGCAGAAAGACACACACAGCAAAAAGCATGCAACTCAGTGATCCGCTATGGAAGAATGAAGGGCTGAGTTGACCGAGTTAGGGTTTGAACCTGTCATTCATGGGAATCTACAACTTCCACATAGACGGCTAAATCACTCACATGATCACCAAACATCTTAGTGCATGATTTCCTACAGCACTTGCAATCTTGAAGCCAGCTGAGACTTAGATTTTCTTATATTAAAGTCAGGCTAAAAAAGACCTTTTCTGCACCATTTCCAAGCTCTGAGAGATGGACAGTGAGACTTGATATATTCTTCTATTACCTCTCAGCTGAGTTCTCTGTACCTTCCATATTAGTTCCTCACTCTGATGCCTCCCACAAGCATATACTGGCATTTGCTCAATCCGGTTCACTTGAGCAATCATCTCCTTGTGTGTCCCGGAGAGAAAGAATTTCCAGTAAGGTGGCTGTTGAATTGTGAGATTGTTTGCTTTACATAGGACTCATCTTCAACAGAGAGCCACTTCATTTTCCCCTTAGTCCACTGGCTTACTTTGCCCAGGTGTGGCACTACATAAAAGAATAACAATAAATAACACCTAACCACGACCGCCCCATGAAACCCACTTCCCTCACAAATCAGACTCACAAATTTTTTAGTTGTCTTTAAACCCAAAGCAATTCCCCCCCCACACCCCCCAATTCCCCTAGAAATATAGCCACAATATATTTTATCCTGGCTGAGAAATGTCAGTGACTGTTAAGGGAAATTGTCCTGCAGAGGCGAGTTTCACAATGAACTATGCCTGATTTGAAGCAAAAATGGATTTTCATAGATTTTTGAACTTTGGGAATTCAAAACCAGTTAGGATTTTGCTAAAAAAACCCACCAATTTTTCAGCGAAAAAGCCCCCCTTGCTTAATTTGCCCTAGTTTTGGGTGGTGTTCCAAAATCCCATTTCCAGTGAGGTCTATCATAACATCTCAAGAGCCTTATAAAACAAATCAAGGCCCAAATTCAAGTCAAGGTGGACCAGATCAAAACCCCCAGATCCAACGTACAAGTGAATGGGGCTACGAATGAACTATGAAACAGACTACATTCATCTTTTGTTCCTCTCTCTTTCGTTACCCATTGTAATATTACGTCTATCTTTATATCTTTCCTAGAAAACAAGGAGTGAGACGAATGTGTGACAGCCGACACTTGGAAATGAACTGGGGACCTCTAGAACTGAATATATTAGCTCAAGCTGTTAAGAGACTCGAGAACCAGGCCCTCAGGAATGTAACAGATTCACATCTGTGAAACAGGAACAGTGCGGAGATGTCTTACAGGCTGACCAGTGGCTTACACATATACTCCTGCGCAAAAGCTACGGATGGCTGCTGGATGCTGCTATTGCTCATTGGAATAGCCAGTTTGGGCAAACCCTGCAGGAAGCACAAGTGCAGCAAGTTTGCAAATGGGACTCAAAAGTTAGCCCGAGGCACAAAAATGTGGATTGAAATAAGCAGCCAACATCTGGAAAAAGGAGGCTGGCTCTTGGGTTATTGTGGGCCACAATAACCTAATAGCCTTCCAATAGCGCATTACGTACCATGGCTAACGTTTTCCATTGACCTGCTATATGACCTTGAGCACGTCACTTCCCTTCTGTTCCCCTTTGTCTGTCCTGTCTACTTAGATTGTAAGTCTTTGGCGGCAAGGACTCACTATGTGTCTGTGCAGCACCCAGCACAATGGGACTGTGATCTCAGCACGTGTTACTGTAAGACAAATAATACTATCCTGCTCTACTGCCCCCAGATCCCTACAGAAAACAGCCCCCTTCCTCATCCAAACAGACTATCTAGAACTCATGTTCATTCTCTGCTTCTCTCCACAGTATTCCCTTGGCTGGACAAAGAAGGGGAGTGTGGGGGAGACTCAGCAGCCCAGGAGTCAGAAAGTCTATTAGAGTCCCAGTGTGAGAAATCCATACTTGATTATATCACAACAAGTGAAAATGAGAAAAATGACAGCCCCATTTAAAGCTGCCAAATTTGGTTATGTGTGATAGGAAAGACACACACAGCACGGTGGTTGGATGGGTGCGGGGGAAGGATTTGGAACTGAAGTTAAACAGAAAATAAAATACAATGTCATTAAGCTGGGCAGGGGGACTGAGACATGGAGACGACTCCTCAGCAGGGAATTTATTTGTAGTTATTTGTTAGGAGCCGTCTGATCGGAGCCGTGGATTAACATACGTCAGCTGCAGTCCTGCAGTTCTCCATGTGTGGGGAATGGGAACGGAGAAGAGCAGATGGGGATCTGGAACTGCCTTCATCTGTAAACTGAATCCTTAAAGGAAAACCACAACGATTAGCTATCTTGCCTTCCCCTGCTAAATAAATATTTACTGGTTTAATTTGTTAATTGCCACACTGCTCTTATGCACGACTTTCCTGCAAAGTGGGAAACTGCAGTTACGGAATCCATCTCTGGGGATTGGATGTGGGGGGTGTTCCCGCACAGCAGAGTTTGGAAGGATCGCGAGTGGGGGAAAAGGTATGCGGATGGGATCTGCTGCTAAACAGATCCACCAGTGATCACTCGCCACTGCCCCCAGGCAGCTGGGGCATAGGAATTACTGCAACCTCAGTGGTTCAGGATCCATTGAGTGGTGTTTGTGGAGGGTGCCTTGCACCTTGCTGTTGGAGACAGACAACTGGTCTGATTCAGCATGGCAATTCCTATGTACTGATGCTGGCCAGACTATGCACTGATGCTTGATGAGGTAGCTGAGGATTTAGCCCTGAGTAACAGACCCATGGCATAACAATATTTGCAAAACCCTTCTTACGCCTGCAGCTGTTTCAAATGTTTGTGTAGATTCAGGGGCAGCAACAGTTAACGCTGCACCCTTAGCGGGCGTGTTACTTCCCCAAAGCCCTGTACTACTATCCTCATTACTTCCCTGCATGACACGTAAATAAGGCTTGTGTTTGGGGTGAGGGAAGTTGCCCAAGGCCACAGAGCAAGTCAGAAGCAGAGCATGCTGAATACTCAATTCCCTTCCCTTTAAATGTGTGTGAGAAAGAGAAAAAAAAACAGAAAACCCACCAGAACTGAAGCAGGTTGAAATTCTCAGAAAGATGTCTGGGACATGGAGGAAGCTGGGTTGGGGAGGGAGAGCTGCAGAAAGCACGCATTGCAAGGCAGGAATATTTACACACATTTGATCTTGGAAAGCATAAAAGGGTCTGATCCTGTTTGATCAGTTAACTCATTGATCCTTCATCTGCACGTACCAGAGGAAATGGAATTTTAACTAGATTTTAATTACTTGTTTGTTCTTGGCAGGAGACAACCCGGCACACAGATATGTATGTGCAAGTTTGTTTACGTTTCTGTCAGATGCTGCATCTTTAACAGCTTTGTGTACTGAGACAGGGCAAGGGGAGGAATAGAAGAGGCTTTAATTGTTTTATCTTGTTGTTGTTCAGCTGATGGGTAATCAAGACCGTATTTCTTATCGCCTAAGGAACCGTACAAAGCACATATCAAAACACTGACTGGGTATATTACAGTGTCTTATTATAAACAACCTCACTTGCACAGTCTGTCCTTGGTTACCCCGGGAAGCTCTACTGACTTCAGGTGTCTCACATCGGTATTAACTGGCAAAAGTAGGAGCCCTGTTCCATGAGTTCTGTTTCTAGTACCACTGCTGACTTGCTGCCTGTCCTACAAGTGATTTCACTTGGCTGTGCCTTAGTTTCCCGGCTACCATATGGCAATAATATCTGCCCATCTTCCTAAAGGGTTCTGAGATCTAAGGATGAAAAAGCATGACAAAAAGGAATATTATTTTGCATCTTATCCACCATCTACCCGGCAGCACTTTTCCTTGGGTCATTGAATCAGTACAGACATAGAGCCATCTGAATCACTAATACTTCCTCTGACACCCTAGGTATTCCTCTACTGAGGGCCAGATTCAGTCATATTGACCTGTACCTTATGCTATGAGTAATTCACTGAAATCAGCTGGCGTGTGAGAAGTAGAATACAATACAATCTTACTCCACGAGGCAGTACGGGTGACAGCATCAGGCTCGGAGTTTATAGCACCACTTTATACTTTAGATAAGCCATCTCTAGAGGTCTCTCATCCAAATACTAACCAGGCCCAATCCTACTTGTCTTCAGAAACACCATGAAATGATGCTGGAAAGTAGCATGGTCTGAATAGCATGAAGCTGCGTTTGTAATGGGCTTTGGATCATGGGCTTTGGATCAGCCTCTCCGGGTACCCCTACATTGCAATAAAAGATCCACAGCATGGCTGCAGCTGGGCTGGAACAGCTGACTCAAGCTCATGGGGCCAAAAATCGCAGGTAGACATTCAGGCCCATGAGGGGGTTAGGTTTTGGAGCCTGGGCTCCAGATCTCTACTCTGCTATTTTTAGCCCCATAGCCTGAGCGTAAGTCGGCGACCCAGGCGCCAAGTCTAGTTGCCGGAGGGGGAGTGGTTATTGCAGTGTAGACACACCCTTCGAGTCGGGTGGGGGCAGACCGTGCAGTCCTCCGTGCGCTGAGCTCCCCCTGGAACCAGGGAGAGCTCCAGGTGGGATTTGGCACTGGGAGTCTGAATGGCAGTGTCTCTACACTGAATTCAGGCAGCTGAAACAGGGCCGGGAGGGGAGAGAAGGGAGGAGGGTGCGGGTGCGTTTAAATAAGAAACCAAATATTTGTCTTTAGTCATTCATTATTCCCCTATGACTATGTGCGCTTGCATGCAAATAACTGTAATGACATACACGGTTATAAAATAAGTCTCTTACCATATGAACTCGGTAGAGGATGCTAATTCCCAGAGTCATGAAAGGTTTAGAGAAATCAATCACTTTCTCCCGTTCAGCTGTGATGGTCAAGCCAGCCACCGCCAAATCAGCTTTCTGAAGAGGAAGGAATGCACAGAAGATCAACAGCCTGCCCAAAGGCTGGACCCCTGAGGGGTAGAGAAACCAAAGCCCTGGCAGAAGGATCCTCAGCCCCGAAGGACTCGTCCCCACAAAGTCAGCAAAACCCATGGCCAAAGAGACCAACTTCTTCACTATGGGAGAAATCCTGGCCCTGCTGAAGTCAATGAGGGTTCTGCCATTGACTTCAATGGGCCAGGATGTTTCTCTCCTGGGTGCAACTTCACCATGAGCACAGGACTCTGGTTAAGGTCTAGATTCCACTCAGGCAGTGCCTAGGCCTTGTGCAGGGAATCTGCATGGGGTAAATTTCACCCTGTGTGCCTGCAGCGTCTGTTACTGTCCAGGAGCAGTCAGAGCTCTGCCAGTCTCATCAAGCCTTAAGCCAAGCTCAGAACAAAGACCAATTCTCCCTTTCCCAAGATCAGGGCTTGAAGACACTCACCTTCCAGGCTTTCCCCGTTTTCCTGACCATGGTAAGTGGGGTGATGTGGGGAGTTCCAAGACTCTCTTACCCCAGTCTCAAATTATCCATCTGCACAGTACTACTCTACTCCCTGGCTCTATAGACCATGGGTGTACTTGGTTGTTCTCACAATCCTCCCCTGCTGCCTGTGGGTGTATTTTTCCCTTTGATGGTCATTCACATTCAGAGCTCTTGCTTAGTGTTATTGCTCCATCTCCTCTGTGGTAGACCATGAGGTCAGGCACCATAAGGATGTCCTTCAGTGAGACACTTAGCTGGTCTGTTGTCCGACATTCTAACCACATACCCTTGGGATCCTTGGATGAAAACAGCTGTAGAAGCACTGAGTGTTGTAATGGTTTAAAGAAGAGACAAGCCTGACCCTACAAGACATGTCCTCCAAACAGGATTCCTGTTACTTACAGAGTACCACAGGAGGGAGCTCACAGTTTAAACAAGATCATTAATGCCTCCCAAGCCACAACGTCTGCTGCATTGCCAACCCCAAGAGTTCAAAAATCATGAATCAGGCATGAAACACAAAACAAAATATGAGATTGGCTTAAAAATCATGAGATTAAAACCAATAGTTTCTTTGCATTGATCTTGTAGGTTTTGGAACTTTTAGGCGGTGGCAGGAGCAGGCTGCTATCCTTTATGTGGGACAACCGCTAAAGGGCAACACAACACACATTCTCACAAGGTTGTAATACACTTAAGTGCCATCAATGGGGTAAAGCAAATTAGATTTTTAAAAAATCCATCCAGATTTAGTAATCTTCTAATGCAGATAAGTGATTTTAATTTTAAATATATTTTTATTATTATAGCTTGCTTTAATGACTTGAATTGCTATTTTAAAAAATAAGGTCTGCACTGTTCTCTCACATATATGTTTCTGTTATTTGCAGAATAACATAAGAACATTAGAACAGCCACACTGAGTCAGACCAAAGGTCCATCTAGACCAGTATCCTGTCTGCCAACAGTGGCCAATGCCAGGTGCTCTGGAGTGAGTGAACCTAACAGGTCATGATCAAGTGATCTCTCTCCTGCCATCCATCACCCCCCTCTGACAAACAGAGGCTAGGAACACCATTCCTTACCCAGCCTGGCTAATAGTCATTAATGGATTTAACCTCCATGAATTTATCCTGTTCTCTTTTAAACCTTGTTATAGTCCTAGCCTTCACAGCCTCCTCAGGCAAGGGTGAGCTGCCCCAGTCATGCAGGTTGGGGGGAAAAACAGCTTGTGTTTGGCATCCCTGAGTTTCACAAGGTTTGCAAGGCAGTCAATGTACTATAAAGCCTTGCAGGCCTGATAAAATATGCGATTTATTTATCCACATCCGTGCCCTAGTTGTAAATGCACCATGAGATGGAAAATTTGCATGTGTGCTTCATTCTGCTTGCTGCCTGAATCTGCTGCTGTTGCAGGATTTTCTTAAGAATAACTGAATTAATCATCTGGCAGAAGTGGGCAAAAAAAAACATTCCTCCATTCAAAGTCTCTGGTCTAAAGGGCTATAAAATGCAGGAGAAGCGGCAAGAGCAAAAACAAAATGTTGATTTATTGGAGCTCCACTGTATCACCTACAGGAAGAAAAGAGGGAAAAAGGCTAGCAGAGCAGCAAAAATCTAGCCATGATTTAGCAGGGTGCATGGGTTGAGAAGGTGACACAGAATCATAGGACTGGAAGGACCTTGAGAGGTCATCTAGCCCAGTCCCCTGCACATCTGGCAGGACTAATTACACTTCATGTCACATTCTGGGCACATAAAATTTATTGGAATAACCAGTGCCAGATTTTGTGACTGTTTGTATGTGACTGTAGATGATGCTTATGAAGTGCAGGCTGAAATTAGTTACAGATCAGGGGGATTTCTACCTATCCAGCTGTCCACCTAAGGTATTTTTAAAAGGCATCTAACATCATAACTTGGCATGGTGTCTAGATACTCCATGAACTGATCTTATGTAAATACCACCAGAATACAATACAAAGATTGGATCTATTGATCTGCATGCCACGGCACCTAAGAAATTCTCTCATTCGGGGAAGCCTCAGATAGACCAAACAAGAGATCACTAAAGAGACTGTATCTGAGGTGCTAACCGGAAGAGCGCTGAGAATACTCTTGTCCCACATCAATCAACAGGTCAGTTTCCTTAATCCCTTCTCTGGTTGCAGAGCTTCTGTGTAAATGGTTCTTCCCCCTGTTTCCCAAGGCCAGAGGGGTATCTTCCCCGTTTCAGCTCAGCCATGGCACCTTTGGCCTTAGACGTGGTTGTGATCTACAGTCAGCTGTGTTGGCTGCCACACCATAGCTTACCAAAGCACAGCTGCAGCCAGTGCAAAGGATTCTGGGGCACACGTGGAAACTCCAAAGACACCCAAGTGCAGATACCTGAGCACAGAAACAGGCACACGCTTTTCCAAGATGCAGTGACACAGGTCGAGAGGGAAGGCTTAGAAGGAAGAATACAGAAGAGCCACAGAGCCAGTATGAGGACCTCTCTCTCTGTATAAATGGCATGGTGCTTTAAAGAGAAGGAGGTTTGTGACTCCACCTAATAGTAAGATCATTCCGCCCGTGTGCCAGGAACAATTGCAGTGTGATAGCTGTTGAGGCAGGATAGCTCAGCAACTGACTATGTGAGGAAAGTAGTACCCCTAAGAGATAATCATGGTCAGACATGGGGAGAGGCTACATGTTTGAGACAACATCCCTGAGGGAGGAGAAACTAAGTCAGATTGTCCTGGCAAGAAGCAAAGCAACCTCTACAATCCTGGAAGACGTTGTTCCAAGGTTACCGTGTCTCAGTAAATCCTATTTCCTGTACTGTATGTTGAGAAGGCTTATACAAATCTGAAGAGACTGTTCACCTGAGACTGTAGAGATAGGAGAAACTATTCTTTTTTTAAATATCCATCGTCAGTAATGAAGAAAGAAAAACCTATCTAAAGGAATCTCCATGGTCCTTTATTCTGCATATAGGCCCCTTGCACACAGCATTTTCTTCTCCTGGCCAGGAATTATTTTGAGCATCTAAACTTGCTGACCAAGGGTCAGGTCCTCAACTGATGTAAATTATCATAGCTTCACTGATGTTAAAGCACCAGTAGAAAGGGGCAGTAAAGTAGCCAGACCAGCTGATAATGCCCTACCCTCGGGGAGCTTTCATCTGATACAGAGCAGGCAGACCCAGCAGCAATTCACCCTCAGCCCTGGCGTAAAGGTGAGAAGGGGATGCTGGCACAGTTTACTGCACTCCCACTATCCCTTGCTCTCATACTTTCCTTTCACAACCTTTTCAGCTGGCAGAGCTTAGAGCAGCCCCAAGTTGCTCTAACCTACACAAGATCTAGTGCAAATCCATCCCTCTCTGTGATGTACAGAGTGGAAACTCTGTGATGCAGAGGACCTGGGCCTTCATTTCTTTATTACTTATTGTGCAATATCTGAGGTTCTCTCACATACACACTAGGAAATCACACAGCGCAACATTCTGACGGCATTCATCTTTAGCGAGCCTTACCCAATCGTATTCTGTGCCTGAATATCAATTGACTAGAGCTTGTGCCTTTTGCCTCAAAATGGCCAAGACAGACAGGGGTTTTTCCCCCCATGACTCACTGAAGTCAGTGTATCTTAGTAACACGGGGAGCTTCACAAATGTTAATGCTCTACACCAGGGGTCAGCAACCTTTCAGAAGTGGTGTGCCAAGTCTTCATTTATTCACTCTAATTTAACGTTCTGTGTGCCAGTAATACATTTGAACATTTTTAGAAGGTCTCTTTCTATAAGTCTATAATATAGAACTAAACTATTGTTGTATGTAAAGTAAATAAGAGTTTTGAAATGTTTAAGAAGCTTCATTTAAAATTAAATTAAAATGCAGAGCCCCCAGACCAGTGGCCAGGACCCAGGCAGTGTGAGTGCCACTGAAAATCAGCTTGCGTGCCGTCTTTGGCACCCGTGCCATAGGTTGCCTACCCCTGCTCTACACCCACTCCCCACTTAAATAGAGGCAGATGTTATTCTGATTTCCTACTGCTACCTCTTGGGAAGACGTGCGTCTTCCTTCCTTGCTGCTTTTGTGCTCTGCCCAAGTTCAAGCCTCGAGTCTCCCCCTCTCCCCCCGCCCAAGTGCCATGTGTGCGTCTCATGCTGCCATTGTCTACACTGTGTTCCAGCTATAAATGTTAAATAAACTCAAGGAAAGACAAAGTGCATTATTGTAGCACAGCCAGATGCTTCCAGAGCAGAAGGCTGCTGAAATGAGAACAAAACACTCGCTGGATCAGAGGATCCCCTGGTGGACTGGCGTTTGAAATGGAACGTATGACCTGCCTTAACTAAAGCTGCTATTAAGCATTAATGCTGCCTGCGTTCCGAACACACACGCGGAAACCAGCTGCAGCTGGGAACATTATTAACTGGTGAGGCTGAGCCTGGAGTCCGAGCTGTTACACTATTAAACAGATTTAAGAAGTAAAACGCTGGGATTTTCCATCCAGAGGACCCAGCTCTCTTCTCCGGTACCACCCGCACTGCAGAGGCAGATGTGGCTTATCCTGACGCTGAAGGTGATAGATGGTACATGATGTCAGTCGACAGTTTGGTATGAAAGGACCTCGTGCAAAAGCTCCCCCTGGCACTTAGGATGGCCTGGGAGATGATCCCTGCCCTGGCCCTTAATAACAGCAATGCTTGTTTTTAATAGAGCATTATTTTCATCGCTAGATCTCAAAGCCCTTGAGATCCTCACAACACTCCTGTGAGGTATGGGAGCATAATTATCTTAATTTTATAGATGGGGAACTCAGGCACAGAGAGTGATGCGCAAGGTCCAAAGTCATGCAAGAAGTTCCTGATGGAGAAGAGAAATGTACTGGGTCCTCTCATACCGTAAGCCAATGCCCTAACCATTGGACACAAACCTACTTCCCTTCAACTTCTCACATGCTTCCTGCCAAGCTGAGGGAACAAAACTCAGTGAAAACCCAGCAGACTTAATGGTTTCGGGCTGATGATTTTGTGTGACTTCACCCCTGGTGACACACACCAGATTGACAGGCCTTCAAGAGTTGCATTTTCCAAAGCAAAGCTTTAGGAGCGTGAGTTCTGGACTTCCAATGAGATCTCTGCTCCTAAATCCCTCAAAAGCTTCTGAAAACGCTAGCCTTATTATCCACAGAACTGGGACGGGATGATCAATGTCAGGGCAAGCTTCCTCCTGCAGTGCCCCCTCATGTGCTTCACCCCGGACCATGTCTGAGAGAGAAAAGGGTGCTTCAGTCTTCTTGATTCATTCAGTTCTTAAGACTGCCAACTAAGGGCCAATTAATGCCATCACATGGCAACTACCTTCAGTCACTATGGAAACAGGCTTGATTCCAGCCGAAGATCTAGATGATCTACAGGCAGAAGTCTCCATGGTTCATCACCCGTCGAGTCCATCAAAGGGGAAAATTTTCATTCTGGTTTGCTTAAGGGTGGGAGGGAATAGAGCCCGATGCCACAGCACTTGAGGGAATGGCTGCATGCGTGCGATAGTTTTACACCCCATGTTAGGGATGGGAGAACCAGTTTGGACAAAAGCAGCGCTACCGAATCACGACCGCCTTCTATAACTGAACCTGAAACTCTCAACAGCAATGGAGCAAAGGTGAGTGGGGTCCTGATCTGCTAGTGGATAATGCCTCTCAAAACACTTCGCCAGTCTCCCCACTCCAGCCCCTCCAAGTGGACACTTCTTCCTCCAGCTCCCACATAAGGCTCCTGCCTTGTTGGATACATTATCTTTTTTTTTTTTATGTTGCTGTGGTCCATTGAGACACCCCAGGATAGTGTGGTAGCACCCAGAGGACCAGGACTCCATTGTACTGGGTGCTGCACACCCCCATGGGAAGATACTATCTCAGTCCATCCCAGCTAACACTAAGAACACTCACAGAGTTGGTCTTGTACCTACGACTAGGCACGTCCGAGAGATGATTGAAATGGTGCCTACAGCAGCTGGCAGGTGACGTTGGGTACACAGCTAGTCCACCAGGGAACATGCTCATACAGTTGTTTCCTTGTTCTCCCTCTCTAGCAGTTTCTTTCATCCACCTGTTGCATCTTGTTGTTAACCTAGATGGTAAATGCTTTGGGACAGGGACTGTTTGCTACAGGTCTGTGCAGCACCTCTCCCCGATTTGAGCCTTTTACAAGCCACCACCACACATATAATAAATGAGCAATGAGGACGACAGGGGTGACTTGTAGCGATGCTGCAGCTTACGTTCCTGCTGATTAAGCTGCATGGTGAGCAACTTGTCCCTTAGTTTAGCCTCATTCTTTATGAAAATGAGGGATGAGAGACAGGTGGATTGGAAGCCTTTGATAGCTGTTGCTTCTGAATTCTTCAAAGCAAACCTTGCTCCCCAGGACTGTCACAGCACGGGAGTTAATCCCTGAAGTCTCATCACCAGATGACGCACAGGCACTGCAAAGAGACATTGAGCATAGCCAGCTATTCACTACCAAAAAGCAGCCAACACAGTTGTATGAGAATAAAGGGGAAGCTGTCACATTGCCTTGAAAATACAGTTATTGGCTTGTACCAGGCTAGTGAATGCATTCCGGCTCGAGGATGAGAACCTCATCAGGGACTCAAAGAGAGAGATGATAATGTAAAAGGAAAAAAAATGAGACATATTCTCTCTGCCCATCCTTGCAGGCTGGGACGCTGAACACTAAGCAATGCTCAAGCTCTTTTATTCTTTCCTGTTTCCTTGTGATACATACTCATACAAGGTGTCAGCCTGACAACTGGAGATTGAAGTCTTCAATCCAGCCACAGGGCAGGAATAGCAAAGGAACGAATGACACCGTGTTGCTACTATGCCTCATTCTTGAGCCCACCTCTAAGGACGAGAAAGGAGGCCAGTGTTCATCACCTTGGATTCACAATGGCACCTATTAGCGAGGCGGTTTCTGGGAAATATGGGTACTTTTGTTAGGAACAGGGTGGATTCCTCCCAAATTCACTTCACCTCTGTCAAACAATCAACAGATGGTAACAATTTTATGTGACCGTTGGCCTGAGCTGGATCCAAAGTGCTGACCTAGATATGAAAGACAACGGCCCTTTCACTAATCTCCTGAGTCATCCTGTCTGCGTGTTCCTCAGCTCTTAATTAGTTTTGCGTGCAGGTCGATAGATATGTACTTGTCTATTTAGGTCAATAACAAACTTGTATTTCTATAGCATCCTTTTCAGTCATATCTGAGGGCCTTGCAGAATTAGCCATAATAGAATTACCAGCACTAAAGATTTAATCAATGGCCGGCTAAATTAGAAGCAATACAATGAAATACTTTTTCCTTTCAGCATCTAGCCACTCTGTGGCGATTCAGTGCTCCAGGGGCTAGGGGTCATCAAGTCAAATACTGCAGCAGGATATTAAAATAGGGATAGATAATTTTCTGACCTTCCTAGTTACACAGGCTCAGAGCATGGTAACCAAATCTCATGCTTCTGGCCATTAATGGATCTCCTGCAGGGGTCAGGAAGGACTCGCCCTCTAACCATTGTACATCACTGCATAAGCAATTAGGTACTTTGCCTTCCTCTGCATCATCAGGTATTGGACACTGTTGTAGGTATGGTAACATAGCTGAAGGACAAGAGGTCTGAACTACTATGGAAAATGCCTCACTGAACAACACAGAACTCACAGTCAAGGGGTGAGATCCTAGGATGGGTTAAGGTGGCTTTAAAAACATTTGTGCCCTGATTCTGGGCTGCTCTGAGAGCTGGAGAGGCCCCTGGAATAACTTGGACAGCTCTGGGGAGCTGTTCTGACAGCCATCTGGGGCTGCCCTGGGGGCCACAGTTCTGCCTGGAATCTCCACAGGGCTCCTGCCCAGAGCTTCAATTCTGCCAGGGCTTTTGAGGGGATCCTCAGAGGGCAGCCGCCCCTCTGTCATCCACAGGGACTATGCTGCAAAAATCCTCTCCTGGCCAGTTATGGATTATTTAAAGTTCCTTTATGCCACCTTAGCCCTCGTATCCAGCATACAGGGGCCTAGAAGGGGCTGACTGATTATCTTACCCCGTGCTGTTACTGATAATCATTCATGGGGTGGGGAAGCTTCCTCCTCATCTAGTCCTGCCCGATCAACCAAGAAAAGTCAAGTTCCGAAATCTTACCTCTTTGGCATCACAGAGCCCGATTTGTGGTGATGGCCACTAAAGGCTCAGATCCTGCAAACACTTAGCCACATGCTTAACTCTACAGATGAGGTAGTCCCACCGAAGTCTATGGGCCCACTTGGGTGCTGAGCGCGAAGTACATGCAAAGCACCTGCAGGATTGGCGCTTAAGTTTGTGGGTGCAAAAAACACAACAACAAAACCTGCAGACGCAAAACTGCCTGTAAAACTAGAGGGTGGGCTGCAAATCAGGCCCTTTGAAGCTGTGGTACTTTTGCAGTTTTATTCACTATGCAGACGTGCATGTTTTATTTAAAAGAGAGAAGAAAAGAAGACCACACACAGATGTGTGTGTGCAGGCCGAGAAATGACTAAGTCCAATTCAGTGAGAAACCAGAGCTCAGATTCTGTCCTAAATACTAATGAGGCACAAACCCTCTTGCTGCTGGGAACTTAATTTCAGTTGGGCTGAGCTGCTCTTCCCAAATTGCTATGAGCTGGGATCCAGGCACGGGACAAGAATACTTCATACCTTTTGAATGGGAAGGGATGTGAGCAGCAGAGTTTGGTGGCTTTGACTTAGGCCTTGTCCATACTGGTGTTGCAGCCACTGCATAGCTGCACCAGTGCAAATCCTCTAGTGTAGGTCTGATTTACACTGGAACAGTGTGATCTGTTCAGTGCAGCTCACCCCAGTAAGCTCCTGGCAGACGCTGGGTGAATGGCCTTTAGTATACAGGAGTTCAGAGTACATAATAAATAATACCTAGCTCTCATGTAGCACTGTTCATCTATAGATCTCAAAGCACTTTACACAGGAGGTCAGTAGCATTATCTTCATTTTACACATGGGGAAACCGAGGCACTGAGAGGTGAGGGGATTAACCCTAGGTCACCCAGCAGGCCAGTGACAAAGCCAGAAATAGAATCCAGGATTCCTGAATCTCAGTCCAATTGCTAGCCACTAGGACCATTGTCCCCCCACCTTGCACTGGATAATCATAATGGTCCTCCCCGGCCTTAAAAAGGTAAGAACATTTGTGTCTGGCTAGAGACGTGCAACGGTGCAGGTACAGTGGTGTCTAGACTGGGAGTTCTGCCAAGTGAATTATTATTCAGTCTCTCGTGAATTATTATTGTTATTTCTATAGCAGTCGTGCCTAGACAGGCCATTTGTCTGGTTTTAAACTGGACAGTCCTGTTTTTAAATAGTTTGTCCCCTGTTTGCTACTGAGATGAAACTGGACATGGTTTTACCAGTAGCATGCACAGGGGATGCCATTTTGAAAAGCACAGGAACCTCCCGTGCCTGCAAGAGCTTGCACGCATGGTGCAGGTGAAGACATGCCGCAGGCTCGTCAAAATGGCATTCTCCAGGAGGCATGATCTCACACGTGCTGTGCATGCGAGATCGTGCTGTCAGGGCTGGGGTCACACTATTCCCATCCTAGCAGTGCTTCAGAGCCCCAGTCACGGACCACTCTCCTGTTGTGCTGGGAGCCCCACAAACACCTAAGCGGCACATATGCTGTTAGGTACAAGAGTCCATGTGCTGAATAAACCCAGAGGAAGTATCCGGTGTATGATCTCCCTCCCATTTCCATTGCTAGTGGCGTTGAGGGTGGATTGAGTGGAAACAATGAGATGGAATTAAGAAGGAAGTTACATTTGTGCTGAATGTCAGGGAAAAAGCCAACCTTCCCCAAGTATGAGCTCTATCTGGCTGCGGGATCTATCAAGGGAAGAGACATTTGAAGCTGGTCTGGAGAAAAACACTAGACATGATACTGTAGGGAGTACCCCTGCGCTGGCTGGTAGGCTTGGGAGAGACAGGGTCTGAACCAGAGCCCACTAAAGGCAACTAAAAGATTCCAATGGCCTCTGGCCTAGAAAGAAAGAACGAGGCCTAGCATGCATTTCTCTTTATTTTGTTTTCTCCTGCTCTGTCCTCTTGGCACAGCACCAAAAACCCTCCTCAACTAGAGTTAAATGAGTTATAAATACTTTGTTTCTGTGCGGAGGTGGTTCAAACATTTCTGTCCCCAAAAATCAGCAGTTAGCATTTAATAGAGAGGCCCTGTCAAGGTTAGTAGGCCAAAAATGTCACAGGCGAGTTTCTTTCTTCCCTTTGTTTACAGAGATCACACACCGTTTTGTGTGCTCTCTTCCTCACCTTCCAAAAGAAATGTTGCAGCGCTGTTTTATGTATAGCTAGAGATGGATAAAATCTATGCCAACAGCCCAAAGGATTTGCAAACAATCGGACAGAAAAGAAAAAAACAAAAAAAAGAGCAGGCCAGAATCACAGCTGGGGTCAGTTTCCATATCTCCATGGGAAAGATGGATGGCTTAGGAGTTAGGATTCTAGCTTGAAAGAACTGCTCTGCCACAGTCTTCCTGGGCAAATCATTTAAACTCTGTGCCTCAGGATAATGGTACTTCCCTTGTCTACAAGACCATTTCGTTTGTGGCAAGCTGGGGCGTAAATCTAGCCTGCCACACACTGTCTGCATGCAACCTGCTGATGCATGCAAACAGCTTGGTTAGTGGGCTTTGCCCTCCGTTACTTTGAAACAGGAGTAGAATAAAGAGTGCTAAGGAGCCCAGCTTGCTGCAAGCTGAATGTTCATGTGGACAAACTCTAAGGATTGTGAGGCACTATACTACTACAGTGACAGGGGCCAGGTAACTGCCTTAGACTGATTTTAATGGAGCGATGGTGATTTCCGCCAGCTGAGTTCTGCAGTCCAGTTCTCACAAGTCCCTATACCACCAAGCCAGCGAGCAAACAAATACAGGTTTTGATAATACCACTCAATCATTTGTTCTTATGTGCCTGGTTTTACTGAGGACCTCAAAGCATTTTCCAAACCACATTTATTTAAGCCTCAGGGTCCCAAAGAAAGGACTCCCAGGCCCCTACTCCAACCACTAAATCACATTCCTTAATGCAGCAAAGGCAAGGATCCAGCAGGCTAGTTCCTGCTCTAACCACTAGGAACACTGTCGCACTGAGTTAAAATGCATTTACAGTTATGAAAAAAAACCAAACCCTTTTAACGCAGATCTTCAGGTCAAATTCTCATGTACTGAATAAAGCCACAATCATCATCATCATCTTATGCTCCTTTGTAAGTAATGAAGCCCTTTGCTGTTGAGTTATTTAACTGTTATAAAGGCTTAACACATATGCTATCTCACTCACCCGAGCGATGAGCTCTCCCACCATGCCAGTCCACGTGCCATTTGCCTCAGGCACTCCATACACCCCGTCACCAACCAGGTGGATCTTGTAGTTGAAGTGCAGGATCTCCGCCAGCTCCTTCAACATGTCCACGCAGAAGCCTTCATAGCGGTCATTCCCCTCCAGCGCCTGGTGGTTCCCCTTCAGCATTAAATAAGGGTTTTCCTGCATCGAAACTGGGCAGCTGTCATTCCCATCTTAGCCATGGGATCACAACAGCACTGCATTAGCGGGGCTGATGAAGGGGGCTCACTGGGAAGTGCCATGGGAGGCAGGGGCTCAGGCAAATGATACTGGCCAGATCATCAGTCCTGCTCTGTCCCTTTGACCTCCTCGAAGGATCGGGGTGCAAGAGAGGATCAGAAGCTGGCTTCAAAGCACCAGTTGTGGATTCTGCTTGCCTAGGAAAATCCTTAGGTGGTGTAAAGATAGTGTAGGCAGTTCTGTTCCACTTGCTCCTGATCCTTCCTGTGTTGCTGGAATTCTCTGGACCTGTTTGCTCTTCCAAGGTGTAGAGGGCATTCTAGGCCGTGGCCAGAGTTCCAGCCATCTTGAACTAGATGGAAATAATTTAGAGTAGCCCCAAAGTGCTGGGGTGGGTGGATGTCAAACTAGCTTCTATAGTCGCAGACTTGGTGGCTGGAGACTTAGGGAGGGAAACACACCATAAGGCCACCTCTGCTACAGTTTCGGTCTTGATTCAAGCAGAGCTCATCTGGACCCACAGAACTGGCTCCTAGTGTGTTTCACGGGTGTGTATCTGTTAGCAGCAGGGGCACTGGTAAAACCTCAGTAGGGTAGTGGACTCTGAGCAAGATGGGGAGCAGGCAGTACAAGGACTTGGTGAGGTAAGGATGGTAGTGGTGCCCCCTCATAGTCCCAGTCTATTACAATTATCTTAATCATTTTTAGTAATTTTTATGGAGATAAGGGACAACTCTCCCACCCCACCTAACAGCTGTATCCGGAACAAGAACATCACTTGGAGATTATTTTAAAATTGCAACTGATCCCCATCACAGCCTTCTCCCCAGCTGCTTCTGAACTCATCAAATATCATTTCCATATGAAACATCAACTTGAGTTTAATTACACTGTCATAAATTGTCCTCAGTGCTGTAATGAGAGATTTGATCGTCTGTTCTTTATGAAATCAGTGTGCAGTGCTCAGTGCAGGGGGCAGAGGAGGGGTGGAAGAAGGGAATAATATTCTGGCTGATTGAGAATGACATCCCTAGATGCCTGGAGAAGAGCTAACAGGAGCTGTGGGTGACCCCCTCACTTACCAGGATGGTAGTGACGATCAGAGTGGTGTTGAAGAGACTATCCGATATGTTGGAGGAAAAGATTCTGTTGTCCATGGTAAGTCCTTCAGAAACATGCCAGTGGCCAATCTGTAGAAGTAAAGAGCAGAATAATGAAATTTACCATGCAAATTATCATACACGCCTGCCATATGGCTCCCGTGACTGAAAACGATCAGGCCAGCCCTATGAAAGATATTTATGAACGCTCCATTACCTTTACAGTGCACCCCACCAACATTATGGCAAAGAGATTATTCTGCTGATAGGCAGCCTTGGCACACGCCACCTGTGCCACAACACTACGAACCACCCAGGTTCAAATTGCTAATGATTGATCCAGGAATCTATACTGTGACCACAGCCAGGCGCCTGATTCGAAGAGGTGCGCTGTAAGGGGATGGAGTGCTGGCTGCTATTTGATGCACCAGGACTAAAGCTTTGTCTTCACTGGCATGTTTTTAACACAACATAACGATGCACCTGAGCTATAAAATCTCAGTGGAGACAAGGCACTGTGGTTTTAGCCCCATTTAGCTCCATCTGGCTCCTGAAAGCAGCGGCATGGCCCGCCTCCAGCTGTTACGTGAAGGGGAAACCAGGGGGCTCTGCTCTGCACACTGCCATAAGCACCACCCCTGCAGCTCCCACTGGCCAGGAACTGCCTGGGCCACACCTCCATGTAGGATCCAGGAAGGACAGGCTGCTTCCAGGAGCCACTTGAGGTAAGTGCCCCCTGGAGCCTGCATCCCTGAGCCTTCCCCGGCATCCCAACCTCCTGCTCCGGCCCTGATCCCCCTCCTGCCCTCAAAATTCCTTGATCCCAGCCCAGAGCACTCTCCTCCACTCCAAACTCCTCAGCCCTAACTCCACCTCAGAGCTCGCACCCCTCAATCAGAGCCCTCATCCCATCCCGCACCCAACCCCAATTTCCTGAGCATCCATGGCCCGCTATACAATTTCTATTCCCAGATGTGTCCCTCGGGCCAAAAAGTTTGCCCACCCCGATCTAGACCTTGACCTCCATTAGAAAATCAGCCTCGGTTTAACTCAAAATCAATCTAGACTCATCTGTGCAACCCCCTAATATAAATGCACTGAAATGGCTTTCATTATGCCTTGGCTGAATGCAGTAATCAGCCTGGGGCACACACTGCATTAAAATCCATGGGAGTTCTGTCATTCATTTGTAGAGATGCAGGATCAAGCCTTTAAACTCAGGCTTCACTGGTGTAACAGGATAGATTTTTAGCTACACTGGACTTTACCACAAGGCTAGCACAAGGCCCCAGTCACCTGCTATAACCACTAGACAACATTCCCTCCCCTCTTGCTTCTCTAAGATGGCGATCAATTCTCAGGAATGCATTATTTTGTCAGATCTGATAACTGGAGATTAGTGACAAATTATCTTTAATTTTAACACTCTTACTGTAGTCAGATTCTTACCTTCCCTGCTGGCATACTGTAATTGACTGTCTCCTCCTCCTCTGGCATGACAGATGATTTGACCCTTCTTGTAGCTTAGCTCCGAGGCTAAATACATCAATGTGCCCAGGTTATTCCCACTCCGTGCTGTGCTTGGTACTGACTCCCTTGATGGTACAGTAATGGCACTAATTGACTCCCCACAACGCTCAGTGTTTCTGAAGTTTAATGTACTGGAAGATTACTAGGATTCTCAGATCTTTTCTCTCTCAAATGCAGATACCAAGGTAATTTTAATCTTATATATGTGGTTCTTTATATAAATAAAGAACCACCACCACCATCTCTTCAATACACCTCAGAAAACAATGAGATACCCAGTTCTGGATAGGGTAAGACGGCCTTGTGATGAAGATTCTTGGGATATGTTTACACAGTCCATGGCAGTGAGCCTCCCAGCTGGAGGCTGACAGACTCAGGCATGTGGAACTCACTCTACCATGCTAAAAATATCTGTTTTGAAGGGCTTTGACGCTGCTTCTCGGGCTGGGGCTCGGCTCTGGGGCCCACCCTGTGCCCTAGGCTTCAAAGCCCGAGCTTCACCCTGAGTTGCAGCCTCTACCTAGCTATTTTTAGCACAGTAGTGAGAGTCCCTGTGTGGCCTGGGGCAAGTCACTTAATCTACTTTCCCCCTCTGTAATATGGGGATAATTGCCCTTCCTTTGTCTGTCTTGTCTATTTAGATTGTAAACTCTTTTGGGCAGGGACTGTCTGTTACCAGGTGCATGTACAGTACTCAGCATACCGAGGGCCTGACCTCTGTTAGGGCCTCAAGGCATTTCTATGATACAAATAATGTGTATCTAGGCAGGGCAGCTGAACCCATAAAGAGCAAGACAGCAACCTTGACTGCATCCCTCCCTAAACTCCCTGGGCAGAAAAGGTCTCTTGGCTTAGCTGTCCCACAAAGGAGTTTTCAGAATGTGTGACACCTACAAAGATTTATCATCGCCATAGAAAATGTCCGCCTGCTAACATGAGATGAACGTGGTGTTCCGGCCCCATGCCTTCAATCCCTTACACTCCCCTGGTTGACAGGGATCAGCACAAGCGACCCTGAGCTTCCCAGCCCCTTAAAGCACAAGGTGACCAAACACCACTCAAAGGAAGGATTTTCACCTGAGCAGCAGGTGATGCCAGGGAGAAATCACATGGTGAGATCACTCTGTAATCTCCTGAGGCAACAAGATTCCCCTGCCCCACATGTTCACCCCTGGAACTAGGGACCAGGGTAAAGCTGGCCCTGAATATGGATACCTTGAAACAGCTAGGCACCTCCAGCGCAATGAAAGTGGATTTCCTCTGAGCTCTGATTAGCAAGCAGTGTCCTGCTGAGCTCATTCATCACACACACATCCCAACACACACTGCTCATGCTCGAGAAAGAGAGTTTGCATTTAAAGATCCTTGTCGATGCTAACAGGGAGGGGAGGGGAGGGGAGGGTTCCCGCAGGAGACATAATTTGGAATTTATCAACCCAAAGAGGGGGAGGGAGGGTTAGAATCTCTTGCAGAACAGAAACTTGGAGGTGGCTGCACAAATCTGCCAGGCCTGCTGCTGGAAGACCCCTGTTTGCAGGACAATGAGCTCACAGTCGCCAAATGTCTAGCATGCTCAGAGGGGCTGGCAGATAAGACATGGAGGGTCACTTATTAAAGCTGCATGACTAACAGATACATGTGACAAACCTGTGGGTCTCAGCTGGGGAGACCCTCCCTCAGCCCACTCCCCAGCTAATGTGACCATCCTTGGCGCCATCCCGGCCCACCTCCTAGCTAGACTCCCACCTGACTACTCTCCCCTTGGAGAAACCCCTGCTCACTCCCCAGTCAGAACAACATTCCCTCCCCCCTGCTCACTCCCCAGCCAGGATGACAACCCCCATGCCCAGCTCATTCCCAGGGCCTCTTAGACCCATTTCTTATCTGAGGCAGTAACCTCCAGGAGTTGTCCACTGAGGACCTAATCTTTTGCTAAAAGCCTCCCATGAGGTGCTGAGTACCATCAGACCATAAGGAAGTCCATGGGAGACAAAGGCACTGATTCCTTTGCAGGATCAGTCCCAGAACCCACACCAGCAGCTGTGGGGGGATGCTGGGGGATGGGAGGCGTAGGTAGGGAGAAGCACAGGTCCTGAGGCAGCTGCTTAGCCATTTATATGCTGAAAGGGCTTGATGGGTTGAAGTGGTGGTAATTGCAGAGGGTCTCTGATCTATCGGCTCATCTGCATCTCATCAGCATACCAATTAGGCAAGCTCCAGCCATTCCCACCACTCTGTGTGAAGGCATGGAAGCCTTTTTTGCATGTAAGTGGATAATTGGACACACCCACACAAGGAGGGAACGTGGTATCTCCTGGAGGGGAGGCTCTGAGAATTGGTGGGTTCTAATCCCAGTCTTGCCATTAATTCCCCATCCAAATTTCCTTCCCCTCCTAGGGGTCACCAATAAGTTACACATACCCTGTCTTCCCCCTCTTGGAAGTGCCAAATCCCAGTCCCCAGGGTTTAATCTAAACCCCAGAGAGAAGCTACAATGCTTTTTAAAGGGTGGGAAGGGGAGAGAAAGCAAAAAGAAATGTACAAAGTCAGATCTCCAGATCCCAGACACACACAAATGAGCTTGTGCCTTATCAGGCATCTTGCAAACAGAGGATTCTGATACGGCTGGGGAAATATTTCCACAAGTTAAACTAAATACGGAAATGCATTCAGTGCATCACATAAATATATTAAAAGTTAAATACTTAAAACCCTGGCTCTCCTGACCAAAAGCAACGAGGAGTTTGAAAATCTGAGAGTCTCTAATTTGTTTGCTAGCTGAAATCTGGATCAGCTGCAACTTCTGGTGAATTTTCTCTCAAAGCTGATGAGCTGGAAGCCCCTGTGGCTGAAAGAGACAGACATGGGCAGAGAGCATGAGCCTGTTAAAAAAGGCAACAAGGATGCTTCAAACAACACTAGAAAGAAGTCAGCTAATTTGACTCTTGGGAACAGTTTGTCTCCAGGACACAAATTGTTTGCTCCTGAGTGGTGGGTTTAGTTAAATGATTTCTAACTATTCATTTATTTATTCAATATAATAATAATGTGGGAATTTCTCCCACGGTTGGCTGAGAAGAGGAAAATTGGAGAATAATCAGCAGCCCACTAGAGCTACTCTAATCTCAAAGCCATAGACTACTGCTGGCGTTTGAGGGCCCTTGATTCCCACTTGAAAACACTGAGAACTGAAGACATGCTCAACACCTTGCAGGATCCAGCACTGGATTATAGAAACCTGGACCGGCACCTCCAACTTGGGTGAGAGGTACCCAGCTAGGCAGGAACTGGGCTCCATGGCTGGAGGGCGTCCAGGTGAATCGGTGAGGCTGGTGTGCTGGGATGCTGAGCCCCACAGAGCTCTCTCATATCCTGCGACCAAAACGGCTACATCACCATTCCAAACCCTAAACGCGATTGCCCACTGACGGCAAAAATCTTTATTGTGTCAGTCGTTCTCCAGGAGCTGGAACACAGCTGTAAGACTAGCCATCAAAACCGCACTGCAGAGCTCTCAGTAAAACACAGATTCAGAGGATCTGCATATTTGTGGCACGACTCTCCCTCACATTTAAAATGTATTAAAAAACATAGCAATCATGTTGCTTTTTAAAGCCATTTCTCTCCCCGGCTCCCACCTAATGGCTACTCTCGTTAGCGTGGAGCAGTTTGGATCTGTCACTTTTGTTCATAACAAGTGGGCCTAGGGAAATGGCTAAAAAGGACATTGACAGTGTAAGAGATCTCTCTGTGTGGGAAGTGACGTCCCATTTCCCGGCTCACTCAGAGGGAGCTGAAGGCAGTGTCAAAACCGAGCTGTCACACGCCAGAGGTAGACACTGGCAGGCAACATTCCAGCCAAAGCAAAAGTAGCTACTGCAGCGACATAAGAACTTTCCCAAGGCCTGGTCCCAGGGAGAGATGGGTACGACGTCCCTGCTTTTGTTCTGTGATGACGCACTTCCAGCAGGTGAACATCTGGACAAGGGGTGGTCTCTGAGACCAGGGTTCTTTCCACTGCGCTGATCTGTAACTTCCCAGTGAGCTGCCCAGATAGGAATATTAAAGACGAGATCCCAGTTCTGAGCTCCTTAGTCTGCCATACAGTGGGTTTGCTTTCTCCTGGAAAAAACGACCTCCATGGAGAACCTTCATCCAGTCCTACAGAGCCTGAGCCAAGTTCCAAGCTGGTGTAAGCAGATTCAGCTCTATCAGCTTCATCGCCCTGCCTGAATTTGGCACTTGGCTTCCACCATTGCCCTCCTCTCTGCTCCGCCCGACATTCTTGCCATTGTGGGGACCCTTTTCGCCTGAATCTCTTGCCCTGTGGCACAGCCTCCCTCTGGAATCTCTCCATCTCCTTGCAAACCTCAGCTGAAATCCCTTTTTCCTCTTCAGGCTCGCTCCTAAATAAACATGCACTTCTTTATTATTTATTAAAAATAGATAGGTTTGAAATAGAGGCAGTATGACCTACTGGCTAGGGCACTGGACAGAGAACTATTCCTGGATCCGCCATTGGCCTGCTCGGTGATGTCAAGCAGTCACATCCCCTCACCGTGCCTCAGTTTCCCCATCTATACTTTTGGGGATAATATATCTCATTTGAAAAGTGCTTTGAGAATTACTGTTGTAAGGTTTCTTGAACCCACACTAGACACATCTGGCGCTGGCCGTTGGAGACAGGGTACTCTGCTAAAGGGACCATGGGTTTGATCCAATCTGGCAATTCCCATGTTTTTAACATGGTGAGGTAAGTCACCTCCACCCTGTCCCATTTTGTCTTCCTGACAAAGTTAAAATGACAATGGGTTCAACTTAAATTAAAAAAAAGGCCACTCATACAGGAAAATAAGAGAGTCTACACAGTGGGTAAAGCCACTATAACTATACCTGTGTAACTGCTAAAACTTTTTCATATAACTTTCCCCCAAATCATTTAGGGATAGGTTTAAGATGAAACTGAGACTGAAAAAAACTAGTCTAATCTGAAATAAGTGTGTCCTCAAAGCAGTTTGCACCAGTTTAGACCAGTGCAAGTTTGTGTGTAGATATGGCCTGTGTGCGTATGTGTATACAGAACATGCTTTGTAGGCACAGAATCTTACCCTCTAGGAGAGAGGGCTGCTGTCACACTGGGGCTGACGCTGGGTGTTGCTAGTTATGCTGGAGAGATAGTCCCTGAAGGTGGTAATTTAAAATGCATGGAGATGCCTTGGAGGGGGTCGGGGGGGTCTCTTAACAAAGGGGAACACAGGGTTTCATTGTAAAGTTCCTTCCAAGCCATGAACAATGAGAGAGCTGCAGCTAAAAACAGCACTGGGGTTGTTCCTTGCTAAGGGCCAGGTACCGCAAAGCCAGGAGTACTCTCCACTCCCATTGACTTTAGGGGGCGTGGAGGTGGGGCTCTCAGCACCTCCCAGGAGGCACTCAGCACTTGGCAAGTTCAGACCCTAGGAAGAGGCCTGCAGGGCCAATCTTACCTGTCTGAAGCCATTACGTGTGTACTGCAGGATTTTCAGGGCATAGTTTGACCGTTGACCTTTGCTGTTGAATTCGATGTGGCCGGTGAGACCTTCCAATTCTACCTGTCCAAGAGAGAGTGAGTTACAGCACCAAACTGAGATCGTTCCCCCTTTATAGTCTTGAGCAGAGCCTGTGTGTGGCTGCTCTTTACCCAGTTAGCTAGGACAGAGCTGCGGAACTCTGACACCTATCCATTGGGATGGAGTATAAATAGTATTTCCATGGCATAATTCTAATTGGTTTCAGAAGCTGCCTGGAGTAGAAATGAGACAGGGAAGAGGGAAAAATATCCCCAAACAAAACAAAGACTGGTAAGTTGCAAGGCTTCCAGAATTCCGTTTCTCATGAAGGTTCCGTTCATTACTTTTTTAGCCACACCCCAGCCTGCCCTCTCCTGCAACCTCATTCCATTTCCATGGCCCCAGGGCTGCACATTGCTCAGTTGCAGAGGTAGTATTTAATCATGTCACATTGAAAGAGGCGGCTGGGGATTCTCTGGCAAACTGTGCCATGCAACTGCACTGCACAAAGCTTGTGTTAACAGGGGGTCACATTGCAATGAGTCCCACGATGAGAGTCAAATCACAAACAGTGGATTTAAATGCTGCTTCGGGCTGCTCAAGAACCTTGTCAGCAATGACTACAAGTTAATAATACAAGATCTGGGAGAAGCTCTGTCATTTTGGGGTCCCAGGAGTTTGTGTGAACATGTGATGAGGGATGGGGTAATGAGGTGATGTTTAAATCAGGAGTAGGTTAAGGTGTGTGTGGTGGAGGGGGAGGGGTTAGATGTCAAGAACAAAGCCACATCAGTGAGTCTTCTACCATTCTGGGATGAAATCTCATGAGAATAGCTGCTCTCATGAGATTTTAGTTGCACCCAAAGCAGAACCAGAAAAAATGTTCAACCTGGATACAAATTGGAACCAAAACAAGTCAAGTTCACTTCTGAGACGTCAAACTGAAACTCTCAAGGAATCTGAGGGGTTCAGAACTGGAGTTCTGTTTTGGCTTGGAGTTACTTTTGATCCACATGAGTTCACAACATCCTAAGTTCAAACAAGTCCAACTCATCCACCCTCATGGGAGAATCTCATCTACAATATCTGAGCGTCTCCTGGTTGCAAGGTAGAGCCATAAATTAGCTCAAGTTCACTTGAAACTGGACCCAGGGAACATTCACAAAGCTTAGCCCGGATTAGTTTAAAAGGTCTGCTGAGCTTTGTGTTTGCTACAAAGCCTGAAAGTTGGTGAATTTCATGTAGTTCCTAGGCCGGCTACAAACATTTCTCTCCTGGCTGTCTCCTTCGTTCCCAGCACTACCTTCAAACAGGTTGGTATCTTGCGCTTTGACTGCAGGGGCATCATCTCACACAAGTTCACATGCACATGTCTTTTGCTTCTGGCAGCTAGGGGGTAGATACAGATAAATCAGCAAACTTCAGTCACTTCTCACCATTCTCAGGTAGTTCATCAAGCTGGTGCCATGTTGCCAGATCTGTGCAGATCCACAGGACAGGGGTTTCACACCAATCTCCTGGCTCCGGTTTAGCTCCTGCACCGCTGTCACCACAGCATAAACGGCATCAAACAACAAGGCAGAGGACAGCTGTGGACAGGAGAGAGAGAGAGGTGGGAGCTCAGAGGAGAGACACCAAAGGCTGGAAAATTAAATAAGACCCAACCTGCACTTAGTGAAGGAACAAGTCCATTTTTTCTGCCAGAGGTGTACACACAATTACACACACACTGTAAAATAAATCTTTACACACCCATACAGTATACCAGTGTAGAAACATCTGCTCACACACCCTACAGCGACTCCATTCAACACCATGGTGTTACAAATCATTCTGATTTGGTACAGAACTAGGTAAGCTCATGGAGGATAGGTCCATCAATAGCTATTATCCAAGACGGTCAGGGAGGCAACTCTACCCTCTTGGTGTCCCTAAACCTCTGACTTCCAGAAGCTGGGAGTGGACAACAGGGGATGGATCACTGGATAATTGCCCTGTTCTGTTCATTCCCTCTGAAGCATCTGGCACTGGCTGCTCTCAGAAGACAGGATAGATGGAGTATTGGTCTCGCCCAGTATAGCCTTTACGTTTTTAGGTGCGAGTCATTGCACAAGGGCAGGACAGCAGAGAATCAGGCCCATAGACTCCTCTAATCATTATTCTTTTGGCATCTCCACATCAATCATTGTGGCAGGCGCAACTCATGTTGCCATTCCTGAGTCAAGTCCATTCCTTGGACTTCCTCCTCTTCTCATGCTTCCTTACCTCCACGTCTCAGGTAGTTTTTTCTTATTGCCCTTTGCACCTTCGCTTTCCTCCCTTCTGCCCTTATCCACTTCCCTTCCCTTCTTTGTCCTCCACTCTCTTAATCCCTTTACCATAATTATCTGGTCCCCGTTTCTACGGCTGGTCATCCCTTTAACGGAATTATTGTTACAGGAGATTTCAAAATCCATACTGATTGTCCCCCCTTCGAACCACTCGCTTCTAATCACTTCTATTTACCATTTAGACTCATGCAGAGCGTTACTGTCCCCGTGCGCAATTGTTTTGATGTTTCTGATCTAGTTAACAACCGATCATTTTCTATCTCCTCTTCATTGTTATGACTAAGATTTCACTTTCAATTATCGTCACTTCCTGACTGCATTGGCATTTTGTTGCTGCATTGCATTACTGTCCAACTCCATTTTCCTACCTCCCTCTTCAAAGAGTCTCCTCTCTACCACTGCAGCATCCAACAACATATTTGCTCTTCAGCTTGTTGAACCTTCCCCCATATGTGGACATTTACAGTTCAACTATATCTACCGCTCAGGTTTCTCTTTGAGCCTGATCACATTTATTCACTTCCCAGTCACCCTAAGAGGGGACAGTCTTGTTAAGCAGGCCCTTTGGCCTCCGCCATGTTACCTGTGTGAATAAAGTGAGCCAGATTTAACCCACTGGGGCTTGATCCTACCCCTGCTGAAGTCAACAGCAAAAGTCCAACTTACTTCAATGGTCTGGTATCACGCTGTTAATGAGCAACTCAGGGCTTTGAAATGTACATGCAGACACTATGAAAAATGAACGTTGCCACACTTAGTGCTAGCAAACCCTCACCATCAGCTCTAATAATTCCAGTAATCCCCAAATTCCATCTCCCACCCCTCAACGCCTCTCACATTTGTTCCATCAAGGAAGATGGAACTCAGACAATTTGCTGGAGTTTCTGGCATCACCCCTCCTAATATTATGTCTAATTTTTTCCTTACTCTAGTCTGTGTATGTTCTGACACCACCTTCCTCACCACAGTATGGGAGCACATTCCAAGAGTGCATCTAGTGACATGAGTAGCAACCATCATGCATGATTCGTACTCTCGGGATCGGATTGATCTCATCTGTAATAGTGATGAACCCTGTTGTCAGTACCTGTTCCTGGAGAGCTTCAAGTGCTCTCTGACCATGGATGAACTGAGCTGCAAGCCATGCCTGGCGAGTCGGTAAGTATCATCATCTCCACTGAGCAGAGTAAACTGACACACAAAGGAGGATAAGTGACTTGCCCAAGGACACACCGAAGTTTGCAGCAGAGTTGGGAATAGAACCCAGGCATCCTGCTTCCCAATCCCCCTGTCTGAACCATCAGACAACATACCATCTCTCTCTGCCTATCCCTCTGCATTTGGGATAGGCAGTCCAGGGCTGCATTTTCCAGAGTTGTTAAAGGAGCAAGTCTATCCTCCCTCCTCACCCCTACTGACTCAAATCATGTCTTTGCACTCCAAATTCCATTGCTTGTTACTGCAGCTAGGTAGGAGTTCTCTGTCCTCAACTGGCTGGGTGCTTTGATTTCTGTTCAGCAAAGAACATATGCACGTGCTTAACTTCACTGGGACTTACCTGTGTGCTTTGCTGTCTCAGGGCCCTTATCAGTAGCGACAGGTCAAATTCTGACTTGGTGTAAGATGACGCAGCTCCACTGACATCAGGAGTTTCTATTCCCTTACCCCAGCTCTGAAAGCTGTCCCCAGTTGTCTCTGGTCAGGTTTTCATTTCCCTTCTCTTTGAGCAGCTAATGATCTCCTATTAGCTACTAAGTAACAGGCTTGTAGATCTTAGTGAAGCATTTGACATTATTGATTGGAATATTTTACTCTTTAGCCTCAGACAATTTGCTGGTGTTTCTGGCGTTACACTTCCCTTTTCAAACATGCCCTTTTTGGTTGGGTTTGCTGACGGGGGTGATGACTTTTGCTAATGGGATCCTCCTCCATCCCCCCAGTCCTCCCCTTCCGTCTCTCTTTTCTCTACTTACAGCTTCTCTCGGAAGCACTCGATTTCCAATTCTAATGCTGTATCAGGCCAGCCATTTCCTATCCACACGGGGCTCAGAACTAGGAGTCTATGCCAGTTTCATGATTTTGAGGGGCCTGATTCAGGGCGTTTGAACCCTCAGGGACAGCAGTACACCCTCAAATGTCCTCACCAGCTCCCCCTTTATTTCAGGGACCTGCTTTTAAAGCCCACTATGGATTTGCACTATCCAAAATCATGACCTATATTCTGCTCTAGTCCTCTCCTCGCTCCCTCCGCTCACCTAGTGTCAGAATCCTCTATGCTACTTCCACTTCTTCTCATGGCTGTTGGTGCAAGAGCCTTCTCCTCTGCTGCTTCTGCCATCTGGAGCAGTCTTTTCTGTGTCTCCCTGTGGCTCATCAGCTCTCCGGCTCGCTTCAAATCTCAGCCAAACATAATATTGTCTCCCTTGCCTATGCCTCCTAATTGCTATTTCCGTCTGCCATTATTTATTTGTAAACTCTGTTAACTGTATTTAACTCAGTCAAGCAAATTGGGATATAGTTTGCATGGAAGACGCTTGTGCAAAATTAAGTTGCATTTCTCCGAAGCACAGCTGCTAGCCGAGCTTTTGGTTCTTCCGACCACCGGGTTTAAAACTCATTCACTTTGGCTTTCCCGAATCCCTCTCTCCCCACTACCTCTTATCAAATCTCCTCCTCCTTTAACAGAGTCATTTCAAAGAACATGGATTTTTTATTCTGACATTAAAACCCCCTCACCAATTTGCACATTAGCATGAGTCTCTCGCTGTTGTGCATTCTTGATTTGTGCTGATCGTTGTCATTTTGTACCACCCCTGTGGTGAACAGTGCCGGCACAACATGGCACGTGAAAGACCCAACCGTTTTTATGGTGGTTCCTACTCACATGATCAGGTGGGTGTAAGTAAGCAAAGAGTCTCCCCCGTACCTTGCAGGGACGTCACTGCACGGCAGCTCTCCAGATAGGGGATGGAGCATAGGTAGAGCTGTGTTCCTCTGCGTGTAATCAGCTGCATGAGGAGTATGGTGCACCCTGAATTTAAGCACTGGGAGCAACTCACTTGCAAAGGGGCAAGGAGCACACAAAGCCATAGCTCCGCCCCCTCTGTGCACAAGTCAGCTCGGCTAGTGGGGAGCACAAGGCATGTGTCACGAGTTACCCTTCCCCTGCCTGGCACAAATAGAGCATTCCAGAATGCACTGTACCTTTCTGATGCAGGATGCCCTCGATTCTGCCCGCTGGCACGGCTCAGCTCCTCACCAGGCACAGCACAGGGCTGAGGCTGAAATCCCCAAATCTAGCCCTGTGGGGTACAGCTACAGTGCAGCGGGGAGCGAGCCTCAGAGCCTGGGTAGGCAGTGCTAGCGGGACTCGAGGTAGCGTACTAAAAACAACAGAGTGGAGGACGGATAGTCACCTGAGCACGGACCCAGGAGATTGCTGCCACCCTAGCCGTGACACCCACGCTGCTGGTTTTAGCACACTAGCTTCCGTCTGTCTACTCAGGCTGGGATGCTGGCTTCCGGCTGCAGTGTAGACATATTTACAGAGACGCAAAGAGATCCATCATAGTTTAAAGAGAAGATTTTTGTTTTATTTACCAAAATCTCTCGCATCAAGGCCAATGTTTAAAGCCAAGCTGCTCTCTGGGGGCTATAGGCAAGTTTGGGAGGGGTGAAGGGGAGTCGTTCCTGAAACATTGTCGTCTGTATATTTGCCCCCAAACATAACACAGAGAATTAAAACCATTAAAATCCTATGAAACAGATTTTACAATCTGGATTTCATTCTATGAAATAAACACTTAATTACAAACATCTGTTTCAGCCTAAATTCTAATTACCTAATCTAGCCATCTGTAATTTTAATGATTTTCTCTGATTTCTTTTCCTTGCAATGTGATTAATGAGAATGGCATTTGAAGAAGTAGCTTCCCCCGCCCTTCCTTAGACTCTTTTCTATCTCTAGTAAGAAAGCCCAGGGAACTCTCAGCTTACACTCCATCTCCTGTCGAGTCCGGCTGTTGAAGTCCTTTCTTTACACAATCCCAGAGCCCTCAGCTGCCCTACACTACTGGGGTAAATTCCACAATCCCTATGAAGACAGAGACTTTCCCCAAAGCAGATCTGTTGGATGTTAACTGCAGCAGGTGTTTAAAATGAAAAAGACAGAGGACAAGTCATTGTGCCATGATAATGCTCCTAGTGGGCAGGAGGGGACTTATGTCATCCTAACACCTCCTCTTAGGGTGACCAGATGTCCTGATTTTACAGGGACAGTCCCAATTTTTGGGTCTCTCTCTTATATAGGCTCCTATTACCCCCCACCTCCATCCCAATTTTTCACACTTGCTGTCTGGTCATCCTAACTCCTCTGTACCTGCCTTGCCAGATGCCTGGCAGTGTTCAGTTCTTATCCCCGGGAGGCCACATGGCTCGGAAATTAAGAATGATGCTCAGAGACCAGGGTGATTGGGAACATGCACAGGGAAAACCTCTATGTCACTAAACAGGACAGTTAGGGTGCTCTTGTGGCTAAGACTCTGGAGTGGGACTCGGGAGACCTGGATTCTATTCCTGGCTCTACCACTGGCCTGGGGGGGCGGGTGTGTGTGTGACCGTGTGCCTCAGTTTCCCCATCTGTAAAATGGGGATAAAGACACTGACCTCCTTGGTAAAGTGCTTTGAGATGAGAAGAGCTAGATATTACTACTTGGTCGCTTTGTGTTTCATTTCCCAATCTTGCAAAATGGGAACAATAATCCTTCTTTTCTCCCATCCTTTATCTCGAATATTTAGATGGCAAGCTCTTTAGGGCAGGGGCTGTCTCTTGCTATGTGTATGTACAGTGCCTAGCACAATGGGGCTCTGTTACAATAATAGTGAGGTCAGTAATAGCTGAAAATCTTAACCATCTGATAGGTACTGGGGAAAGGTGACAAACTGGTGAGTTTCCCTCTCGTCCCTGCTGGATGGGAGGTCACACTGTGATTAACTGACCTCAGGGCTAGCTTTCAGTGGAGAGGATTAGGATTGAATGGGCCAGGGTGACTGAACTCCCTTCTCATGCTCCCCTAGAGGTGGCCTCATTAGATCAGGAGTAAACCTACCCTGCTACTGAACCAGTTCTGTGCAGGAATGGAGTATCCCGCTGTATTAATAGGACAGCAAAGGGGGCTTTAAATAGAGGCTCTCAGTCCAGCACCATTCATCATCCCAAATACAATGAAAACCGTAATAGGGGAGAGGATGTCTGAAGACTGGCCTTTGCATCTAAAGAGCTTTTCTGCTCATTCAGGGCCAACTGGAGGGAAGAGATGAGGATTACATTTTTTCCCTTCAGCACTTGGGTTTCTAGGGGTTTTTCTGTTTGACTGTCTTATTTGAAAAGCTTTATTTTTAATGCATCTCAACGGCCCTGCAGCTGTTGCCCAGGCAAGCGGCTTCCAGGGAGAGACTGCATTGAGATTCGGCAAACCAAGCAGTGAGTTAGCTGCAGCCACCTGAGTTCTAGGGATGAGGACAGAATGTCAGGGAGGAGCCGGTTAGAACACCAAAGAGCAGCGGCTTGGTAGTGGTCAGGTGTGAACCAGGGCTGGCAGTTTGTGCCAAGCAAATGCAAAGTAGAGAGAACTCCTTGTGAGCTTGTGTAAGGTTAATTTGCAGCGAGAATAGCAGGACTTTCAGGAGCTGGGGCTGCCTCAGGAAATTGAGGGGATTTCATTTGTTGGCATAATACATTGTTTGGTTGTTGGCTTTTGCTCTCCCTTCCCCGATTTGGCAAAGCTGCTCTACAAACCTTCCAAGCTAGTGGAAACCGTGTGGGGCAGATTTCAGCAGTGATTTCAGGGAAATTTGCAGCAGCAGCATCACTGACATATGCAAGGTAGCACAGCCAAGACCTAACCCAGCCCTCTGGCTTTCAGATAAGCCCTGTAAGACCTCATACCTGAACATCTTAAATTATCCAGGTTTTGTCTCCCAGCCCCTCTCCTATGGCTCTAATGGCGTCTGCCTACCAGAGTTCCTTTAGCACTGGCAAGGGTCTCGCCTTGCTACTCTCCAGAGCTGGAGGCTCTCTCATAAGTCACAGCAGGTTACCCCAACTCCACGCCTGCCTCCTTTACTCACCTATGATGTCCTCCTGGTTCATGTCTGTTTCTTTCTCCTGCCTCTGTGCCCCCACTCTCCTGATTTCTGCTCTTGTTTCCCCTTCTCCCATCTCAGGGGCACATGCTTTATACAGTCACCGAAAAGCCTCCTTAAAACTCATGCTTCCTCCTCTCCACTCCAGACACCATTTAGTACCAGCCTCAAGGCTGAGGGGCTGAATTCTGCCCAGCTTGCCACTCCCACTGAAGTCAATGAGGCTGGCCAGGTGAGGACTTGATGGCTAGACAGCGAACAACTCTGCCCAGTTGCCTGCCTGGCCTGTATTTACAGGGCTATTCATTCTCAGACCTGAAACAGCGGCAACGGTAAGAGTTTGCCACCAAACTTGGAAGAGCTAAGCTGCGTGAGTCAGTGGGAAAGGGCAGCACCAAAAAGCCAGACTGTGTCCTTAGCTCCATGACCTGATCCTGTTACTCACCCTTCTGTGCTCCACTTCTAGCTGCTCAACTTGTTCCTTCCTAAGACCCTACTGCTTCCACCCCTACCTGCAATGCTTCCCCCTCCTGACCCACCCATAGCAACATCCACAACCAAAGTCAACCCTGCTGGGTTCTCATCTCCATTGCCTTCATCCCACTCCCTTTGGCTTGGCTCAGATCCAGATCCCCAGCTGGTTCCATTCACGGCTGTCCCCCACTAAGCCTCTCCCACATCCATAGCTTGTCTTCTTTGCCCCAACCACATGCTGCCCCATTACAGGCTTCAACTCTTGTTCAAGTGCAACGGTGCGGATTATTTTTTACTTACTGCCGGCCCAGTGAAGGGAGCGTGGTCACAGTTCTCCTGCCACGACTGGTTGAGGCTCTGGACAAACTCTTGGAAGAAAGCATGCGACTGGTTGAAGGTGGAAAATCCCAGGATGTTGACCCGGTCATCCAGAAAGCTGTCCAGCTGCTGGAGCGAGAACTCCTAAACCATCCCAGCAAACAGAAAAGAGCATCAGGTAAGAGGGAAGCTTGTGCTGGGTGGGGGAAGGATGAAGTCACATTCCCAGCAGTGGTGCTGAAGGAAAGCGCAGTGATCTCATGCTCGAGAAGCACGGTTAAAACAATGTCAAACTGAGTGCTGAAAAGGGAAGTGCCATGCCCAGCTGGGCCATGGGAGTGCCATTCTGTGTGACCCCCACCTGGCACAGCAACATCACCCCCGTCTGCACAGTAAGCGAACCAGCGCGACATGAGGGAGAAACTGGAGTCTTTCAATTGAACGGGTAAACTGTTAGGACAGTCAGAGAGAAGCCCAGTCCAAAGGGGTTGGAGTTTTGTATGGGTTGGGGAGCCCAGCTCAAGGAGGCGCCAGGCCCTTGCAACAAAGTTTTCTCTCCATGCAAATGTTTCTTTCCTGTATATTCTTCCCAACCCCCCCCAGCATTCGGAGCCCAGCACACAACCTGCCACAACCCGGGCAGTATCTTTCTGCAGACAAATAAAGACCCTCGGCCTCCAGGCCTGTCACTCTGGCACATTTAGTGCTACATCCACTCCAAAAATGGCTCCCCTAATTCCGCAAACTGCTTTGATGGCGAGATGCTGTCCTGGACCAGCTCTTCCTGCTAATCCGCTCCGCGACTTGCTTCTCCAAAAGGGATCGCTGCACTTTTCAGACAGACAGAGAGAGGAGCCCAAGCCACACGACAGCTCCAGTCCCTGGAGAGATCTGTGACCACGCTCAGTTTCCACGCCGCAGCACACATCTGGGAATCACAAGTGTTCCCTGCTATGGCTGAGAGCTCCAGACAGGTACAGTGCGAGGTATACAACTCTCCGTCCAAACTGAGGGAGGATTTCCAGCCCTTCTGGGGCGACAGACCATGGCAGCCCTTGTCTAGATAGGAGCTCATGCTTTTTCATTCCCTCCCGTTTCTAGCCTCTGCAGTAACCATTAACTGGGCTCTGGCCCAGGGTGCAGATACCGCTGAGCTGACCCCCATGCACCATTGCTGCCCCTTTCCAGATACACAATTTCAGGGGTTCTGCCTGATGTTACAATTGGGACTTTCATTTAAATATAAAACCAGTTTAATTAGCCCCACTGCACAGGGCCAGCCTGGACTGTCTCCACCTGCCAGAGGGAATTTGCTCGGAGCCCTGCTACTTGAGACACACAGGAATCGGTTTGGGGGGAGGGTGAAACACAAGGCCCTTGGGATACTGGACAGAGGGTAAAATGGGAGCAGGGCAGGTGGTTTTGTGATTAGAGCTAGAAAGTCGCTGTTCTATTCTTAGCACTGCTACCAACTTGCTGGATGACCATAGTCAAGTCGCTTTACCTCTCTCTGGTCCTCAGTTTGCCCATCTGTAAAAGGGGAAAATCTCACCTCCCTCACAAAGTTTGTCAGTTCATTGATGAGAGCCCACTGTGATCCTCAGACCGAAGTTATTAGAGAACTTTTTACTTAGATTGTAAACTCTTTAGTGGCAGGGAACATCTTTTTGTTCTGTGTTTGTACAGTGCCCTAGCACAATGGGGCCCTGGTCCATGACTGGGGGCACAAAGGTGCTCCAGCTATACTAACAACACATAAAAATAAAGGCAAAGCAGTTGAGCTTTAGTCCATCGATACCCACAGGGGAAGCAGTGGTACCCGAAAAACCTTAGTTCTCCTTAGGAGATACAGGCGCCTTCTTTTGTTCTTTTTGCTAAGTGCTAAAAGGTAGATGGGTGTCCTGATATTTGTGTGCACGCACGCATGGGAACAATATGTCATTGAGTCAAAGACGTGGAATTACAAGGCTCCTCCAACGTGGTGAACTCCTAGGAGGATGAGATTTGACACGGGATTAAGTGTATTTTGGACTCATATGCATGAATGTTAGGTAACATGAAATTGCCTGTGAACTATTGATGCATTTGACTGATATTATCCTCCTGCCTCCCTGACAGATTATCCATTTACTCACTGCACCCCTGTCAACCTGAAGAACAAGGGCAGATGGCTAATGAGAGTCAAGGACTGAGGAGATTCTGTATGCAGACGGTGTAGCTAGCAGCATGCCACCCCCATTCTCCCGGAAAACACCACTCTCTCCACAGCTGGAACCCTGGGCAGGAAGGCAGAACATTTGGGGCACAATAGACCCAATCCTGAGAGGTGCCCTTAGCACTTGCTGGCTTTCTTGTGTTGATGGGGAAACTGAGGCACATGTTCCCTACACCTGTAACTGAAGCCAATGGGAGCTACAGGTGCTCAGGACTCATGAAAATCAGCCCCTTTAAGGTGTCTTAGGATGGACCTACCAAAAATGGAGGCATCCAAAACTCAGTGGCTTTTTTTTAAAAAAAATGGCTTCTGTGACATTGATTTGAGGGCATTCAGCACCTTGGAAAATTGGTCCCCTAGTAATACTAATAACCAGATTTTATCTAGCACGTCTCATCTGTAGATTCCAAACTACTCTGTAACAGAAGTCAGCATCATTATCCTCCTTTTACAAACAGAGAAACTGAGGCACACAAATCTGATGTGACTCATTCAAGGTCATGCACCAGGCCAGTGGCAGAGAATTGAAGCCAGATTCCCTGAACACCAAAGTCAGTGCTCTATCCACTAGGCCCTACTGCTTCCTTTGCCGACTAGCCCATAGGTGCCTGCTGACAAAACAGAGACACAAATTTGCTCCACTTAACATTAACAAAAGATTTTTCCAGCACAAATTACGCTGACACTTTTCACAACACGGCACTCTCTCTTTTTCTAGGCTAACCTCCTGCTGTTAAAAAAATAGTCTCTGTTTAGCCATCACATTCAGAAGACACCCATCACCATGGTATCTGGGCATGGAATGGCCTGTACATAAAACCCATGTAGATGCCAGCCCAGCCACCCTACATCCCCCTGGCCCCACCTCCAACCCCAGCCACCTCTCAGAAAGGTTTTTCTGCAGCTGTTCTCATAAAAATTCTCTGCACCCAGATCACAAATAAGCAAATGAACGGAGAGTTGACTCTCGAATGAGATGTGGATTAAACCAGTCCCGGGAGGAGATGCTTCATTTGGAATGGGATAAAAGGGATTTGGTGAGGCCAGGGGAGCAGTGAAGGACACAGAGGTGACAGCACCTGGCTGATTTAGAAGCTGCCTGTTCAGCCTCTGTCCCTTATTTATATTTTTTTACACGGCCACTGTCGCCGCTTGACATTTTCAGATCCACGTTTTCTAAACAAAAACTCATTTGCAATTCAAGGCCCGTGCTGCCCAGCTGATTTCCCGAGCCTGAAGATCCATCGCTCGGCTCCGCTTGAGCTACCGCCAGCCACAGGGAAGGGGCTGATTTTCAACGACTAGCTGCGACTGGAGCAGTTCAGTGCTGTTGCTTCTTGCGCACGGGTACAAGGCAAAGAGGAGTAGGGAGGAGACTGCTCTTAGAGACGGTGCTGGCTAGGTTCGTATATGCATCTTTCATCACAGCATCTCACGTGGCTGAATGGATTTAGCCTCACGTGAGGTAGGGAAAACTATTATCCCCATTTGAGAAATGGAAAACTAAGACCTTAAATGGTTTGCCAAAGATCACATAGGGAGTCTGGAGAAGAGCCAGGATTTGAACCCACGGCCACCAACAACACTTAAGAGCCACCTCAGCTTGCTACAAAGAGGTAAAAGATGCTAACACTACAGAAAGCGTCTACACTACTGAAAATGTCAACGTTAGGTCAGGGTTAGCTAACTGTGATATCACCGCAACCACTCCTCTTACCTATGGTGCCTGTTACAATAATATCTGAGCACCTATTAAGCTGTACTGCAAAATCCCTGGGACGTAGGGCAATGCTGTTATCCTCGCTATGGGAAACTGAGGCACTCAGAGGCAAAGTGACTTGCCCACAGCCACCCTAGAAGTTTGTGGCAAAGCTGGGTCTTGCAAATACCAGCCTAGCACTCTAACCAGTGGACCCTCCTTCTTCTCTTTGGGCTTCACAATCCCTGTTTGACTGCGGCTGAACCATTGATGCCCAGGGGTAACACATCTGCGTCAGTATGGTATTAGTACAATACAAGGCTACATACTATGCTATCATCATACATCATGTTCTATATTTTGAACAGGCCAAACTAATGCCCGGGATCAGAACTCCAAACCCTTGTGGACAGTTTGGATCAGAAATTTGCAGCTGGGACCCACCTCTCTGTGGAATCTGCTGCAAGCTAGCCACTTTCCTGAGTGTGTACTGGGGGGGCATGCAAGTCACTCCCCGCACTTCTCTGTCTCTTAGCAATGAATCGGAAGGATCCTTGAGGTGCACAGGATACTTACTGGTTTTCTGGCACAACCTGCCTCCCCTTTCCTTCTCTCTTTTAGTCACTGGTGCCTTTGTTCTCTTCTGTCTGCGCTGAGGGCCTGTGCTTTTGCAGGCTGGAAGATTGCATGTCATGTAATAGCTCCCAAGAGCAAGGAGCTGCTGAGAGACTAATTCATACCTGTCAGTAAATTCTATTTAGTGGGATACTCCAAGCCCTTAAACCTGCCATTCCAGCCTTCCCAGCCTCCTTTTCTGTGCTGCCTCTCATAGATTGATCACCTTGGCCAGAGACAGGTCATTTGTCCTTCACAGCAAACTTTGCACTCCCCATACCTCTCTTGGGACAAGAACTCACACACAAACACTTTCATAACCAGGTGCACTCATACAAGAAAGAGATGCCTTTGGTCCTCTGGCTATCAGATGAATCCACAAGCAGGTGCAAATGACAGACAGGTAAATAAACTCATGCAAGTTACTTATGCCTCCATGCACTGACCAGGACATAAACAATATAACCTTTCACAGACAGGTTTCTCCCAGTAATAAAATAAAATTTTAAAAAATCTGTACTTTGCATTTCCATTGTACCTTCCTTTGCAAGATCTCAAAGAGCTATACAACCTCTCCTGCACTGAGCCTCAAAGCAATCCTGGGATATGACTAAATATTGGTGTTATCCTTATGTTAGTGGAAAAAGAGACACAGAGATATCAAGGACAAAAATGTCAAGTGTTCACTCATTTTTAGGCACTCAGTTCAAGACTCCTTGGATCAGACTTTCAAAGGTGTTGAGCACCCCCTATGGCTGCTAACATCAGGGGACTGGGAAAGAAGGAAGGGTGCCGGAGGTCAGAAAATCTGAAGTTGGGCACCCAAAATCGATGGAACCTTCTGAAAATTTAGGCCTCAAATTTCTCAGTGCATTTAAAGTCAGGGACGGGAATTCAGCTCTCCTGATTTCTGGTCTGTGACTTTCCCCACAAAACGTGTACAGCTAAATAATGACACTTAGCAATTATATGGCGCACTCTATTTTCAAAACGCCAGGCCCTCATTCCCTAACTGAATAGAAAGGGGTTCCCTGGGACACAGCACTGCAGGAATTACTACAGGTTGAAGTCATGCCTGGGTTTCTGTTCTTCCTGCAGTGCTTGGCCTGCATTCTCGAACCTAACCCCTTAGCTCATCTGGAGCAACTGCCTAATAAAAACAGCACAGCCGGCCTCCGTAAGTCACATTTTCAGCCCAGGAAGCTTGAACTTGGTGGCTGTGAATTATGAGTTTGAGATTTATGGAACATGTTCTCCAGTCCGTGGGAATATAAACCCATCACCAGGTTTCAGCACCTTGCTCCATACAAGTCTCTGACTCACACATAATGATTAAGGGCTTGATCTGAACTGGGGCTAAGCACCCACAATCTTCACTGATTTCAGCCCATGCTGAATCACTGTACTACTTGGATTGAAGCCTTATCTAAAACTCTGCTCCCAACTTGCTAGGTCTGTCCATTCTCCTTCTATAATAAGTACCATAAATGGATGGCCCTCACATTGTCTCTTTCAGCATATGCTCTTCTCAAAGCACTTTGTTAATTCACTAATCTCCCCATTCACTCCTAGCAGGTAGTGGTGATATTATGACCGCTTTATGGATGAGGAAATTGAGCCACAGAGTTGCTAAGAAGCCGATCCTGCTTCAATTGAAATAATGGAAAACCTCCCGTTGACTTCAGTGGGGGCAGGAATGTGCCTAAGATCATAATCCATTGCTCTGCTCTTAAAGCAGGTACTTAGCTTTAAGTGTGATAGCCAGGGTTTGCACTGGTGGCCTTCAGAACTAAAAGCACAAGCTAAAGAGCCCAGCTTTGTAGCTGGGCAACGTAACAATCCATATCTTCTGTGGCGTGGCAAAGAGGAGGAACTCAAGCACACACTGACCAGTGGACCACACAAACAAATACTTAAATCCTACCAAAATCAATGAGACTCAATTAATAACACTAATTACTCCGATTCCAAGGATCTGTCGACAATCACAGCTTGGACTAATGGGTCTTTGCACGGCTCCAGAGAGCAATTTGAGAAGAACAATATTTATTGCACTGACCACAGAGCCATTTCCCTGCTTGATTTAAGTGAGCTGCACTTTGTATCTATGACTGGCGTTCTTCTGCCAGCTGCCCAAGGGGTTCTTAACGTCCTGGACACCCACTCTTATGGCGTGATGCCATGCGACGTGATCAGACTCGAAGGTCTATTCAGAAATATTTGTCTTGTGCAGATTTTGTTTCAGAGCATCTCTGAGCGGTTCCATCTGCCCTTCAGGCTTATGGTTGCCAGAGCTTAATTTTGAATATAGAATTTGTTTATCTAGATGAGTCTCAGGCATATGAATGACATTACCAGTCCCTCTCAGTTGGACACAAATCAACTGAGCCTTAATTTGCCAAGACTTTTATGTTGGACACCCGCTCCTTCCATTTGATACCCAGCAGTTGTCATAGGTGTCTCTAATGGAAATTGTCAAACTTTTTAACATGCCATTGATAAATGGTCCATCTTTCACACCCAGAGAGCAATGTTGTGAAGATAACAGCATTATACACTTGGATATTTAATCTGTAGACATACTCCATGTTGCTTCCAGATCATGTGCGGTGCTGGCTTTCTGAATTCACGTATCCATTTCATGACTCTTTGTCGCTTCATTATTTAACATGCTGCCACAGTGAGTGAATTGGAGCATGGTACCTTCCAAGTGTATTGCTGGATCTTCGTGAAGTTGCTGAGGAACTGGGTGATACATCGCCTCAGTTTTCGTTCAGCTGATGGTAAGGCCAAAGTTACGAGCCGTCCTAGCAAAGTGGCTTGTGAGATCTTGTAGTGTTGTTTCAGAGTGTTCCACAAGGCAATCATGGGTGGAGAGAAGTTCTTGGATCTTCACATGTAGTTTAGAGAGATTAAAGAGCGAGGCAGAGCGAAAGCGTAAAACAATGCCATTTCAAGAACCATGGAGGGCTTCCACTAGCATGGCAGTGAAGAATAAACCAAAAAGGCTAGGAATGAGGAGAATCTTTGCTTTGCCCCAAACATGATTGGAAATGGGTCTGTTAAATCACCGAGACTTAAACGTGTGTAAATGCTTTTTTGAATTGGAGCCTAAGATCCAGAGCCTCAATGGAATTTAGACTCCCACTTTCCATAGAAATGAACGGAAGGTAGGAGCCTAAGTATTCTTGGAGTTCTGGTCCTATATGACTTGTGCACGTTCCCAATGGCAGAGCCAAGGATGGAACAGGAGTGTCCATTTCAGGTCTACTCTAGTCCCTACACACACTGTCTCAGTGTAACATTGATCAAGTGTGATCACAGTGTTGGGATTTTTCTTTGACTAATTCCTGTCTAAGATGTACATCCCCTCCTCACCACCAGTTCCACATACAATGGGTTATCACTAAGAGTCAGAGGGAACAGTGAGCAGCGCTTAGGTGAGCAGACCAGGAGTCAGGACACCTGGGTTCCATTCCCAGCCTGGACTGTGCGACCTTGATCAAATCACCTCTACTCTCTCTGTTGCCCAATTTGCCCAATACTCACCTAGCTCACAGGGGAGCTGAGAGACTTAATTAATATTTATGAAGAGATTCAAGAGCCTTGGTTGAAAAGCATTAGGCAAGACTATTATTGCTATAATAATAACCCAATGATAGGTACACGTATTTTAAACTCAAGGCTCAGAAGCCTTGGGATTTATCTGCATTGTCACACTGCTGATCTCACATCAGTGATTGGCTTCTGGTAATTGCTTATCTCTGAACGTGGAGAAGGACAGTTTGCTATTGTTAGTTGCTCTGTGTCAGCTATTGAGTGCTTTCCTCTTCCATCAGTTTGGTTGGCAATATTGTTCTGCGTCCTCTCTGCATGCACAGAATCTCGTTCCTTTATGAGATTCTTATCATGTTTTTAATAAACCAGGTCACCCGGGGAAGCAAAGAAACAGGGTCGCCTCCCACCCTGGGAAGACTGTCCAGGATTTGATCTTTTTGACTGCACTGACACCGAGACCTTGACACGCACATGTATCTTCCCCTATCGATTACTTCCAGATTGGATTTGGATTTCCAGATTTGCTGATTGGCAGCCTCCAAATGGTCCTTAAATGCTGCTGCTGCTGCCTGGATCTGAGATTAGATTCTGGGTAGAGCCTTATCAAGTTCACAGCCAAGCCCGTGAAATCTGCTCTTTCGTGTGCTTTTCCCCTACACTATACAGACTTCACTGGAGACCAGTGTGTCTCAAACTGGGAGTTCTGACCCAGAAGGGAGAGCAGGGGGAGTCACAAGGTTATTTGAGGGGGTCACAGTATTGCCACCCTTACTTCTGCACTGACTTGAGAATTGGGCAGTTGGAAAATGGCAGCTGCTGACTGAGAGCCCAGCTCTGCAGGGAGCAGCGCAGAAGTAAGGGTGGCAGTACCATACCATGCCATCCTTCCTTCTGCACTGCTAATGGTAGTGGCTCTGCCTTCAGAGCTGGTCTCCTGGTCAGCAGCCACCACTCCCCAGCTGCCCAGTTCCGAAGGCAACACCACCGCCAGCAGCAGCGCAGAAGTAAAGGTAGAAATATCACAACCCCCCCTACAATAACCTTGAGAACCACCAACAACTCCTTTTTGGGTCAGGACCTTTTTACAATTAGAACACCATCATACTTCAGATTTAAATAGCTGAAATCATGAAATTTACTATTTTTAAAATCCCATGACTGTGAAATTGACCAAGAGGGACCATGAATTTGGGGCGCCCTTCCCAACGAAAGCATGTTAGCCCTCTCCTACATTAGGTATAACACCAGGAGAAGACCTGCCTTTGGAATTTGACGCTCTCCCTTCTGTGGATTTTGTTGCCTTACGGGACCATAAATGCTGAACTGCTGAGCCTGTTAATCATTTCCAAATTGCTCTAAAAACATACTTATTTGGTCACTAAAGTGTACAGGATTATGCTAAATGGGTTATGGCTTTTTTGAATGGCTCAGTTCGCTTACAATATATTGACCGAGTCAATAATGGTATAATAAACCACAAGTAAAAAATCAATTTCCCCAGCAGAAGAGAGTCATTTGAATGACAAATGTTTGCTTTTTTTTTTTTTTTTTTCTTCTGTGGGTTCATTCAGACATATTGGGTCATTTGAGCATTCTGGCAGTTGTAGTCTTAATGACCTTCAAAAGTAGGGTTCCTTAGGGTCATCCTCTGTATTCACAGGTGGATCTCAAACATTTCAGAATTTCTAAGCAGAACAGCTTCCAAAAATTCCAATCCTTCTCCCAAGTTCATCCAAACACTCCAGGTCCCTTAAGACAAAAAGCAAGTCCCTGGTGCAACTCCACTGAATTTAAAGGAGTTGCACCCAGGATGAATTAGGTCCTTTTGTGTCTGTAGAACTGGGAAAGGAAATAGAAGAAGAGGGACTGAGGTTTTTCAAAGTCACTAAAGGATTTAGACACACACCCCATTAAAATAAATGGGAGTTATGTGTTTAAATCTCTGAGTCTGCCTAGAAATTCCCATCCAGGATCTTTCAATCAGGCCTAACTCTGGAGAAAAGTCTCTCACTCTGATGGCACCCCATCATTTCTCCTTTCCACTGGGAATGGGAAGTTGTGAGTCCATTGCCAAATTGAACATATTGGAGGAAGCAAGTTAAATACTTTCAAACCTCAGCAAAGTTAAGATCAGATTTATTGTACTAGCAAGGGGTACAGAGAGCTTTCTCCATGGGCCAACTCTTCTATAATTGCCTATGAGAAGCTTTCTTACACTCTCCTTGCAAATTGGATTGGAGGAACCAATGGTGTGATTGGATATGGCAATCCTTAAATTCTTATGAATTCTAAGTGATGCTTTGGGCCATCTATATTTTAACTGAGTTGTCATTCTTAATCCCAATGGGCGAAATTCACCCCAGGGCAGAGGATCCACCCAAGGCCCTACCTGCCGTTTACAACCCTAACAAAGGAAAAAATTTAAATGGTATAAAGGGCCTTGTCTAGACCCTTTGCACCAGAATGAACTCCACCCAAAGAAATGAAAATTAGAGATTGCCGCTGCAAAGTTCACATTTGGAAGGATGGCCATAGCAGTTTGGTCCAGGCCCATCATCTTTTTTATTATTTGTATCACAGTAAAGCTAAATTGCCCCAACTAAGATCAGGGCCCCATCATGCAAGGCACCAGACAAATGCATAGTAAGATTCAGTCCTCCCACTGAAGGAATTTACAGCCTAAATAGACACAACAGACAAAGAATGGGAGGGGAAACAGAGGAAGTGAGAGGTGAAATAACTTGCCCAAAGTCACACACAGCAGAACCAGGAATAAAAATCTAGTCTCTCCCAGTCCAGTACCCTCCAGTCCAGTACTCTTGTTCACTATATCACTTTACAAGCCTTCAGGAGGCAGGCATGAAATAAACATAAGCAGAGGTAAAATGACTTACAAATTAAAGCTGAAATTTTTTGAAGCTGGTTAGGGGGATTTAGACACCAGATTCCCATTAATTTCTAAGCAGGCATCCAAACCAATTAGAAAGCTTTGAAAATCTCACCCTTTCTATAGAAGAACCTTTTCCCTTCACTGATAAAAACCCACAGATTTACGCCAGCTCTGACAATGGAACAAAGCAATAGTTATCAGGGCACAGCGACATGACACAATACTGTCAGAGAACAAAACGACATACAAAGAATATACTGTCTGACTCCAGGCGCTACTAAAATTCCTTTACACCTTCCCTCTTGTACTAGTAATTTTAATAGTTTCAATTATTTCCATCTAATCTCCCTGATAAATGTTTTGAAATTGAAATCTAGCCTCAGGTCCATATATTACTTTTATTTATTTATTTTTTTAAAAAGGCCAAAACAACAACAAGCTACATGGAATTAATGAGCTACAGGGAATTAATTCCATCACAGGGTTTTGGAGACATCCAAAGCCTCTCGTGATCTGCTCTGGTGGTTTCAAATATTTCTAGGCCGAGGACATGCAATTATTTTCTTGCAATTCACAGTAGCTTATCTGCAATGCACTAGCTACGCAGCGTCCTTATTGTTATTGTAAATCAAATGCCAACATGTCTACATTTCCTCCCCCTTCCCCCATGGTTATCAAGTCAAGTTTCTCTGCCAAATACATATTTTTAATTAGGAGTTTTAGTCGCTATGGACTAGACTGGGACTTAGCCAGCATATCCACATATGCACTCAGGAAGGAGTAAGGCCCCCGCTCCCCTTTACTCCCCTCAAGCACTGCATGGGTCTGGATGCACACAGATAAACAGGTGCTAAGTGCCTGCTTACTTTGTTCCTGGATCATGTGGGTGGGGAGTGATGGGAGAAAGGAGTGGAATTTTGTCCCTAGACAGCCAGTGCAACCATGTCAGAGAATGGGCTCGGCATCTGCTATTGGGTCAGCAGCAACTAGCTACAAGAGGGAAGCCAAAGCATGTCTGTGTGTCTCTCTCTGAGATACTATTGCTGTTGAGACCACTCCCAGGATGCTGTAGATTACACACCCTCTTAGAGATGTGCCTAAAGGCACATGCTAGCCCTGTATCCTTCAGAAGTGGGGAGGGTGCAGGGGGAGAGTGAGCAGGATTGTTTGTAACTATGTAAAGCTGCCATAGGCTCCAGGACAGGGCTCTGGCTCTAATCTACTTTCTCTTTTTTACATTTACATGGTCACTTTTCACCCTGGAAGAAATCAAAGTACTTGGCAAATTTGTACATACGCACAGAGCATCACTGAAATGCAGCCACCTCTGGGTGAATGGGGAAAAACTTAGCCGTGTAGAACACCCCATGAGCTAGTGAGGGGAGGGGATAATCTGGACAAGGCTTCTGAAGAGGACTTCTACCTACAAAAAAGAGTGCTTCTTGTGAGCCTTAATGTTCATGGGCCAGCCCAGATGACGATTTTTAAGCTCGCTCCCCTTGACAAGGTAGCCACAGACCATTTAAAATTTCCCCCCAGGCTGGGGTGGGACGGGGAGAGTGTGGTTCAGAAAGACAGGAATGGGACTAGAAATCAATAGAGACCTGGGTTCCATTCGCAGCACTATCACTGAGTTGCTGTGGGGCACTGGGTAACTCATTTCCCACCTCACTGTGCCTCAGTTTCCCTATCTCACAAGCAGGGATGACAACACCCTCCCTGGAAATCTGTGGATGAAAAGTGCTACAAATAAAGTCTCTTTTGTTAGATTTATTCTGATTCCTGGCCGAGCTTGGGGAAAATGTGGCCAGACTCCTCACCATGACAAAGATGTTTGCCCTGTGGTAGGCTGGAGAAACCCAATAATGAATTCACAGGTACCCATAAGCTATTCTATAGGTATTCACTTCAGAGCCCTGGCATTTAGCCCTCAGCCTATACGTAAATGCACAAAGGGCTGGGAGATCCCTCTGCCGGCGGCTGGCATCTGCTTTCACATGCCCAAGCTTCCTCCCTGCTGAATTGACTAATTAGTAGAATTTAAGCTCTGTGAATCACTGATCATTATGCGTAGCAGCCAGCCTCCCCACTCTAGCCGCTCTGCGCGAAAGCCATCAAGTCCCAGCAACCTGCCTCCCTCCATCCAGTGCCCCAGAGGAGAAAAGAAATAATATAGAGGTGCATAACTGCCCATTGTTCAGGAAGCTCTTGTAATGGCTGTAATGAGTTTAATGCCTGGAGATACGCCCGCCAGTTCCTCTTGCCTGTGCATAACTCAGCTTTCAACTCCCCCTCTCCCTGTCCTTTCTCCTAGGTCCGATTATTTTCTCCAGCTCCCATTAGTTTCCTATCAGTGCCTTTAACTACATGTCCTGTCAGTCCCTCGTTTGGCAGGTTCTTCCTCCATTTAAACCATCTTTCTGCCTGCTCTCCCAGAGAGCAGTTCACAGCGATTTTATCTTTTCTATTAGGCAGTGATTGCAAAATCTCAGTGCATTCATTAGCAGTTTGATAATTCCTCCAGATTTATTAGTTTAAATTGCTCACTTCCATCTCACATCCTCATTTAAATATTACTAATTTCCTTAAATCTCTCTTCCATCTGCCCAGGTTTCGCCCAGCATCACCCTTCTTCTCAATGATCCCTGTCAAAAATGTCCAGTCAGCTCTATGGAGAGCTGGTCTTTTTAACAACGTGGAAAAATAAACTGGAGTAAATAGATACTCTTCTTGATTGATCTCAAGCAAGAACAAAGGGCTGTGGGATCCTCTTCTTTCTAAACTATTGATCTAAACTGGGTTAGAGAAATTGGCTTCAATTGCAAACTTCAGATCCAGACGAAGAGCCAAAACCTGAACTGCCCCTCATGCAAATTCAGAGGTGTTATTTATTTTTTGTATTGTGTTAGCCACAGGAGTTCCAGTCACAGACCAGGACCCCATTGTGCTAGGCGCTGCACGGACACGGATCATTTATTATTTGTATCATGGTAACATCTACATGACCGTCTCACACCACCTCCTGCTCCTTACCCATTAGATGGAGCTATAGGAGAAGCAGAACCCTCACTCCTTATAGAGCTGGTACTTTACACCCAGTATTGATAACAGACTAAGTGACAGTCCCAGAACTTAGGAACCACTTGTGCTGATACCAGTTGGCATTGGAAGCCAAGTACAGTGGTAGTCAGAAGGGACCAGGAACTGCCTGGGATTAAAAGCCAGCCATACTGATGCTCAAGAGAACTGGGAACTAACAAAGCCTGGTGTCCATCAGGCCTAAGAACCAACTGGGGTGCAGGGGACTGATAATTGTTGGGTTTGAGAAACAATTAAAACACCCATTGTTGGGATTGGAGACCCATAGGAGTGGTCATTCTAGGGATGGGGACACAATTACATCAACTTGTTTGGATTAGGAACTAGGAGAAACGGTCATGAGCCGGGACTATCTCTCATTGCGTGTAAGTACAGCACCTAGCACAATATGGCTCAGATCTTCTTCGAGTCACCGTGGTGTGATGGTACAGAAAAGAATGCTCACTGGAATGAGGAACCTTCGGACTAGAAATCACAATATGAAACCACCACCACCCGAATACAAAGTCACCTGACATTTGCAGATCCCCGCCGCTCACACTCTGCGCTCAAGATTTCTGTTACCAGCTGAGCTCTAGAAGGGCTTCTTTACTACTCACACAGTTGCCAATTCGGACTAGGATCCAATGGACTAGTCCATAGTGGAATGGTATTGACTACGGCCAGGAATGATGGAGTGGGCTCTGAGCATGAACTGGAATGATATTAGCGCAGGGAGGGAGAGCGGGTGTGGAATTTCTCTTTTTCTGATGCCTCCTTTCACACGCCAGCTCTTCACACCACTCCCCGCTTGCTCTCAGTGTTGTCACCCATCCGTTTCGTTCTCCCTCTCCTACGTTTGGATCACCCTTCCTACACACTTGGCTCCATCTGTTTCCGTCTGTCTCACACCCAAATACCTAGACACACAGCACGCTTCAGCTCGCAGCTTTCCTGGCGCACATGCACCCAGGCATAAATATTCATAGACATTATAGAATCAGAGAATCATATGGGCTGGAAGGCAACTCCAGTTAATCATCTGGTCCATCCCCCCTGCATCAAGGCATGATAGATTTCATTATCCCTAAACCATCCCTGCTTGATAGGCGTCTGGGCTCATCTGAGCTATCGCCCACCCTGCTTGGCGACTTGTCTTCAAGACCCGCTACGCGGTAGGGCATTTTAGCCTGGCTTCCCTCCTGCTTTTACTTAAGCCCACTGCCTCTTGTTTAGCACAGTGCATGGGAATCTAGCCACATGATGCCCATTAGTGATAACAGGAGCTGTAAAGCTAAATACAATCAGCCACGTTACAAAATATACCCCCCTCCACCTGTTGCATTCACACAATCCCATTCTCCTGTTCTCCCCCATGCACTCCATCTCCCTCTCCCCGTTATGCACACGGTCACTCCCCCTTGCGACTCACAGACATATGTCTCATGTCCCTCTCTGTATGCCACTCTGCAGCCCTCTCTCTCTGGCTACTGCAACCACCTACTCCCCTTTCGCCCAAGCTAGATCTTCATGTGGCATGAACTGGGGTGGCTATTCAGATCTGCGCTGATTTCCACCAGCTGAGAATCCAACCCACTTTGTTCCGGGGTACTTCTGCCTCAGGAAAACATGGTTGGTTTGGTTTTTTTAGATTCACCATCTCTTTTTTAGAATTTCATTTCCATCCTTGAGAATCACAGAGGGGCCAATGGAAAGTTTCTTTAAGGAATGGCTTAATTTTCAGCTCTAGGTTTATGCTACCAAAGCCTACAGCTGCATTTAAAACATGCAGCCTTTACTCACACAAGCAGTCCCTGTTCATGCCAGGAGTCACACTGGGTAAGTAGGTGTTGCAGGATCAGTCGCTTAGTGTCCCATCCAAAGCCCATTGAAATCAGCGCAAAGACTCCCAGTGTCTTTTAAGGCCTTGGATCATGTCCTAAGAGTAGGGCCTAAGATGTAAATGATGCTTTTACCTTCCCCTAACATCTCTTTATCCCTGCTCATCCAGTCTTGTGTTTAGAGCCCAGCTTTCCCCATCAGGAGATCAGCTGTCTCTGTTAGGGTTCTAAAGAGCCATACATCTCAGGGTATGAAGTATGAGAACCCCCTTAGTATTTGTCCCTATGGACTGATGGTGCCTGTTTCCCATTCTACAGAGTTGGTGCCACTGCAGGATTAAGCCCTTTTTACCACACACATATCAGAGTGAGGTCTTGTTCTCATCTGAAGTTGAGGTTTCTGGAAAGACCCTTGACCTCCCCAGCACCTCTTCCCAACCTTATAAATCCTCCTCCAGACCCCTGAGCTTGTGGTTCCACCAAACAACACCAAGATGGAGCAGATCTGCTGCCATTAACATGACACTACATGCAGGGGAGAGGAGCTGAGAAAATGTCTTACCAGATTAGTGAAGATATATGTGTAATAGGCTGACGCCATTCCCAGTTCAGCTGCCTGTGAAGGAGAGGAAAGGAGATTAGGTTAGAGAGTGTCAATCTTCCATCTCAGCAGCAGTACTGGGGGAACCTGTATCACATTTGCTTTTCATATCTATCACTTTGCATGAAGGACTCTGCTGTCCTTTTAAAAGCCATAAAGGGTAGCGCCCAGAAGCATAGGTTAACCTATTAAAGACAGGGGATCTGCTTTTTCAGGGATGCTAAGCAGTTCCAGCTCCTAGTGAATTTAATGGAAGCTGCAGGTTATTATGAATTAGTTATATTTTGGTAGTGCCTATGGACCCAAACTTGCCACATTGTACGAACAGATAACCCAAAGATTCACTGATTTTTTAAAATCCCAGATCATTATGACCATCTAATTCAACCTCATGCATAATGAAGGACAGAGGATTCCTCCCTACATCTAGCTCTAATCTAGGATTTAGACAATTCGTCACAGGTGAATAAAGACAAAGGGAACCGGGAAGGAAGACATAACAATCGAAACAGGGCCATTTGCATAAATTATTAGTAACAATGGTTTTAACAGTCCCCGGTTGCCAGATGACATGTTGAAGATCAAACCCAGAGTGTGGTCTTTACGAGATTCAATTCTAATGTCAGGCCTAGTCTACACACAGATTTGGTAGTGGTGTAACTACGTTGGTTAGGAAGGTGAGTTTTTAAAAAAATCAATATATTTCTACTGGAACAAACCCCTAGTATAAAAGGTGCCTTATACCAGTACAGTATATTTCCCTTCCCATATGGAACAGAGTCTTTACACTGGCATTACTGTATCCACACTATGTGGGATTGCGTGAGTTTAGCTATGTCGGTAGCATTAAAGCAGCACAATTTGGGTGCGTATTGTTGGGTAAAGTAAAGGAACACTGCTGAAAAATAATTCTGCATGGCAATTCTCATCCTCTTGTATCAGGTGGCTTGGCAACCCCGCCAGTTTCACTCCTCTTCCACTATTAATGAAATCCATTGTTTGTTTTGCACTGTAATGATCCAACCATTGAATATGCTCAGATTTGCAGTGTGCAAATCATCCCAAAGGATTTTGGGGAAGCTCCTCCACTTCCCTTCTTTTCTCTGTCCCCCCAGCTGAAGGCTGATGGTGCCAGGAAGTGGGGGGTTGAAACAGATACAGACGAGGTGGAGCTACTGGCCTGATTAACCAACAGTAGGGAAAGATTCAAAGCAAGGCAGACAATGTTGTTCCCCGCAAACATCCTGCCTTCACCATGGAGGAGTCCTCACTGCTTTTCCCAATCCCCTTTCTCAGCCAGATTCCTGTGATCAAAGAAACATAGCAATATAGGACCTCAAGAGATCATCTAGTACATCCCGCTGTGCTAAAGCAGGACGAAGTATACCTACACCATTCCAGACATGTGTATGTCTAATGTGTACTTAGAAACCTCCAGTGATGGGAATTCCACAGCCTCCCTGGGAAGCCTATTCCAGAGCTTAACTACCCTTAGAATTAGAAAGTTTTTCCAACCATCTAATCTAAATCTTTCTTGCTGCAGATCATGCTGATTACATCTGGTCCTACTCTCAGTGGACCTGGAGAACAATTAGTCACCATCCTCTTTATGACAGCCCTTAACATATTTGAAGACCATTATTACTTCCCCTTGCAGCCTTCTCTTCTCTAAACGAAACATGCCCAGTTCTTTCAACCTTTCCTCGCAGGTCATGTTTTCTAACCGTCTTATCATTTTTATTGATGTTTGTGAACTTAACAGATCTACAGCCTCCATTGATGCACAAACGGCTGGCATGATGCATCCGCTGCAGGGAAAATGAAAAGGAGATTTTGGAGTATGGTAGCTATTTGCCAGGGCTCTTTGCTGATAAGCTGAAAGCTGGAAAATGAAGTACAAAAAGACAGGGGTGGGGAAATCAGAGGAACTTTAACACCAACACCACTTAGCACGTATGCATAACGTGTTAAGATAAGAGCCTCAAAACACTCCAGACTATCTGTACTCCACCGACATTGACCTACCTTTGACGTCAGTGGGAGCAGAATTCGGCCAAGGTTGAGTGCTTTGGAAATCCTGTCCCAAGAACTAGGAAATGCTTTACAGACACTAAGCAACTAATCTGCACAGACACCTGTGAGCTGCCGATCAACAGGACAGCACTATCACCTGTCTTTTACAGATGAGGAAAGGGAGACCATGAGAACATAACTTGTCCAAGAACACATAGCAAGTCAGTGGCAGAGAGAAAACTAGATTCTCCAGATCACCAGGCAGCATGCTCTGATCACTGCCTCCCACCACCAGACCACAATGCCTCTTATCTTCTGACTGCTGCACAACACAGTTTTCACTATCTGCTCTCCCTGTGACCTACTTGGAAATCAGCAAGTGTGATTTCAAGGGAAGAAAATCAAAGAAAGCAACAAGCCATCTCCTTTCCTCCATTGATCCTCATTCATTTAACATACATATTGGCAAAGCTGGGGCAAGCTGGCTATATGAGAAGCAACCATGTGTCTCTAAACCATATGGAGAAGGGAAGATATGAGAGGTTGTAGCTTCTGCCTCATTGTCCAAAGGTAGCAGAGACCAAGAAAGATCTGGTAATACAAGGTTTGATCCAAAGTCTTTTACAATTAATGTCAGTCTTTCTGTTTGGATTGAGCCCAAAGGAGGAAACTGCTTTATAATCATTATCTTCACCCACTGTTCTGCTTGCTCTCCTGGTATAGGGAGAAATAACTTCCAGTTTCACCAGTTGCAAAAAGTTCATAAATGATAAGAGCGTGTTCATTTCCCTTCCTCCTTGGAAACCTCGGCACAGGCGACTGCATTAAATGTTATTGAATTGCTGCAAAATCTTCTCAGTCTTTGACATCTTCATCGGTCATGGCCTGAGACTCCCCCAGAGATGGGAAGGGAGAGAGAGCGTGTCTAAAAAGCCACTCTGCTCTGTAGCTGTGGAAAATTACTATGGCAACAGGCTGAAGGGATAGCCCTCAATAGTGAGAGAGCTCATTCAAATCCTTTATTAACTCAGAGACAAAATATATAAATAAATACAAATCCACCCCAACCTGAATCCCCGTCTTTGATTTCCCGCACATCAGAAGCTTCAGAGGGGTTAGTGAAATAACAAAAATCAAAAAAGGAAAGTTGTTCTTCAGTGAAAACGACTATAGTCCATTTAAATGTGCAATTAAAATGACACCGGAATGGACTGATGTCACTTGCGACAGCACAGACTCTATTAGCAGCCTCAGTTTAATGTCAGCCTCTGGACCGAAGTCTGGCATCTGTACCAGCAAAGATTAGCAAGAGGAACATTTTGAATGGATGCACATCAGCCGTCAAGCCTCACGTCCCAAGAGGAGCTATCTGCAATTGAAATTCTGCCACTGTTTCTTTGCATCTCCAGGCAACGTTCATATTCTTTTCACCATAGTAGTAAAGCAAAGGGAGGCAGAGTTGGTCAGGAATTTTTCAATTTAATGTTTTTCATTTGGAAACCACTGATTTGTGGAAACCGAAACATTCCGCTGGAAAGTGTCGGTTTTGACGAAGTTCCCGTTTTGGAAAAAGTTTCAAAATGTCCCGTTTCCTCATTTTTAAAATGAAAAATTCTCGTTTTGAAATGTAAGTGAATGCGGGGAGAGGGGGGAAGGAAATCTAATAAATAATAAATAATTAAAAGGTCAAAATAAAAACAAAATGTTGTGCCTGACCCAATCCAAGCTTTTCCTCCATATTTTGGTCCACAAACATTTTTGAGATTTCGACTTTTTGTCCCGATTCGGATGAGGATTTTCTGAAATCGTGGAAATTTTTCTGGGATGCTAAAAGCGTTTCCTGTCTAGCTAGAAACATAACTCAAGGCAGAACATGTGCTACAGGTGCCCCTCTGGGCTGATTGACAAAGCATCTGAGGCCGTTACAACCACGGCATGGGAGCATTGGTTCTTTAGTTCAAGCTGTAGCAGCTTGTGCTTTTAGTTCTGGAGGTCCCCACTTCAACCCTTGATGAGTCAGCCAAGATGGCGGCTGTAATACAAGGTCTCACCAACTCTGGTAAGATGCAAAATTCTTCATCAAAACTAGCATGTGGTTGTACAGCCAGTGGGACTGACAGATGTATAGGACATCACTGGCCTAATACATCAGCCTAGAAAACATGCATTCTGTTCTAGGAGTGAAGATGACACACAGCATCATGGCCCTGATCCAAACCTCTCTGAAACCAAAGGAGAATCCCACTGGTTCCAATGGGCTTTGGATTAGGTTTTGGAGATTCAGATGATTGACTCCATACTTCCACACCTTCTACACTGTCAGGAATCCCTCGTCTAGGCTTATTGGTGTACTAAGAGGTGAATCTAGGGAGCCAGAACTTATATTTATTTCTTTTGATAATTGGCTAAAAAAACCTTCTGCTCCATACAGGTTCTGGAGAACTGCACTACAGTGCAAGCCCATACTGGATCCAATGCTCAGATTAAACCAAAATCTCTAAAACAAGCTCTCTAAATAAACAAATAACTGTATGGGAGACAATGAAACAAACACACATAATCTGGTAAAAATAACGAGACAGAGAAACACAGCAGAGATATACTCAGAAGAGAGAGTCCACACCATCGGCGGACTGACTTTCAAAAGCTCTGAGATGCCCCTGCTCGAAGTCAATAGGAACAGTAAGAGTTTGGCATCTTGGAAGTCAAGACAGACACCTCTGGGACATGCTCTCAGAGTATTTAATCTATTTGTTCTACAGCCAGAATCCTGGAGGCAGTGAGTAAACTGTTATCCCCGGGACCTCAACATCAATCAGTGGAAATCTCCCTACAGTGTAGATAATTTTCGGTCGCACGGTAGGAATTTTTAAGCTTCGAAACCATACAATGCACATGCAGAAGGATCATTTGGTGGAAGCAAGGTGGTTTATGAAGCTGTAGTTTCACAGCTGCCTACCTTCTGGAGGATGATGTGAGACATCGAGGCATTCGCATGCACAATGATGGTGGAAGTTTTGTCGTCTCTGATTTCTTTTAGGAGTGGGGTAGGGTCCCGGCTGTCATCCAGCATCCGGACTGAAAGGGTGTCCTTCGAGATAAGGAACTGACGAAGCAACTTCTCTAGGTTTAAAAGGCCTTCAGATAAAAGAAACACAAACAGACCTTTTGAATCAAGAGTACCCCACGCATGACAAAAGCTACCCTCTTCCTCCATAGGAACCAGTCTTTGCAAACGTGGTTGAACAAATGGTGTAGCAACATGCTGCAAAGCAAAGAAGCTACGTTTAAGTCCCAGGGTCTCTCCTGTGACCAACAGGGGAGGGGAAGAGATGGAGTGCTGGAGCTTCAAAGTGCTACCTCAGCACAAATAATAATAATAAAGAACTAAATGTATTCTGCAGAAGAGCTCTGTGGAACTTGAAAGCTCGTCTCTCTCACCAACAGTAGTTAGTCCAATAAAGGACGTTACCTCACCCACCTTGCTGCTCTAATATCCAGCATGGCCACAGACAAACACAAGCAAATGTATTCTAGGCATTTACTGAGAAATAAGAGGACAAAGTAGAATGGCAGCATGGCCCAGTAGGTGGGACTCTGGGCTAGGTCTCTGTAAACCTTGATTTTAATTCCCACCTCAGGTTACTTCTCTGCGTCTCTTCCCACCCCTTGTTTTTGGCCGTCTCTATTTAGACTAGTGATACTTCAGCGGTTCAGGACCCAAATTACTGGTTATACAGATTCTGATAGCATACAAGTTAATAACTTAGTGCAAGTTGATAATTTAATTGGTTGATCATATAATAAAAGCACCCTGATTGGTTAATAACTTGGATTGGTTAATAATTAAATCATACAGTGTTTTAATAGCATGTGCTGCAAAGAGCTGCAGCAGACACATTAAAGAGCCGCAGTCTGAGTATCACTGATTCACTCTATATGTTCTTTGGGGCAGCAGTTGTCTCACCCTGCCTCTCTGCGTTTTGGCACTGCTGTCATATAAACAACAAGAAGAAGGTTCCTAGGCCAAATACCTTATGATCCAAAGCCCTGATTTGGCAAACCCTTACATATGCAATGGAGCCAGTAAAACTTCTGGCATGATGAAAGAGTATGTAGCATCGGCCCTATATCGGGCTGGAAAGGGAGGAGTTTATTTGGTTAGCTTTTTTCAAAGGAGAAATTAATCAAATGGAAACTGGACTAGTTAACTACCAGCATCCCACCAAAGGAAGAGAACAAAGAACAGATCCCAAACCCAGAGCTTACGGCCAGTGCCCTGGGTGTCAGAGGGGCACTCGGAATAAGTCCACCCTGGAATAAACAAATGCGTGGCAATGAGTCTCTGAGCCTGGCTTGTGCTACAGGACTAAAAATAGCCGTGTGGACATTCCCACGTGGGCTGACACTCAGGCCCTGAAGCTGATCTCTCTCGCTTGGTTTCAGAGCTTGAACTCCAGCCCGAGCGGGAATGTCTATACTAAGATTTTTGGCACCATAGCGCGAATCCCATGACTCCGAGTCACTTGACCCGGCTCTGACTCTTGCTGCCACGGGGTTGGTTTTTGTTTGCAGTGTAGATGTATACTCTCCCTTCCTGTGCTTCAAGCCCAGCCCTCAACTCTTCAACTAAATGTTGTTTTGACTGCACTCAATAGTTTATTCACCCAGAAAGTCAAGGGCTGGGCTTGAAGCAATACAATGGGGTACAAAGCAACGCAATTAAGAGGGAGAGTGCTGCTCAAAGCGATGCATTAAAGAGATAAAGCCTAGATGAGCCAAGTCTCATTCATGGAGAGGTTTTTCAGCAAACCAGTGTGCGTGCACACTTTACCATGGGTTGCCCCCTGCCTTTCCTTAATCCAGAAGGAACTCAGCTGGGGACTAAAGCAACTGCAGTCAGCAGGATTTCTCTGGGGGTGAAATTAACTTCCTAGTCTATTTCTTTAGGGAGGGTGAAATTCTAAGAGAGCCTATATGCTACCTGAGTGTTATTTTATGGGTATAAGTGGGACGTGAGTGCTGTCCAAGCTTTGCGCCTGATCTCTGCACAGAGCAACACCAAGACCACAAGGAAACATTTAAACTCCTCCTGCAAGGAGCGGCCGTAGGCCATGAGAATTCCACAGACTCCCCTCCCTGCCAACTTCAGTGGCAAGGCTAATCACACACTGATGGGAGGCAGCGTCAGCCCGGCAGTGAGGAGAGAAGGTTTCTACTCCCAGCACGGCTACTGACTTGCTGAGTGGCCTAGAACGAGTCATTTCACTGCTCTGTGCCTCAGTTTCTCCCTCTCTCCCCTGTGAACTCCTTGGGGCAAGGCCTGTCTCTCACTCTATCTTTGCACAGTGCCCAGCACAATGAGGCCCCCGTTTCAACTGTGCGCTATTATAACCCATAATAAGGATTACAGGGTGCAGGATGCGGGTGCATGAAGGGTTAAAGCCAGCTTCTCCTGTCTGCAGAGAAACAGGCTGGAGCTGCACATCAGACTAAATCAAATGACTTTCACTCTCCCTCGCTGTGGACTCCAGGAACGCATTAGCCTCGCTCAGGATGCAGCTGCCCAGATCAATACCAAATACAGCAGGACTGCAAGTCCTGGGGGAAGGGGGTGGAGGAACAGGGGGAAGAGGAAGCCTGCCTTATTGCAAGCTGGTTAAAAACGTGGAAGGCCAGCTGTGGAGATGTTACTCAGGGGAGCCCGCTTGAAGCCTGCTGCATGGCACACAGTCACGCTCGGGCTCCATCTTGAGCAGAGAGGGTAGGAGGTAGCAGGACTCCTGGCAGGTGGGCGCAGAGCTCACATTGGGGCTCTCAGCGCTGTGTTCCAGGTGAATTGACACAGATGGAGGCGGAGGAGGCAGGGAGCCCCTCCTCCAGCTCAAACACCGGGGCAGGTATCGGTTGCAGACGCTCTATGCGAAGCATTGCAGAATAGGATTCTCTCGCACACGCAGCTGGAGAGTGCCCTTACCGTCTGTCCACCACATGGGGTAGTACCTCCTCAGCTGCCCCCGCCCCCGGGAATGCCTTTGGGGGAGTCATTTGCTATTGCTCCATCTTATACTCTGCTGAGCAGGGCCCACAGGTGGGGAGTGAAGCCAAAGGAGTGAGGTCCATTTACATTGGGCTCTGCCCCCTCACAACATGCAGAAATTCCCCAGGAGAGAAAGAAAAGCCAGCAGGACACGCTGGAATTTTCCAGTTTATGTCTAATTTCAGCCCACAACATAAAATTAGATCCTGCTCCTTAATTCCGCAGGCCGTGTGTCTCAGCCATGCATTAATGAGGCAGATTGGAAAGCATCCCTGAACGCAGCCACTAAATGAAACCGCAATTCACATCACACCCTCATTTCGTCTCTCTTGATTAGTTTTTCCATTTTTATCCCTCCCCCACCACCCCACCACCCTCCACTAGCACTCGCCCTACCCTAGCCTTTCCCGAGTCTTACCCTAGCCCATCACTGCAGGCAGACAGGGGTGGAGATTCTCTGGGTCAGAAGGCACAGCTCCGCTGGCCAGTTTCTAGACCAGAGCAGGCTCCAGACAGGAGTGAGGAGGCTCAGCAGACAGCTGATTTCCTCTCCTCTGGCTCAACGGAATTATCATTCCCAGCACATTATATCCTACCCATAGCCCCATCGTTTGCACCTTCCCTGCCTCTCAACATGGGGAGGGAAGATTCTGTTCTCTGAAGAGATTCCCTTTTTGTTCCAGGGACATGAGAAAGTGAAATGGCTGCCCTCTGACAGACTGACACTTCAGAAGGCTGTTTCACAGGCCAGACATGAGCAAAGACCTGTAGACCCCTCCCGGCAACTTTGAAGCGCATAAATGAGGACCACCAAGTGTGGAGAGGCAGGAGCAGATGTGGTCTCAGTCTGTGCCATTCACCGAGGCAAAGCAGGAATGTCTCCTGAACCAGGTACGGTACCCACTCTGAGCTTGTGTCTGGGGACTTAGAGACAACTCCACCTAGTGCAGTGATGCTCAGGCCTCAGTAGTTCAGGAGCCAAATTAGTGATCAACATTACCCAAAAGAGCCACAGAAGGGAGAATTCATTGTTTCATTTACTATAGTATTAGATAGTCATATTTAAACAGTACGAGAGGGGAAATATTTCATTTTTATATATAATATTGTTATTTTATCAACAAGTGGTTAGTAACACATTAAAAGCCTCCCGATTGGTTAATAATTAAATCACACTGTGTTTTAACTTTGTGTGCTGCAAGGAGAACCACAGTCTGAGTGTCGCTGCTCTAGTGGTTACAGCAGGTGAGTGGGACTTAGGAATATGACAGCGAATAATGGAGTTTTCAGTCTGGGGACTGAAATGACTAAAAAATGCCAGTCAATTCGAACTGAAAGCCTTCTCCCGCACTGCCTCCTGTAAATTGCTGTTCAAACAAAAACTTGGAAAAAAAACTGTTTTAAGTTGATTCCAAATGATTTAGGGGTGAGGTGGGGAGGGGAGGAGTTGTTTCAAGTCAACTATTTTTTCACACTAGGGTAACCAGACAGCAAATGTGAAAAATCGCGATGGTGGTAATAGGTGCTTATATAAGAAAAAGCCCCGAAAATTGGAACTGTGCCTAAAAATCAGGACATCTGGTCACCCTATTTCACACACACCCCACTCTATTTTTAATTGGCCAAATGTCAATTTGAAACAAAATGGTCAAAACAAAATGTTTCCACTTTAAAAACTATTTTTTGTTCAACTCAACCTCTTGCTAAATTCAGCTCAGAGTCAGAAAACAGGTTTGGGGACCTGAACATTTTTTTTCAGTGAAAACTCTATTAGTTGAAATACATTCACTCAGCTCTACTCCAGAGTCCTGAGCCACATGGACTCACTTTCCCCATCAGACAATGGTGATAACAGTGTTTCCCCATGTGTGACCAAGGACTACTGGAGAAAGCAGGATCTGTGCATGCACATGTATCCATGCAGGCACTTCATTCAGCTAAGCCCTGACCTGAGCAGAGGAAGACAGCACAAGGACCACGGAGAGGCAGTCTTCCCTGTGCAGCTCACTGAGGGTGAGCCTTTTGCACCAGCATTTGTGCTGGAACAGAATGGTTTTGGCTTGAGTGCACAGTGGTAGTAATGGGCACATAGGGCTTGACACAAATCGTGCACACATTGGTAGGTGTCCGTGTGGCCTCAGGCATACGGCCTTCTCCTTTGCTTTGAGCCACCCCTGGTTCTTTGACTGAATTAAGCAGCTTGCCTTGTTTTCCCTCTCACTGCCAGGGTGCAGATCACAGCTTGTACAACACATGGTGGGAATTGTGACAGCAACAGCGATCTCCGCCCACAATAGATTGGAGCTGGAGTCATGTCCTATTTGCCGCGGGTTTTCTGAAAACATGCAGCGCCTTCCAGGTTAGGGCAAATTATCCCTCGCAACCGCCCCACACTGGGGAAACGGAGTCACGGGGCCAGCGTCTGCTCCCAAGAGCACTGGTTTTGCACTGGCGTAACAACATGGACTGCGAGAGAGAGTTAATTTCTGTTCACTCCAACGTAGGTATCAACTGGCCCACAGATGAGACTTTTCCAAGGTCCAGTGTAAGACGGTAGCAAGACTAGGAACAGAACCCAGGAGTCCTGTCACATAGTCCTGTGTTAAACCAAACAGCTCAGACTTTCTGCTTCTTGGGCTCGAGTTTCAAGCTATTGCACCAAAACAAACAACGCTGTCCCTCAAAATGGAATTTCCTTAGCAATTAATGGCCAGATTGTGCACGGTCCTGGCCTGGCCAGAAAGGGGTATGCAGAAAACCCCACTCTTCCATGCGCTTGCTCAAGGAGAGTGGCTAATAGCAGCCTCTATGCTTGTGGTGCTGGATTCTGCTTCCCCCCACAGAGCAGGGCTATGGTCCATTCCTGTCCTCTGTGCCAGCACAATGGCAAGTGCAATGAGCAGGATGGGAGTTGTAACTGCATGAGGCACCTTCTCTCCAGAACTCCTCTGGGCCTGGGGCAGGACTTGTGGCTAAAAGTCACACTAGCCCTAAGGGGGAACTTCCTGGAGCCAGCAATTGAGTTATCCAGCAGTCCCTGATTAAAGCTATCCAGATTGATTCAATTAAGGGTGGACGTTGAATTATTTAACACGAGCCATTTGGTTCCTGAGATTCTTCGATCCAGTGAAATGAAGGATCAAATTAACCAGGGACTGAATTAAGCAGGAGGCACCTGAGTGTGTCGGCTTGCTGATGGGCAGGTGCAGTCAGACGCCCTGTTACGGGTCTGTGTGTTCCTGTGTGTGTGCATCGCACTGTGTGTCACCGGGGCGGGGGGGGGAGGAGGAGGTTGTGTAGATAATGGAAAGCTGCACGAGGTATAAAAATGATTATTTGAAAAATAGGTTAATGGCAATGTTTAAGATACAGCGGGAAAAATCAGAGTAAAAAAACACTGCAACACTGTGGCAGTAACATCAGCACAGTGTCACTGCACACCTTGGGCCACATCCTCAGCTGGAGTCAACAGGGATTTTGCTGGTTTACACCATCTGTGTGCGCACAATTTGGGAAGAGGGCACAAGGACCCCATGCCGGAGCGGGTCAGACTGGAATTCCTATTGCTCTCCTGAACGCAAGGGCAGATCCAGGCTGCTAGCTTACATTCTGCTGGCACGAGGCTGCTCCCGGAGGCATCATGCCTTGCTAAGTGATGTACAGTGCCCCCTGGAGCTCTCCCTAGGGCAGTGCACCTCTTCACCACTCCCTACAGCAGGCTCCTTTGACCTGCAACACTTTAGTCCTAGTGCGTCTAGCTACCACTTTGAAATGAAAATACCAGGTGCTAATGGGAACCCTTAACCATGTCATGTCCTGACTCCCAGTGAGGTTAGCTGCAATCTTAATGCTATTCCCTGGAAAGATACAAGCATGGGAGGGTATTGCAGTGAAAGGCCAGTGTATGCATAGAAAGGCGTGGCGTGTGCATGCGTACACAAGTGTGTCTGCCTGAGTGCATTAGAGACGAGCCAGAGCTGCTGAGTTTGGATCTGAACTTCCCCACAGTTTGCGGGTGGTGTTCGGACCCAGAGGTCTAGTATGGGCCCCTTCGCATTGCACACAAAAGTCAGATTTATAAGCCTGCGCTCATGCTCAGAGATGTACATGTCAGTAACCACCCAGATCTACATGCCCACACGCTCACATCGAAACACACAGGGCCCAATTCCCCTCTCGCTGACTCCAGTCTAAATCCAGGAGTGAATCCCAGGATGACACTGGAGTTACACTGGAGCACAAAACCAGCAGAGGAGAAAGGCTTAAGGTGTGTAGAAGTTAGCAGACAGGCACACAGCTGTGCAGTTACTGGGGCATGCACAGTGGCAGAATCATGCACAAGGGAGTAAATCAGCACCCAAGATTGCATAGAACGGGCTGGAGATAAGCAAAATCCAGCATGCACTCGGTTTAGGTCACAGACTGCACACGAGTCTTAGAAAGACGCATTTCCAACAGTGCTTTATCAGGAACTGACCTCAGGCTTTTTCCCATTTATCCAGGGGTTCTTCAACCCCTCTATGCCCCAAGATCCTACCCCTACTCCATCCCTTCCCCCGAAGCCCCACCTTCGCTCCACCTCTTCCCATCCGTCAGGTAAAACGCTCTCTATAAAATCCAAAGGCAGCCAATGTCCTTCCCCACAGCCCTCATCTCCAACAAACTGCTGCTGGAAATGTCTGGACTTGGTTCTAGGTGTGGACCCCAGCTGTAGGCCTCTCACTCGCCTCTGATGTCACCAAGTTCCCCTCTTGCCCTGGATAGGACAGATCCTGTCATTAGTAAAATGGATTATTTTAGGCCACTATAATCAGAGAAAATCACAGGCCTCCAGCAATCGACACCAGCCTGGCCAGTGGGAGTTCACCACCCAGTGCTGGAACTTAGAGGCATTTTTACACAGCAGGGGGAGGTAATGGATGTGGGAAGGGGATAAAATGAGACGCAAGCGAGAGCAGCAGGGGTTTAACACAAACCGGGGTGACTCACATTCAGCTTTGGCACAGATGAGGCAGGCAGTGGTGCAATTAAAGAAATTCAGGATCCCAGCTACGGCTACGCTGATGTCGGTGTTGCTGGGGTGGAGGTTCAAGGTGGTGAATCGCTGGAACTGGAACTTGAGGAATTCCTCTGGGGCAACTTTGAAATGAGGGACCTGGGAAAATGAGAAAAACCAGAAGATACAGAAAGAAAGAGAGAAAGATCAATGGCAGAAGATGTATTTCTCCAGTGAAAACCAGTGAACTCAGTGCCACATGGGAAGCAGGTGACAGAAAAGACAGTCCAGTAAAACTGCACAGAATATTCTACTGAATGGAGGAGACAATGGATGGAAGCAGAGGTGCCAACTCCGTGGGTGCTCCAGGGCTGGAGCACCCCTGGGGAAAAAAATTGTGGGTGCTCAGCACCCACCAGCCACAGTTGATCGGCAGTGCACCTGATCAACTGTTTGGTGGCTGCGGGAGGAGTTTAGGGGAGGACAGAGAGCAGGGAATGGTGAGGAGTTTTGGAGAGGGGTTTGAGCAGGGGTGGAAAGAGGCGAAGCAAGGGCACAGCCTCAGGGGAGGGCGTGGAGCAGGAGTGGGAAGCGGCAGAGCAGGGGTGGGATCTTGGGACAGAGCTGGGGTGGAGCACTCCGAGATAAAAAGAAAAGTCAGGGCCTGTGGATGGAATCCTAAATGGGTTTTTGCCCTTGCGGATCCCAAGAAGGAGAAAGTCACAGCAGCAAGAAGTGTCTGACTTGGAGTGATGGGGAGCAAGGGACCAGGGAGTCCCTGGCTGAGAACCTTAAAGAAAGTCTAGCAGGAAGAGCCTAGCTGAAACATTTAGGAGAGACCAAAAGAACAGGATAACCCCACTCATGTGAATCTCAGGAGAAGGAGAAACAGATGCAGCAGTCTAAAGCTTTGCGCTCTTGGATCTACGGCGAAGTAACAGGCTAATCCACAGGGCTACGAGTACTAATAATATTTCATTTGCCATTCATGAATGGGAAGGGAGGCAGCCCTGAGTGGCTGCATGCCAGGGAATATGGACAATGTGGGCCAAGGAGCCCATGGTTTGTATGGAATGGGAGCGATGGGAGACCAGCAAGGATGAGGGTCAGTGGGACAGAGAAAGGATTGGTTTGTTTGTTTTACAGCATGGATTATTTGGAAGAAACAGAACAGAAAAAGGGGAACATCTGGTTCAGCTTCATTAGAGTAGTGTCAAGTCCTCTTTGCTTCCATTAGCGGCACTTCCAGAAGCTATCACCCCACGCCTCTGATCCGTCTCCTCTTGGGGAAGGCTGTTAGTGGGCTGCGAGGGCTGCTTTTATTGGCAGCATCAGCTGTTTTGTTAGTAATAGGAAAGTTAAAGAGCAATAAGCTGCTATCTGCCTTGATCTCCCTCCGCAGCCCTCAGCCTGGGCTCCATTAACAGGGAGAGAAGCAGACTATACGCTACAGGCAGATTCCTTTAACTAATGTAGACGGGACATCTACAGTCTGGGTGTGTTGATCATTCTCTGATGCCAGATGGAGTCTGAGGCTCATGGCAATGACGATTAATGAGACGGAGAGATTGCACAGTAGAACCCGCCACAAATGTCTGCAGGGTGCGATCCCCAAAGAGGTGAGCCCAAGTCACAAAGCCAAGGGTTGCTCCAATCCACGGCTTTGGGTCAGCCAAAGACACAGGCAGGAGGTCTAATTCCTGTCTCCTATCCAGTGGCTTTATGCCAGGGTGCCGCCAGTGACTTCAACACAACGGTCTTTAGGTTAAAGCACTGGACTGTGACTCAGGAGATCTATCTGCTCCTCCACAAACGCCTTGTGTCCCCTCCTGCAAGTCACTTCACCTCTGTGTGCATCCGTGCCCCATCGGTACAAGAGCACTTCCTTCGCCTGCCTTGTCTGGTTAGACTGAAAGCTTTTCAGGACAGATGCTGTCTTACTACTGAGATTAGCACCTGATCCTGGCTGAGGCCGCTAGCTGCTCCTGTAAAACAAATAACGATGAGTCATTCCTGAGTCATTCCTGATTCAGACCAGTGTAAATGACAGCAGAGAGGATTAGGTTCAATAACCAGACAGATAAGACTGGATCTGAACTTCCTAGAACCCCAGATTTGATTCAGGGCCGCCTCTAAAAAGAGGAAGAGAATTGCTTAGGGTGGAACAAGGGGAGTCTAGCTAGACACAACTTGCTGAGATCAAAGAAGCACAGAGTTAAGATGGATATCAGGAAAACCACTGATGATCTATTACGACAGATTGGTCTTTGCCTGGGAAGTGGCAGATGTTGGAGGCAGTTAACCCTGCAACGGATTGAGCAACTAGAAAAGATACTTGGGGGGGGCGGGGGGGACAATCATGCAATGGCCAAGGGAGTTGGGGCCAGCAGATCTCTTCCAGCTCTAATGCCTCTGATTCTAGGGAAATAAAGCAATGCAATTCATTTGCAAATCCAAGCTATTTAACGTTTTCCATTTCAGACACTCCTACACTGTGGAGGCACCAGAGATAGAGCCCAATAAATGGCTGAGAGATGTTATCAGGCTATGAAGGGATGAACTATAAGAAGAGGACTCAATTTCTTTTCCCCAGAGCACAGACGGATCAGTGTACACCAGCAGTTGAGGGTTTATAAAACATTAAATCAGACACATAATCTGGGTGTAGATTAAAAAGGGTTGTACTGAAGAAACAACAGAAAGGGAGTGTAATCTTCCTGGAAGATCATGCACAAACTAATGACTGCTGTGAGCGTTTGTGCTGAGTTAGGTTGGCCAAGCAGGCTTTGTGACTGTAACTGACGAGGGGCTTTGCTGGATCCTAGAGAAGCTGGAGGAATGGGTAGTGCAGGAGAAAGTGGGAGATGAGGTGAGACTAGCAGAGAAGCAGAAGGAGACGTGATAGGAGAGAGAAGGAAGAACAAGGGGTTAAGAGAAGGGAAAGATGAGACCCCTGCACTAAATTATAAATTCAGGTACACCTTGCTGCAGCCCACAGATGGTTAGAGGAAGGATGGCCTAGTGGATAAGTCACTGGACTGGAACTCAGGAGATCTGAATTCAAGTCCCAGCTCTGCCACAGACATCGCAAGGCTTCCTGGGGCAAGTCGCTTCACCTGTCCTGTGTCTCAATTCCCCAGGTGTAAAATGCAGATAATAGCACTTCCCTGCCTTGCAGGGGTGTTGTGAGGATCAAGTCCACTAGTGATTGTGAGGTGCTCAGATACTAGGGTGATGCAAGGCTGTGTAAGTGCCCAGCTGGGCAGAGAGAAACCGACATAGTCGTAGTTGGACCCACATTGGGGTCTGTGTGCGCATGGCGGGGCGCCGGACAGGAACGCAGCAAGAGGCCTTCCTAGGGGTCTTGCAGATGAAAAGCAGCAGCCAGACCGTGGAAAGGAAGGAGACAGAGAGTCACAGTGAGGAGGAGTTGGAAGCAGAAATGGGAGGAGGAACAGCAGTAAGACCGTAGCTGACATCTGTGGGGGGAAGAGAGCGACAGAAAACGCCAGCAGGGACCCTATGAAGGAGAAAGTGACTCAGCAGCAGGACACCTTCCCTGCTGGTTCTGCAGAGGAGGCACTTGCAGCTCTAAGGCAGAAAGTCTAATGGGACTGGAACTAGGGAGGTGAATAATAATCTCATTTGCAGCTAATAAATCAGAGGGGAGATGCTGTGTCGTAGAGCGTTCAGGTAACATTCAGCAGAGACAGCGAAGTACCCACTCCAGCCAGAGAGAGAGAGAGGGTGGGGGTAGAATTCTGCCTGAGGGTCTTCAGCAAAGCCTGCATTGCCCTGAGTCATGTGTGTGAGGAAGAGAATTTCCAGTGGACCTGAGATTGTGCTAGAGTGGGGAAAAGAGGCCAGGGGAACTATTCTGCACCCTTTTGCCCCGCAACAGTGGGCTTCCTCTTGCCCAGAGTCCCCATCCTAGAAAGACTGACAATCTAGAAGCCCAATGCCCTGTGGACACGCAATGCCACCATGGAGCTATGGGAGCCCTGCGAGGCAGCTCGGTCACTCTCTCAGACAGCCTCGGGATATTCCCACAGGTGGGATTTCACTCACCTCTTTCTCCCCGCAGATATTGCTGATAATAGAGCTTGAGGCCGGACTCGACGAAGGTCCCAGGACGGCTACCACCCCTTTCGGAAGAATCTGGCACACTGGAGTCACCACGGAGAATTAGAGAGCAGGAGAGGAAAAATGTTAATCAATAGGGGGTTATCCCAGGCTCTCAGTAAGTATCGATGCCTATTGTATCTTTTTTCCCATCCCCAGGGGCTGAGAGTATAAAGTCATCCATGCCCCCACATATACAGAACCCACTGCCTTTGTGCCCAGGACTTCATGGGTCATCGCCATCCTCTTCCTTGTATTTCCTAAGGGGTCAAATTCCTGACCTACAACCCATTTCCTGTTCCATGGAGTCCCCCTACCCTATACGCCAGATCAGGCGCCAGACATGGTCCCAGCCTCCCTGAAATTTACATCCTAAAAATGAAAAAATTAGATAGCTCCTAAAAAACTCAACCCTAAAATCGGCCAAAAGCAAGAAAACAAACAAAACAAAAACCCACACATTCACACCTTAAAACTGGGGAAATTTGATTACGCCATCAACCTTCTCTTTGTTTTAAGAAAACAAATCTAGCATTGGTAAAACACGGCAAATAAATACCACTGAAAGCCTCGGTCCACAATACAACACAAGAAAGTACAAGCTTCCCGCATATGTCTCCTTCTACTTGCCTCCATGTTGATTTGAAGGAACCACGTCTAAGCCAGCAACTCAATGGCTGGCCATTCTGCTGCAAAATACCAGGATATAGCAGAAGGGTTTTTTAACCATTGACTGAGATTAATCAAATTCATTTCATGCGGGACACCAAACATTCAGTAGGCGGTCACAAATGACCTGGACTGGGTTTGTGCAGACAACCTGGAGGTTAAAAACTCAATATTCAACTACCAAGTCCTCTGGTCCCCAGGATGCATAGTAAGGCTTCTAAGTTCTTACAGGAAGTGTAAATGCCATGCAAATATCTCCTCTTGGTTTTGTTCACTCCATTCAGTCTAGTGCACCCAAAAGTGGATGTTTTTCTCAAGCAACTTCACATGGATCTGGCACTTCCTTCTCTATGCTTAGAAATTTGCAGACACTTGTACCTCTCTAATAGCCCTTTTTGAATAAGAAAATTAGCAATTTGCAAACTGTGCATTCTGTTTTAGAAACATTCATCAGTCCCTGGTGACAGCTGGGAACGTTCAGCTATTTTGCAGATTAGCAGGCATCTGCCAGCATCTAGGAAGAAGGCCTGGGCTCCCTCTCCTATTTGTGTGCCTTTGAATAAGTCAAAAGTCCTTGGGGGGATTTTTGTCTTGCATGCAGGAGAAAGTTTGGCGAGCCCTTTCCCTTTGTCTCTCAGGTAGCCAAGAACAGAGAGACTGGGAGAATAGGCTAAGTAGTCATAGCAACTGAGTTGCGACCATTGTCAAAGGAAGAACAGGTGGCTTATCACTCTCAGGGTGAAACATACTACAGAATTAGAGCAAAAAAACACTGCAACAAAGTGGAGTTGCCTGAGGCAGAGGATTAGACCATGTAAGGAGAGCGCCTCTTGTTACCCAAACACTCTTCCTATCTCAGGGTACTTTATACTGCAGCTGGTAGCTCACGTCTGGACTCCTAAGCCTACTACTTACCCCAGTCTTGTGTGCTCAGAGACCAGCACGCTCGAGGATGCAGAACTGTCCACACAATGCCACATTCATCCCTGGTGTAACTGGACTGACAAAAATGGACCCAGAAAACCATGGATATTAGTACGGCCACTGGCATAGAAGACTCTGGAAACTTAACTGATGGATATTGTTTAGACACTAGACTCTCCTGGCCAGATTCTCACCTGGTATGAATTGCTATATGTCTGCTGACAGTCCAAGGTCTGGACCAATCTTCTCCACCCCTACCGCTGCTGCCCCCAGTTTTGGAACGGTCTCTTGGAGGAACTCCTTCGATGTGCCAGATCCCCAAGGAGTCAGACTCTGCCTCCAGGGACTGAACCGCTGGGGCTTCAATGCTCCTTCTTCACGTCATCAGACTGTTCAGCCTGTCCAGCTGAAACAGACTCCTGCTTAGAGACTCCTACATTCTCCGGGAACTAATGCACCTCTCCCAACACTTGCAGTGACACTCAAACAGTGGTTCTCAGAACAGTAGGGTTTAATAATTAAGTGGAACCCAGCACTGGATAGCCGTAGATTAGCACAGAGACACAAAAGTTTAAGCACTGTCCATTCTGTTCAACCCACAGCAATTTACCAGTGAACTCTATTTTCAGGCTCTCTCCCCCTCTGACTTTCTTCCTTAGTCAGTTGCCAAATGAGAGAGCTCCCAGCTTCTTTCCAAATCCAATTCTCAAACTCCTACCTCACACCTTTCAGTCCTTTGCTCTCGAGTTGGGATCTCTGCTCTGCTCCCTTGCTGAGAGTCAGGGAAACTGTCCTCCCTCTGGATCATTGGTTGCTCACTGGGCTTCACAATGTCTTCTCAGATTTTCCATTGATATCGGTCACCTCAACCAGGTTTTTTTTAATGACCCATTCGGCCTGCTCTGACCACGAGGTAGCCCACACACCCCTACATCTCTTAGTTTTCCCTGAGAGCAAATTTAATTCTGTTTCCCCCACAGGGTACAATGCAAAATATAGGGGTGGAGGAAGCTGAGACACACTTGGGATTCATACAAATATTACAAAAAAAATCACACTTTGTCACACCACCCATCTCTGTGGTGTCGAAGCTGCTGTCATATGAGGACACTTGAGCACATGCACGTTGAAATCATCAGTGGCACACGCTGGACAACTGTGGATTCGATCACAACCAGTGTTAAGGCTCTGGCTGAAACCTTCCTCCTCCAGAAAATGCCAAAAATCTCAACTCGTTCCTTGAGGCTCTAACTCACCCCATCGTATCCGGGGATGGCAGCATGTTCTGTGGGGAACGTTCTTTCGGAGAGCCTGGTGATACTGAAACATTAGGTTAGCTGGAGCCACAATATTCCAAGGCTGTTTTGTAGCTGAACTTCTCAAAATTTCAGAAGTGGTGGATTCGGGGGTTGGGGCGGGTCATGTCTCTGCTAGACACCAGTGTCCAAGATTTCAAAACTTCATACCCCACAACTCTGATTTAGCAATGCACTTAAATAGATGCTTGAAGTTAAGCTGGCTGTTACAATCTGGCTCGTACCCCACTGTATAGTCATCAGTCTGTTGAGAGTAGACCCAGGTACTCGGTCCAACATGTTTTTAAGCCAGGTAGAGTCCAGGTAGGGTCTAGACACTATTTCTAGCTCTGGGACTGTAGGGCACAAAATCAGAATCTGAGACCTCCCAAGACCCTCCCTCCCAGTCACTTACACACATCCCCCAGAGCTCCAACTAAGTCTGGCCATTCCTGTCTTCTAGGTTAGCCCCTTTGGGGACGGTGTGGCAGGAAAGCAAGGAACACAGGCTTAGCGGAGGGATTTCTTAACCACACACACCTAACTCTTCAAGCACTCGAGAGTTAAAGATCTTGAAAACAAAGTCAAAGTCCTGAGAGGCCTCCTCACCTGAGCTGCTCTCACCTCTCCTTGTGAGTCCAAGGTTTGCAAGAGGTTCAGGCTAGGCAGAGTCCCTCTCTCATAGAGCAGCACTGAGTTCTTAGTCAGACCTCTGTCTCTCTTTTATGTGCTTCACTGGGAAGCTCCAGCCCTCTCCCCCAGTCATGCTGGCCCCACCTGCAGGCCCCAATGTAGAAGAAAACATTGTTCCACAGGAGCAAGCCAGGGGTGGAGTGTCATTTAAAGTGGATAGTCCCAGATTCCCACCTTGATGGTCCTTCAGCTAGGTGTCAAACCTTTTCCCCAGGTAATGCATCTGTCTGGAATGCATTTGAATAGATTGCCCTCAGGCAAATTGAGATGTGCATTCAATGCATACTGCACAATATCATTTGATACAAACCTATCCCACTCTGTGACACAGGTGTTTATGTGCTTTGCTGAACCAGAGGCTTTATACAAAAGGAGCATGGGTGTGCATGTTCAGACAACTGCAAGATACATTTTAAATGAATATCTGAGCAAGTAACAGTTTCTGTAAATAGAAAACCTAACAAGAGTTCAGATTAGCTACATATAGCTAGTTAATAAAGATGGCGACTTTCATTTCTAAGGACCTCCAAGCACTTTGCATATTCATACATAAACTGTATCTCTACAGAGAGCACTTCACGCAACAGTAAGTGCATCTACCTCAGGTGAAGACCGTGGCAGCTATTAGATAACACATAGCAACCCTTCCCGACAATTTGGGACTGAAAGTAAAGAAGAATATTGAATTCAAATGAAACTACACAGCGGGGTTACAAGTGCAATTAGCCCAGCTGGAATTTGGCAGGGGTCTAACCTCTGAGCTCTTGCAAAAAGCACTGTGGGATCTTTACGGGCCACAAATGGCTAAGCCTTGTTTCTCTTCTGAAAGGCGACACTTCCAGCAATGTAATGACTCCAGGGCATTAACACCGAGTGAGACCAGCACTTATTGAAATTTCCTATGTCCTGCAGCATCCTACATATTTCCACAACTTATTACTGGCCTGGCCTGGCCTGGCCCTGCTTAGCTTGTGAAATCTGATGGGTTCACAGCACAATGTGGCACAGCTACTACTCTGGAAGCAACAGCTAAGCATGTAGAAATATTATTTTTGTGTGTACATTAAAGCCAGAAATCCCCCAGCTGGTCATGTTAGTGGCTGAAATGCCTCTGGGTGTTTGGATTAGCACAAGGAAGGTTCTTAGAAGATGCATTAGATCACAGGAGACGGATGGATAAGTAGAAAAACAGTCCCTTCCTGGACCTCAAGAGAAGGTGGTTTAGATAAAGATGTGATTAAACAGCCCATTTTGGATCTCCGTAAAGAGATTTGAAAAGTCAAACATACTGAGAAAAGCAGGCTTTACCTGTAATGACAAAACTGCCCCATCCATAACCCTTTTACTGCGGGCTTACTTCAAACCATAGTAATTTACAGATGCTTTCCTTACAAGAACAAGTTAATACATTTGCTTCCCTTTAGATATAAAGCAGCAGTGGCAAACCATGCATGAATTTGATTAAGACCTGTTCATTTTCTATCCGTTCTAGGAATGGCATATTTGTAGCCAAATGCATTAAAATACCTCACTCAACCTAAAAAAAAAAAAAAAGAAAAATAGTTTTGAAATAAAATGAAAAGAAACCCACAGAATCCTTTCTTCTCTCAAACTGTTAATCATCTGTGATACTACATGTCATTTTTTGGATGCAATAGCGACATTCCTAGAATCAGTCAGCTACATATATTAGCTGTGATGTTTAGGAGCAATTCAAAAAGCGTGACATCTGAGAACAATATTAAAGAGGTATACAAACAGTTTGCTGTGATAGGTGAAAATATCTAAGCTACTTTTATTAATATTAAATGCAATGTCAGCATTAGCATCATGTTAAAGTTGAGAAGGCTGGTATTCAAAAAGCTAGGCAATCCTTATCTCTTAAGGGCCTGGTTCTTCTCTAACACTGATGCAAATTATGAATAACTTTATTGATATTAATCACAGAGCTGTGCAGGAACTGGATTTTCTGTTCTGAGGGAAATTCCATAATTTAAAAAAGAATTTTAATTCTGAAACAGAACAAAAAAAAAAGGAAATTTCCCAAGAAACAAAATTCTGAACAACAATCATTTTGGGTTAAATGAAATACAGCTGAAATATATTGTTCTGATTTCATTTTTTTCTTTTATATTACACTATATGTTTCAGAATTTTAAAAAATGAAAAGATAAGTCATTGCAAAATCGGAATTCAAAGCATTTTTCTCTGAAAAGGCTGAAATGGAACATCGTCACCTCATCAGGAAGCTCCATTCTGATTTTTTGTTCCAAAATGAAACGTTATCAAAATTGACATGTTTCCTCAAAACATTTCTCTTTTGGAGAACTGGCATTTTCCAACAGAAAAATGTTTCAGTCAGAAAACTTCCAACTGGCTCTTGTTAAATGTACACTGGAGTAAGGGAGAGGGGAATCGGCTGCAAGATTGTTACCATGTTGAATTTGGCCACCTTGCAAACACTGTTATCTGGCAGAGGTTAAACAACACACATAGGGATACACAGAGGAGGTTTGCATTAAACAAAGAAAAGGGGAATAGAAAATGCTACTATGTAATTCAAAGATGTGAGACAATGAGTGCACAGAACAATCAAGGGAAACAATGCACCATTATAATTTCCTCTCCTACCAAGGGCTGCTGGAAGGCCATGGGCCGTATTCTAGAGTGGGACACACTTGCCAAGGAGTGCAAATGAGAAATGGACCCTGATAACATCCAGAGAGCCAGGGCTGTTTTCTCTTCTCTCTGCCCACTATGAAGCAGGTCATGAAGCCCGCCCACAACTGATGCTCTACTTACTAGCTTTGCCTGGGGATGGGGGGAAAACAAAACAGAATGAGCATGGCACTAATCAGACATGATGACCAGAAAGGATTATATGCAGGATCCTAAAGTGATCAACAGGCAAAGGCAGAGGATTACTGCTTCAAACAGTCTCTGAGAGGCTGTATGCAAGGGTCTATGCTTAAAAGTTAGATGGGCAAAGTAGCTAAGTCAAGGTCTGAAGAGAGATGAAACCAGTAGGGTTCTATAGTCATTGAATAGGGCTGCATAGAAATTGCTCTTAAAAATCTATACAATATAACGTTTGCAGTGTTGCTGTAGCCATGTGGGTTCCAGAATACTAGAGAAACAAAGTGGGAGAGATAATATCTTTTATTAAATCAACTTCTGCTGGTGAAAGAGACAAACTTTTGAGCTGACAAAGATTCGAAGAAGATCTCTGCGTAGCTTGAAAACTTGTCTCTCTCACCAACAGAAGTTGGTCTAATAAAAGATATTCCCTCACTCGTCTTGTGTCTCTATATAATTTACATACTTTCTATGGGCTTTTAAAACCAGCTAGTAGACAAGAATTTGAACCTTTCTACAGTATACTAGAAAAGAGAAGACTGGGAAGAGGGCATGGGAGGGAAGGTTGTTTTTTTAATGAGGATGGTGATCAATTGTTCTCCATGTCCACTGAGAGTGGGACATAAAGTAATTAGCTTAGTTTGCAGCAGGAGAGATTCAGGTTAGATATCAGGAAAATCTGTCTCTCTCTAAGGATAATTAAGCACTGGAACAGGTTACCTAGGGAGATTGTGGAATCTCCATCGTGGGAAGTTTTTAAGAACAGATTAGCAAAAACCTGTCAGGGATAGTTTAGGTATATGTAATTCTGCCTGATTGTTGAGGTCTGCAATAGATGACTTCTTCTAGCCATGCATTTCAATGATTCTAGGAATGTGTCAAATGAGAAATGTTAGCTAAGACGCTGTAAAACCCTATTTCTTTTCCAAGCCTAGACATGCCTGAAGTAGATTATGTCTACACTTAAAATGCAAAGCAGCATAGCTCCAGGGTAGACGCTCATTACAGCAACTCACCACTGTAGTTAAACCATCTCCCTGAGAAGCTGTAGCTAGGTTCATCCACCTAGAATTGTCTACACTGTTGAGTTAGGTGGGCTCAACTATGTCCTTCAGGGGTGTGGATTTTTCACCCTCCTGAGTGATATAGCTGGGTCGATCTAATTTTCTAGTGTTGGCCTGGCCTGTTAAGTTAGCTCTGTAGTGGAAATTTTGTACTTCTGTGAATTTCAGGCTATGTCTACACTACAGCCTATGATGGCATCACATATGTCACCCAGGGGTGTGAATAAACTGCCCCTCTGAGCAACACAAGTCACACCAACATAAGCACTCTTGTGCGCAGCATTATGTCCCTCGGCACAGCTTCTTCTGCTCACAGAGGTGGTTTTATTAAGCCGGGAGAGCTCTTGCCCATGGGCATAGAGTGTCTTTACCTCGCTGCAGTGGCACAGCTGTAGGGCAGTATGTCTAGACATACCCTCATATATGGAGCAATCTGGCAGGCCATTCCACAGCATGATGATGAGGTGTCTGAGAAAAGGGTAATACCCCTTTAAATAGCCTGTGAGCACCACCAGAGGGCACACAAACTTTTAAAAAGGACGACTACCCTCTTCTTATGCCCTGCTTCACTTGGGGAGCCGTGACAAACCTGTGCCTTTAAGATACAATCAAAGCTTAAGAGCCATTCAGTGTCCGAACATAGGGTTTTGATCTTTCCAGTGCTCGTGACAGGGAGAGGCCCCACTGGATTATAATGAGACTATTCACCAATGTGGGCATTACATTCAGTAGGAAACTTGTGCAGAACCCGCCCACTGAACACCTACGATGCTGATGTGGAGAGAGGCACTTCAGGGTGGCCAGATGTCCTGATTTTAAAGGGACAGTCCCGATTTTTGAGTCTTTTTCTTATATAGGCGCCTGTTACTCCCCACCCTCTGTCCTGATTTCTCACATTTGCTGTCTGGTCACCTAAGGCACTTGGAGATGCACAGGCAAAGAAAGGAATGGTGACATTGTGATGTACGTACTGGTTTCAGCTGTCTCATATTCGCTGTCTCTCAGCAGCTCAAAAATGTCCACCTCCACTTTGGCTTTCCCCGCTCGCTCTGGTGCACGGTTAATACGATTCTTCGCTAGAGTAATGGACAGCCTCTCCCCTCTGCTGCACTCCATCGGGTCATCCAAAATGGCGGCTAGAAAACAAGGCGAAAGGTCAGCAACTCCAAAACGGAAATCGGTACAGAACAGAACCTAACCATCCCGCTACAGTGGGCATCAAGTGAAGAGCCTGACTGTCATGGCAAATTTTACTGGCCAGTTTGCAAAGCTGGTTTTCAATACCTGTATGAGTGGATGAACCAGCTAGGTAATTATATCAATAAATAAGGCCCCGATCTTGCAGCTGGATCCAGGAAAACTGAAACCTGCAGGCACAGTCCCGCTAAAGTCTTGTATTATCATCAGGCACTGGGTGGGCACAGGGTGAGCTACGCACATTTCTGCTAAGCTCTGTTTGTTTTACCATCACCTCCTCCACCCTCACCCTCTCCATCTCTTTCATCCGGTCTCATTCTTACGTTGTGAGCTCTCCAAAGCCGAGCTTTGTTACCTGTCGGTGCAGCGCCTAGTAGGACCCTCACCCTTGATTGAGAGTCCTAAGTGCTACCCTAGCACAAAGCATACAGTAGTGTGCTGTGTACTTGGCTCCATTGGCAGGGTCAGGTCCAAGATCTGTATTAATGACTAGAACAATTATGATTTAATGAAATTTATGACTCTCTCTCTCTCACACACACATACCCACACACACAATGGACTTTGTACATTCATTTAACGAAGTCTCTGTGCTGCACTAACACCAGCAAATCAGCTCTCACAGTCTGGATATTTCCGGAAGCGAGTGGGCCCGAGTGGGAGTGATGGGAGAAATATTTTTCAACAGAAGGCACTCGATTCCTGATCTTATCTCCCGGGCCCTAATTTGCTGTCCATCAAGGCCCAGCGTAAAACCATCTGCCTATTCAAATCCGTCCTATGCGGGGGAGAGATCATCCTGCATTTTTTGTTTGTTTGTTTCTAGAAGGTAAAAATAGATTGGAGTTTAGCGGCATTAATCTAAATACTTCACAGTGTGTTAGTAACATTTCTGCAGTCTGGTTTGCTGAGTTTCATTAATAACAGAGCTCATTGCAGGGCTTAGTTATTAAATCTTAGTTGAGGAGAGAGCACCGTTTTTTGGTGTGTGAATAATAAAGGGCCCGATGCTTAGCTCCCTCACACTGGTTTTACAGCAGCATCACATCCACCGAAACAGAGTTATGTGGGTGTAAATCTCTCTTCTCTCCCTCTCTCTCTCACACACACAATACTAACTACAGCAATTGGGGGCCTCGTTAAAGCTTTGAAATGCATCACTTTGCTGCAAAAGGTTTTTTTGGGGGGGAGAAAGAACTGACAGATGAAATAAAGCAAATTGGCTGTAACCTGAAGCACAGTGCTGCTGTAACAGCAGAGGGAGAAAACAAGAGAATACACACGCAGAAGGCATATGGGAAGTTAAAGGAGGATGTTGGATAGGGCCAGAGGTTTTCACCCTGTGGTCTGGAGATCCCTGAGGGTCCACAGACTATGCCTAGGATTTCTAACGGTGTCCACACCTCCGTTCAAGATTTTTTAGGGGTCTGCAAATGAAGAAAGGTTGAAAACTGCTGAGCTAGGTAAAGAGAGAAACTCCCAGCTGGGACCAAAAGATCACAGAGTCATCCCACGCTGCTGCCATTTGAGCCAGGTGATGGCATCTCTGTCTATCCCAGTGTAGCGAAGTGAAATTCACCAGCGTGGTGCCTCCTACTGGTTGTCTGGGAATTAGCTCTTTTCCAGCATATGGAGCGCCCTCTACAGGCTGGTGGCCCCGTGTCCCTCCTAGACCCGGTACCATTTACCTCGGATTTCTGCTCCCACAGTACCCCTCTGTTCTGGGTCTCCCCTCCCAGGGGAACCCCCAGCCCTCTATGCCCATCTTGCCTCAGTGGCTACTGCCAGTTGTCATCCAGACCCCTTTCCCTGGGGCAGACTGCAGTCTGTAATGGCCACTCATCACTAGCAAGGGCTTAGGACCAGCTGCCTCTGCCTATTCCCAGGCTGCCCCTCTTCAGCCTCAGTACCTTTCTGGGCCTTTACCAAAGCCTCCAGCTTCTTTTGCCCTTCCTCAGCTCTGCTCTGCTTCAGGTACCATGTGTTCCACAGCAGCTAGGCCCTCTCCCTCTAGAGCTGGAGAGAGACTGCCTTGCCTTGCAGCACTTTTATAGGGCCCAGTATGGCCCTGATTGGCTGCTTCAGAGCCTTTTCTTATTGGCTCCGTGGGGCAGCCCTTTCCTAGGGCTATTTTTAACCCCTTCAAGGTTGGAGTGGAGTGACCACCCGTCTACACACAGTCATAGGGATTGTAATACTGGATCGGACCCATGGTCAATGTAGCCCACTCTTCTGTCTCCAGTGGCCTGCACCAACTGCTTCAAGGGAAGGTGCAAAAATCCTGTGATGGGCGTTTATGGAATAACCTGCCCCCAGGGAAAGTTTCCTCCTGATGCCCCATTAGCCAGATGTTTCGGGCTGAGACCTCTGAAGGGCTGAGAATTAGATGTGATTCTGGGATAAGCGCATAAGGATCAAATTGTGGTTGCCCTGGGCATACAGGGAGACCCGTGCAGGAGGCAACTGCGTGCATTGCTTCTGAGCTCCTCTCCATGTAATTCAATCTATGGACGGCACAATGCCAGCACTCTTGTGTTCCTCAGCTGTACCCCACCCCACCAATACCACTGTCACCCCGGTTCATTCCAAAGGCTTGAAGGCCTGACGAAACATTTAGACCAACCTGGCGTATGCTGAGAGTTTATAAAGCTCCAGCTTCAGGCCACGGCTCTAAAAGACAGCTAGCCCCCTGCCTTCCCCTCCATTAAGGGATACACACGCCACAGAGAATTCTCCCCACAGAGAACTTCCACGGCAGTGAAAGGAGGGGCACCCCCATGGATGGAGAGCAGGCGAGAGAAATAAGACAGATATTGCACGTGCCCCCCCTGCTCAGTTACTCAGGCATATCCTCAGCTCCGTTCGAGAGCCTCAGAACGCCAGCCAATGCTGCGCCAGGCAAGCGGGTGAGAAATAAATAAATAAATGAAGTTTGCAGTGCTCTGGTCACCTCTAATGAGAAGTGCTCCAACCTGGCACATTTCACCCGCAGCGAAAGCTTGTTGTGATTTTAAAACAAGCAAAGCGGCTGCATCATCGAGGCTATTAAGGATGTGTTTCTGGAACGTTTGGGCAGCTGACAAGCAGAATCATCTTTGCACGACAAGGTTTTCTCCCCTTGCCCCCTTTCCACTGCCCCTCCTGCCTGGCGTTTACTGTAATACAACATGTCATGCTTGGTCGCTAGGCTTCTATATGACACGGGCTAGTGGAAGACAAGTCAGACTTTGAAATGGCAGCTGTACAACCGTCAGTCATTTGGGGCCAGCACTTAGCTTGAGGTTCGAGGAGCAGAGTATAAAAGAGATCTGACATGTTGAGATTTCCAGTCAGTTCCACTCGTTTATTTTTTTAGGTCACCCAGGAAATTTGCCTGGCCATGTTATAGTCTGAACCAGGAATGAATGAGAAAGACAGAGAACATTACAGAGACTTGTTAGAAATTAAATCAGTTCATTGAAAAGATGCAGGCATTGGGGACTGCACTTTGTATTGTCCATACCATAGGTATTTGGATACACTGGGAATGTGCATCAGTGAGACAGACAGATGGGTATAGATGGGGACAGATGAAAGACAGACGGGTGGGGGCAAGAGGATACATAGATCCACTAAGGGACTTCCTCTTCCCGTTTTGTTCCAGTTTTCAGGGTGTTAAATCCAGCCAGCTTCCAATAAGGAAACACATGGCAACTATTCTTGCAAGATGGGTCTCCTGCACAGATGTCTTGGCAAGCATTCCCAGTCTTTCAGGCAACACCAGTTCTTCTGCTCCGCTTACATACAATCACTATCGTTATCTGCAAAGCATGTACAGTAAATCTTGATCTCGTGATGAGACTGAAGGAGGTTGCACTTTCTTCTAAGACCAGGAACTCTGACTGCAGGATTTTAAAAAATTAATACACATATTGGCTATTTTAAATGATAAAACAGCTGGGGATGGGGGATAGCAGCCCCAAAAGCCAACCATCGATTTACTTTTTCTTGGTTTCCTTTCGCTCCCCTTCTTCCACCACTACAGTGTAGAGAAGGCCCAAATCAACCACTGTACCTCCAGATCCAAAGACTTCAGAAGCTGGGATCTGAACTTTGAGGCTCATTCCATAAACTCTCAGTCTGAATGCACCTGAACTTTGCAGCTTGCATTAAGAACACGTGTCTGAGAGGAAAGAAAATGGCTCACTGGCACACAGCAAATTGCAGAAAGTCAAAGGCAGCCTTAAAAACAGGGTACATAAGCATCTTCCTAGGACCCCAGTCTGCACAGATTGACAACATCTTTTAGCTCCCTCTGACATCAGGAATAGAGAGTGGGTACCAGGTACTTCCTAGATTCCATCATCCCACTAGATCTGGGGGTAGATGGGAATAAGAATCATGGCTCATAATCTCTCCAGTCACCGGCAGCATGGGATGCCCCATATCTTTAAAGCTAGTAGTCTCTCTGTTTAAGGAGTCAAATCAATCCCAATTCTACTTACTGCAATAATTCTCAGCACACCATGACTAAACCTAGCAACCATAGTAGATAGTAGTCTATGATGCTGCACAAAACATGGCTGGTCATCTAGAACTTCACCTGCAACAATATACTGAACATTTTGGTTTCCTGGAACTTCAGGTTGGTAACAGGGAAAGAACTTGGATCATCTCACTTGACAGCTGTCACTGTATTTCAAATTATGCTCCACTTAGAATTTCATTGCAGCAGTGAGGAAAGAACTCAGTTCCTCTTTCTCCAAAAACATGAGACCTTGAGCTAAAAGAATTATGACACTCAGCTAAGCAGTTCTGACTCCACCCAGAAGGCAGAAGGGGCACTCATACAAAGTAGCCACTTCCTTCAAATCTATGTGGCAGATTCCTAATTCCCTGCAGGGCTTGTAATTTTGTGTCTTTAGTTTTTGCACATCTGCATGCTTACTGTGAGACTGAAACATTTTTACCAAACATTAAGCCACCCGATGAATCTGACTGGGTAATGAGGATGAACTGAGCTTTATTTATCATTCCATCTAGCAGACCAAAAGATTAATTTAATATTTTAAAAGGTTGATTTTAAAACTTTATGTCTGGGGACACATTGCCAAATCTAGCCTAATAGCAGCATCATTAAGTACAGACTAAAGTCCTTATTTAAATTCACTTTCATCTAGTCACGTCAATAAAATATGGAGAGATATATCAAGTAAATCTTAATCCTGAAAAATTCACAGCAATGCTTTGAACTGTGTTAGCCACAGAATAGCTTCACTGCTTCTTTCCCAGTCATAATAAATGGCTCCTCCTTAGAACTTTCAGGGCTTTTCCATTATAGAATCATGGGCAACTTTCAGAAGTGGCCACTGGTGTGTGGGCTTGACTTAAAACCATTTGGGATTTCAGAGCAACTGAGCAGCACCCATTTCTATTGGAGTCAATCGGAGTTGTAATAGATGCTCAGTGCTTCTGAAAATAAGCCCCAAAGTATTTCAAGCAGAGCTGGTCAGGGAACATTTTTTATTCTTGTGGGAAATTTTGAAGATGGATAAAGTTTTAATTTACACTTTTCCTAAAAAGTTTTCAGGTTTGCATAAAAAACCCCAGATTTGCCAAAATCTGAAACATGCCATCTGAAAGCTATAAAATGGTAGTGGTTTAGGCTATCAATGTTCACATTTTGACTGCCAAAAATATATTTTTGTTTTTCATTTTCCCCTGCCTCCCCCAACAATTCCTCTCCCCTCCTCCCACAAAAAAAAATTCCATTAAAAAAAGATTTGGCAGAAATTTCCAACACCCACCCATACACACACACACACACACACACACCCCACCATATTTTCTGCTGAAAAAGTTTTTCAACAGTAAATTTTAAACCATATTTAATCTTAAATAGGGCCCCCAAAATGGTGAACACTTGCAAGTTGGACCATAAACACATCATCTATTAGTTCACCTGGTCATTAGAGAGATGGCTGAGCATATGTACTGACTCCTCCTCCTTTTATCCAGCTGCTAAACTGCATTCAAACAACCGCTAAAAATACAGTCAGTACTTTCCTAATATACCTTTCCATATGAATAATTGTTCTAATTGTCAGGGGGATGATACAAGATAGTGAAATGGGAGGGGAGGTGTCTACCTAGGGTGACCAGATATCCTGATTTTATCAGAACAGTCCCAGTATTTGGGGCTTTGTCTTATATAGGCATCAATTGCCCCCCACACTTTGTCCTGATTTTTCACACTTGCTATTTGGTCACCCTATGTCTACCAAATAAATATCTGTATTATGAGTTGAGTGTAAACTGCTGCAAGTTCTGCAAGTCCCTGATGCAAGCTGTCCCCTAACAAAGAGTGTTTCACAGCACGTTTCCTAGTGTTTCCAGCAATCTCCCAAGAGATGGTGGTTTCTGCTACAGCCCACAGCTCAGGTGTAAGAGCGCCACCCTTCTCCAACTCCTCAGCCCTACCCTTGAAGAAACTCCTCTAGGAACAGGAAAAGTGTTAATTCTCCCTGACTCGGTCAACCCTTGTCCATTCTGCTGACTCTGCCAACACAAGGACCAAGAGTCTAGGTTCTTTTCGCGACATGGAGAGCTGTCTGCTTGGAACTGCACTGAGACTGACCAACTCACCCTAGAAAGACCACAGCCAATTTTCAGACAATAATTAATTTAATCTCCTGTTGCCTTAGATTCAACCGGTGCCCAAGAGGCTAAAAGTTCTTCCATTCCCCTGAATCATCCACTCCCCCTGTGATTTTACTCTGTGAACAGTATTGTAAGATAAGCCAAGAGATGAGACTATTGCATGTTTATTACATATCACTACTTAATTCATGATCCAACCAAGATCAAATGAAGTGGCATTTTTACAACAACAACAACAGGGAACAGATGGTACTGGAAGGTTTATCTACTGCTGCAACAACTCTGTTTTGTTGACCTTTCCCAGTTAAGTTTATTAAGTGCCATTAAATCTCTTAAGATGGCTTTCGTACCATTGGGGATATACTGACAGCCGACAATCAATCAAAAGCAACTGTTATTTCCAAGTTAGGGTCTTGAATACTCAGTGCTATGGAAGCATGGACTTGAGGAAAGGACTTAACTTCCTAAAGTCCAGTGCTTTGGGGTCAAGAGATCCAATTACTCAAGATTTTTTCAAGGTGCATATCACTCATACACCTAATATGTATTTCATATTTTTTGAATTTATGTCCTAAACATATTTCCAACCCCTTGTATGTCCCAAAGATGATCTGTAAGCTCAAAACAGACTTTCAGCCCAAATAATGCAGAAGAGCTAGGTTCAATCCAGATGCGCACTAGCACTTAAACTCAACTCAGAATCCCGGATTTTCAGTCCTGCCCTGACAAATTATTCAAAAGCATGCGATTTAATGTAGTTAGCTCTTTAGCACTGGAGCCAATTTTAGCATCCTAGGTTATTCCAATTCTGAGAAACACGCTCTTCCCTTTGAGACTCCAAGGGCCCCATTTTGATACACCAGCAGTAATGCTCTGCCACAGGAAATGCCTCTGAAATGGGAATCGACCTCAAGTCCTCCAACATCTCTTTCCTATTCTTCTCTGCACTTAATGCACAGATCATAGGCCTGCTGTGTTGCTATTACCACCTGATTTTACCTGCTCACAGTTTAATCGATTTTGTAACCTGAAATTGTTCAGATAAAGAGGTAATCCCAATTTTTTGGTTAGGGTCAAAGATGGCAGCAGGGTTTGCTTATTCTGTGAATTTCCCCTCTGCTGGTGACAATATCAGCCCTTCAGGCTGTCAATTCAGTAAACTGTGAGGAATTTGCAAACTCCCTCATTACAGGTCTGTCAAGTAGAACTCCAGTGGAGAAACAGGTGCATTTGTGTTTCATTTTAGTCTCTGAACTGCTGGTTAGGGAAAAAAAAAAATCTGCTATTACTCCAGAAGGAAACAGAATCTCATTGAGAAAGAAATGATACCTAAGCACCAGACTTTCTCCTTCAAAAGCAGACTTGATAGCGTTCATCAGCTCAGCATAGCGGAGGGCTATTTATTGCTTTCGGCCAACATCTGAAATCTGCATTTAAATGGAGCTTCCCTCTCATTTATGAGATTCAGAGAGAGTGAATTCAGAAGAGAGAATGAGAGAGAGGTGGGGAGAAACGATCACACAGCACAGGGCTTTGTGTTGCCACTGCTTGAAATGCAGCATCTCTTTTCTCTTTCTTAATAATTGTTTTGTGTGCGTTAAACAATAAAAAAAATAGCTATGTAACAGCTGCCCAAAATTGCCTAGGATGGCAAACAATGGGTTCCAACTCCGTCCTACATCCCTGATGGGCCTGCAAAAGATGCTGACTTCCTGCCAATGACTATGGGTAGGGTACGTTAATACTCAAATGCCACGTGTCTACCAGACAACCATGGGAAAGTCTTATCCTTGTGCCTAGATAAACATGGTCCATCTGATGCAGCTGAGGAAGAATGTTGCCAGGTTACTGGACGTTATTTCCTCCTTTGCATGGGCAGATGCACGCTGTAATCTCAGGTAAAGCAGCTCTCCTTGCATGGAGAGGAGTGGTGTCTCTTTCCAAGATGCCCTAACTGCCTGCCACTGAACCTACGAGTGGTTGGTTTGATTCGCTCAAGGGTGAATTTCTCAGTGGCACTCGAGAGAAGCTGGATCAGCTCCATTCAGCCTCACCTGGTCCCGCAGAACCACCACCACCAAAAAATCCTTTCACAGTCGAAACAGAAAAACATCCACGCTGTCATTCAGATGGGTCTTTTCTCTTCCTCGCTCGCTCTCCCTCCCTTCGCTTCACGGGTGGAAAAAAACACTCTAATGAGACAAGGTCCTAATCTTCCCAGCGAGATCATCTGCCTTGCAGAATACCGATTTTTGGGGACAACGCGGTCAGCTAGCTGCACTAGCATGAAACAGCAACAGTCTGTTGGAACCAGAGATGAGTCTGAGAAACAGAAACATTGGCTCAGAGTATTCTGTCTCTTGTAGACACCAGACGTGAAATCTTGGCTCCATTGAAGTCAATGGCAAAACCCACTGATGTCAAGGAAGACAAGATTCCACCCCTGATGCAAATACTGCCAAACTGTGGCAAAGTTCCAGTTTGGTTTCCCAAACCATAAGGCTTGAGAACTGGGGAAGCCCGGGTAGGCCCCAGAGACATGTGGGGAGCGGTCCGACATTAAGGCAGAAGTATTGGGAGAAGGATAAGTAAATAGCTCTACCTCCCCTGGATGCTTTTGGGTGGAGGATGGTGCGCAGGGCACATTGAGGCCAGGAATAAGATGCTGGGGCTGTGAGGGGAAGGCGTTATCCAAGGCACCCTGATTGTGAGCAGAACAAGCCATGAGATCAGACAAGGAGATCCCTTCCATCTATTCCAAGCAGTCCCAGACTGTATAGTACCATGAATCCATATCTGGAGGTTTTCCTGCCCCTTCCATGGTCTCAGGTGACCACCAGCAGCTGTGGTTGTTACAAGGATAGCACTAAAACCCCTGATAAGATGAGCCTAACTAGGCAAGACTAGGAGACAAGCAAGAGCTTAATTAAGTCAGTGGAGAATCTGAACATGGGGTGGGGGGAGATATAACCAAACAAACTCCCAAGCCCTTCCCAGACAGAAACCAAGGAAGTGAGAAATAAAATTGAAAGATTCCAGGTCTTGTAAAGACAAGTCAGGAGTAGCCTGTCAGGGTTTATAGCAGCAATGATGGACGTGAGAGGCCTGCTGTGTGTTTCAGCTGTTGGAATCTGCATTCGATAGACAGCTAGCAGCATTTTGGCCTCTCTATCTCTCTCTTCCGCCCCCTTTCCCCACCGTAGTTCCAACTGGCTCTCTCCACTACCTTTCCTGAAATGGCATAGAAGATCCTGAATGGCTATTGTGTTTCATCCCAGAGGCGGCTGCATTTTACTGGTGAAGTGAACCCTGTATGAGGGGAAGCCCGTAAAATGCTTTGGAACGAAGGGTTGTGACAAGATCAAAACTTCTAACGGTGACACTGCTGTAGCTCTCCCAGACAGAGCCGTCACCTGAACCTTTCTGCAAGATTTAAGAGACTAGGGTCCCGATCCAGCATCGGAGTTCCTTTCCATTTACTTCACTGAGTTTTGGATCAGCCCCTGTGTAAGCAGGGAGTGGGGCCCATATCCTTTTTGGCACGTACTGCTAGATCTCTGCATCTGGTCTGTACAATCATTTTACTTCTTCTTCAACACTTGTTTCCCTCCTTTGACGGACCTGACCATTACTAAACAGCATCCTTGCTGAATTGGTTGGGGTTGGCAGTCCCCAAGTCATTCCAGAGGCTGCACAGCTTGAATTGAGACCCTGGTGTGCAGACGTGCTAGGCTCATATTACCAAGCTTGCCACAGCTAGTTGATTAATTGCATTTATAGGGAGAGTAAATAGCTTCAGCCACATCCGCAATATCAAGGTGGGAAGGGGAAAAAATAGGAAAGTTTTCATGCTTCCTCCAATGGGGAGAGCTTATGGATATTCACCACCTAGTTGTAACTGCTGGAGGACCCAATAGAGATTGGGGCCTTGTTGTGCTAGGTGCTGTACATAAGGATAAAGACAGTCCCTGTCTTGAAGTAAGCAGATACGGGATACGTGAAAGGATTATCATCTCTGTATTACAGAGGGGGAAACTGAGGCACTGGGTGGCTAAGTGATTTGCCCAAGATCACAAAGGATGTGTGCGGCAGAGCCAGTAATTGAACCAAAGAAGTCTCCTGATCCCCCATCCAGCGTCTTACTGACAAGACCATCCTTCCTCTTTGGTTATTAACAAAAGTTTGTAAGTACATATATAGGGAGCAAACATTTAATATTGGGCTCTTTAATCTAGCCAAGAAAGGCAGAACACGATCCAATGGCTGAAAGTTGAAGCTGGACAAATTCCAATGGGAAATAAGGCATAAAATGTTAAGAGTGAGAGTAGATAGTCACGGAAACAATTTGCCAAGGGTCCCGGTGGATCCTCCATCACTGACACTTTTAAAATCAGGATTGGAAGTTGTTCTAGAAGATCTGCTCTGGGAATTATTTTGGGGCAGATCTCTGGCCTGTGTTATGGAGGAGGTCAGAGTAGATGATCGCAATGGTCCCTTCTGGCCTAGGAATCTATGAACCTATGACCCATCTAAGGTCACCCAGTGAGTCAGCAGCAGAGCAAAGGATGGAATGCACGGATGATATGTGGGCACAGCAGCACACTGAACACAGATAAAGAATCAGCCCCTGCACGAAGGAATTTATGGTTTAATTCAGACACAGGCAATGCACTTCAGAAACAGCCCAGTCTCTAAGTCGTGAAGTTGACTTTGATGGATTGTAACAGGAAAGCGTCCAGGAGACAGGTGATTTAGAGAGAGAGTTGAATGCACAGATGCCAGGTGGCTTAGCACCATTCAAATGTCTAGGCAGAGGTTGCTTGGTGCAAGAGAAAAGAGAGGGAGTTTTAGAGTAGGAGGTGATTATGAAAGCATGGAAATAGTACAATGAGGGAGTTCATTTCAGGACAGTGAAGGGGAGCAGCAGAACATGAGAGAAGAGGTGGCAGGTAACGCACTGCCCATCTCACCAGCCTCTCAGAAGCCCCACAGTATTAATTAAATTGCACAAAGGTGCTTTTCTGAGTTTAAAAGAGTGAGACCAGAGCGCTGGCTGATGCACCTCAGGATTGCTTTCATCTCTTTGCTTTGCCATTGGAAAAACAATGTTCCCCGCTGAGCTACATCAAAATAAGATGCTAAAGAGTTGCTCCACCAGTGGTGGAAACCTTTCAGATCCAATTTCCCTCAGTCAGTGCATCCTTTCCTTTTCCCCAGTCCCCAGGAATCTAATAGATTATTTTAACATCTTCCTCTCTTCTCTCTGGTGTGCGGTGTTAATTGAGTTTTTGCTAGCTATTCTCTGCTCCCACTGATGAAACAAGTCAGGGATCTGCTCCTCTGGACCTTTTTAAAATGGTTTCATCCCCTTGCAACACTCTTGGTAGCAAAAGTGCTCCCTGCACCCGTCCCAGTTTCTGTATCTGTTTGCTGCTTACAGAGAGAGTGACCCTGCATTAATAGGGGAGAATTAGGCTCTTTTACTTTTGCAAACAGCTGCAAGGGATGCAAAGCTCACCTTCCAGTTGACCCCAGATTAGCATTTGTTCCATTTCTTTTTAGCCCCTGTGACAAAGGTCCAAGTCTGTACTTGTGGGTCCTGCGCTTCCTGGCAGATTTAGGAGCCTCAGAAACTCATATAGGACCCAGAGTGACCTCCCTTTCTCAGTATAATTAGCAAGAGTCACCGCCTAGTGAGTTACCTTCATCACAGGCCAGTATGGAAGATGGAAAAGGGGGGAACCCGGGCCCGCCCTCTACTCCGGACTCCAGCCCAGGGACCCTAACAGTATCAGCTAAGATGGCTGACCTTTTATCCACAAAACACAATACAATTCCCTGGGCTACTTCCCCACAGCAGTCCCTGCTTCTTCAAACTCCACTTCACCCTTACCTCAGGGCCTCCTTCCTTCTGGATGATATGTTGTCCACCACTCAGTCTCACCAACAGCACAACTTCCTCTCACAGCTCCTGACACCCACAACCCACCTGACTAACTGGGAGGTTTTTATCTGGTTTCAGCCAGTCCCTGATTGGCTTCAGGTGTCCCAATTAGGCTAGCTGTTCCTACTCCTTTCTAGAAGGTTCTTAATTGGCCCCAGGTGTCTTGATTGGCCTTGAGTAGCCTTTGTTTGGCTATCCAGGGAACAGGGACCTGCACATCCTGAGACTAATATACCTGCCTTCCAGCACTCTCCTATATCCTTCTGGTCTGACTCCGTCACACCCCTCTCAGCCAGAGGAAGACTGCTTTGAGCTCGCTCCGTACAGCTTCTGCCCTCACGTTACCACCGTTGTCTCTGTTTGGTCTCCCTGCCACCACTGAGATCCCCATACTCAGACTCCTCCGCTGAGCCCCAACCACCTTCACTTGGAAGCCTCTGCAAAGTCCAACTGCCCCTGCTCCTGGAGCCCTCTGCAACGAGCCTCTGTGCATCCAGATCTCCCCACACCTAAACTCCCCCAGTGAACTGCCTGCACCCAGGTTGTCCCACACAGAATCCTCTCACCCCACATCTGGATCCCCCCCACACTGTGCCCCTGCCTGGTTGTGTTTGCCTGCCCCACACCTGGTGCGCTGGCACAGAGAGGCAAGACCCCAGGGTGTTTGTGGGCCAGGCCCTGTGCTGTGTCAGGGCTGGGTGCAGCCTCACCACTGAATGTGTGTTTTGGAGGTTGGAGAGTGGGCTGAAGGGCGATCTCCCACCTTCGTGCAGCCGGAGGCCTGCACTCCCTGCTGCCACGCTGGAGCCTCTGCATTTATTTACTGACAAATAAAACACAGAATTTTAAAATATTGTGTGCAGAATTTTTAATTTTTTGGTGCCGAATGCCCTCAGAAGGAATGGTTCCCGTCACTGTAATATCTGAGGAACTCAAATGCTTTCATATATGTGTCCTCATGAGATCCCTGTAAGGCAGTGCAGTGCTCTTACCCCTTTGTCCAGGTGGGGAACTGAGTCCCAGAGAGACTAAGTGACTTACCTAAGACCACACAGTCATTTTTGTAGCAGAGCAGGGAACTGAACCCAAATCTCTCATTTTACAAGCTCCTGCTCTAACCACCGGCAAACATCCTTCTTAAGACTACCCTGAGGTTTCCAGTTCAATGTTGTTCACTTTGCTACACAAACAATTTTTGATGGCTCCTTGGGTGGACACTTCATATTGATTCTGCTGGATCTATCCAAGAGAGAAAATGGGGAAAGCGTGAGAGAAAGATGTTTAAAGATCATGAACAGAAACAGGGAAAAAATGGAAAAGAACCCAAGAGGCAGGAAAAATCACTTGTATAAAGTAAATTAAAAACCACAGTGGAAAGTGTTAGTGAAGAAGATGAAAGAAACACAGAGAAACATAACTCAGGAGACTGAACAACTCAAGAATTAAGCACAAGGGAGGCACCAGAAGATAACTTGGCTGCAAGGTGGAACAGAATGGTGGGATTAGGCGGAAACTGAGACCTTCTCCAGTTCATGAATGAGAAATAACAAAACCAGTCAGACTTGTCTTGTAACGCAGAGGTTGAGTGGAGGGTTTCACAAGTGAATTACATCCCCTGTAGTTTATGATGATGCTTCTTAGAGAGGATATTGAATTAGTTACATTAATCCATCGAGGAACCGGATCAGGTTCACAATGATAAGCTTAAACAATGGAGTTATCCAAAGGCTGCGGTTTATGTTACAAAAAAGCCAGCATTTGCATTGATTAGTTAAATAAAGTTGTGGTTCAGATAGTTAAATCCCACTTGCTTTTGCCTAACTTAACGAGAACACAGACGGCAGCCACAGATGCTCAGTGTTTGCAAGTCTGAGCACAAATGAAAAGGGAATCTTAGGAAGCCAGGAGAAGGATCTGTCTCAGCTTGTATTCTGGTAGGTGGCACAGGACTCTCATTAGGGGATTGCTCTGGATGCTGTCGGGCAAAAAGCTCGGTTTGCTGGCAGCTGTTGACGCTGTATTTCACCCAGCTTTCAGTAGCTATGAAGGTATGGAAGGCGACGCTGATAAAGGCTTTAAGACCACTGGGCTACACCAGCTGCACTTACTGATTCAGCTTCTTTGATTACTCCTGCCCCACAAAATGGCCTAGGAAAATGTAGTGCTTTGTCATTCTTCCATTCTCTGTGTAAATGGTGACTGTGAACCTTACCCACCAGGAGGGCAATAGATGGCATTACAAATATTCTGACCTAACATCCCTTCTTTCCTTGCATTCACATACAGGGTTCATCTTCATTGCAGCTGTGGGGGGAAACAAAATGTACAGGAGCTAGCTTCAACTAGCTAGCACACTAGAAATACCAGCGTAGCCACAGCAGCATGGGTTAGCCACTCAACGACTCTCCCTAGAGTCTCAGTTCGGACTCCGGCAGCTAGCCTTGGCTTCCACCTGCACCGCAGTAGCTACAGGAATCGCTACTGAACTCATCAGACTTCCTCAGCAAAGGCTGCTAGGAATGTTACTGGCTCCTTTTTCATCCTTCTCTCCATTCTTTTAACACAATCTTATCAGATTGGGAACTGAATAATAATAATAAAAATAATAAACTTTGTTTACGACTGGCTGCGGAATTGGGGCAGTTTCCTTTCATCCATTTGCCATCCAAGAAATTGCCTTTTAAGTGGATAATGATGATTGTGAGGGGCCAGTTATTACCTTAAAACCACACGTTTTGATATATCCAATACTGTTCTGTTATATAAATAACAGTTATTACTGTAAAGTGATTTTTTTCCCTTTGCATTTCCAAAGGGTTCCTGCAGGAGATGGCAAAGAAAATGGAATCCATTAATATTACACTTAGGCCTCGTTGCTTTTAAACTTTAACTCCTATCATTAATCTTCTAATGTGTCTTTAAACAAATGTCATTTATTGCACCATTCCTTGCCTACAATTCTCCTCCCGCCCTCCAAGTCTCCCCGCCCTGGGAAGTGGGAGCTCTTTACTTCCTGACTCATCATCCAGTGCTGTATTCCTGCCAGACAGGGAAGGAGTGCTTCTGGTCTTTTCCAGGCTGTTTGCTGGTAATTAAAAAGGCACCCACAAATGGGAAACACACGAGTGGGAGTTGTGAAATCAGTGTTTCCATGCTCTGTGTAACCTTGCGATGGGGGTGGAGGGCATGAGACATAGAAAGCCTCTGCTTAGAGATGTTATCTTATAATAATCAGAGGGTGAAATTCACTTAAGTAGAGCTCAGACTACCTGCTGGCTCTCATCGTGGAGTGAATTCATCTCCAGTGCACAGCATCTTCTTCCTACAAGCACAACCACCAGTTATCTGACATGGTTACAGCCAACCTGGGTGAGTTGTACCTGCACAGCTGCTCCTTTCACGAGACAATCCCATGTCAGTGAGTTCTGGGAAAACCTGGGTCACTATCTAAGGTACTTTTGTGGTAGTGTCGTGCCTGAGCACTTCACAGTGCTTAATGTGCTTATCCTCACAACCCCCTTTGAATTAGGCGATTGCACCCATTTTACAGATGGGGAACTGGGAGAGACTGATTGCCTCACGATCACACAGTAAGTTTGTGGAGGAGCAGGGAATTGAACCTGAGTTGCAGGCTAGTGCCCTAACTACTGGACCATTCTGCCACAACAAGGGATAGAATGCCAGAGCACACAAAGCAATGTACTCTGTAGCGTCTTACTGTTCAGATACAAGGACTGGCCAGGTCACTTAGAGACCCACCAATATATAGTTCCATCTACACTCCAGACTCACCAGACCAGTGTGCTAAACCAGTTATAGGAGGACAGGAATCTGCACACCTCAGCTTCCAACAAGGATAAAATGCTTAGTTGCCATAGTGACTATTAACCAAGCAGCAAATGTATATAAAGTACAGTTGGAGCCAACCATGTCCCTTTGTGCTTACAAGCTTTGAGCATAGCATAGATAGGGCCATGCATGGCTCGACATTGGGCTTGGCCAAAAAAAGACAATTCCATTCCATGAAAAATGTCAAATTTCTAAAACTCCAGAATCTAACATACACCAACCAAATACAGAGTGAGACAAAGCAGGCTGCTCCTTAAGGCAAAGCGACACAACTCACCCAACATCAGGCAACACTGGCTCTTTTGCAGACTGGCTGTTGAACACATGCTTCCATACAAAACCCTCTCACCTGCACGCAGAACCTTTTAAAACTGAAAGTGGTCACTTGTAATTTTAAAACACTTTTCAGTACACCTCGTAAACACCAGGCTGTTCTGGGGTGGGTGAAACTATGTTTCTCCCCTTGAACTCAACACATATCTTGCGTGAAAATGACAAGTTTCTGCAAAAAATTTGGGTTTCAACACAATGGCACTTTCTGATGGAACTTTTTTCCATTGTAAATTTTTTGACCTGCTCTACTTGAGATGCTGGCTACCCAGAGATATCACCTTCAGCTGACCCAGCATATCAACCTGGTAGCGAGTCCCTGAAGCTAGCAGTCCCTAGGCTCTGAGGGCAGGTTGTCCTCAGCAGGGCGCCCTTGACTCTGAAAGTCACCAGCATTGTCGCAGGTAACTGAGCCCCCCGACCTTATCGTACGAGAGCTCTCTATGCCAGCATGGACCTTTCTCTACCTTCTTTTACACCACTCTGGGTTGAGACCTGGGTCCCACTGGGGCTACATCTTTGGGACGTTGGCGACATCTGGACTGACCTATTTTCTCTTCCTTCCCAAAGGGTAAGAATTGTCCCACTTACCCATGGATTGTACAACTGAGCCTCTCCCTTCAGCACCACATGCCTTATCCAAATATTGCAAGTGTTAGAGGAGGCCTTTAGGAGTCTCCTTGTGTGAATCAGCTGAAAGAAACCTCTGCCCTTAGGCTGGTTAGGTAAACTTCACATCTTGCTAGTCAAATGACTCTCCTCTCCAGGAAGCCTTTCTGTGCAGGGGTGAGGGAGGGAGGAATAAACAAAACCTTTCAGTGATTTCCTAAGTGAGACTGGAGGAAAATTCCCAGAGGTCGAGAAGACATGGAATACCATAGCCGATAAAGCAGACACTGATGTGCAGTGCACTAAGTCTACTCACTTTTAGGAAAAGGTGGAGGTTCCATCCCTTCACTTGGGCATTTGCTTAAGGAGAAGGTTGAGCGTGGGAAGGGCTAAACTATCTCCTATCTGGATACTCTACAAGGTTTTAAGGCGAGAGTCAAGATCTTACCAGTAGGGACCTGCTACCACCCTGCCTGCAGCTACACCATGTCAAGGGACTGTTTGCTTTTGGAGAATGTGCATCTCTTATTGCTTTTTGATCAATGAGGCCCAGGACCTCATGAGGCATGTTTACGGAGGCGCTTATTGATCCATCGGCACTTCAGCAATTCTGTGTCTCACTAGCTATTATCCTGGAAGCATCAATATGGTCTTAGAATAGTGCCAACAACTTCACTCTAGGTGAATTCACCCCTATGCAGAAGGCCAGATCTGCGCACCGCTTACGCCCTCAAAATAGGTCTTAAGTGGGACTAACTTTGTGCGTAGGCCTTGAGCTGGGCCCCTGAACAGAGGTGAAATTCATCTTGTTTTCTGACTGTTTTCCAGTAGAAACAGTCACCCTGATTATGATCTTGCCAGGCACTGATATCAATAGAGCCACACCCAATTTCTGCCAGTGCAAAAGAGAGCAGAATTTGACCCTTTATACTCCTGGCAGTTTCTAGTGTTCAGTGTAGATGTACCTTCCCTGACCCCAATAAAAGAACTGGTTCATCTCAGTGTCAGGCCACCAGTTAAATGTAGAGCAAAGTAAAATATCCAGAGGTCTGGGTTGCTGTTTTTTAACCTGGGTTCAGGGTAGGGCAATTTAGCTCTAAATAAGCTCTGTTTACTACCATTACATAAACTGCCTACTGTTGGCAATTAAACCTCAGCGAAGGCCAGTATCTTTGAGCGCTTTCCAAACAGGTGCATCATTTAATTTTGGGAGAGTGGGTATGAATGAGGCATTCATCTTAAACTGGCAGTGGGGGCCTAACTGCCAGTGGGGGGCTGACTTCCCAGCTTTGTCATTGATTAGCTGTACTGGGAAAGTCATTTAAGCAATCTGTGCCTCAGTTTACCTATTGTATAACTAGTGCCTTATTTCACTGAGGGATTGGAAGGCTTAATTAATGTTTGTTAAGTGCCACATGATCCTCAGTCAGAAGGCTCTATACAAAGTCTTATTGTTACGAAATGACAGCAGGAAGCCACCTTGAAACAAAGTAACATCCGCTAATTCTGAACCCACTGTCAGCACAAACCATCTGGCCAGCAGCTGTATCCAATGTGCACTGATGGTCATCCTCCAAAGAAAACAGACAGCTGGGAACTAATGTGAAATAGCAACAGAGCTCAGATCTGAACAGGCATCCAGGACCTGTGCAGAAATGCAGCAGGTGCCCATACAAATTGGCAGCGGGTTTCCAACTGCCTGATGCAAAAACCATCACATTACCAATCGGAATTGTTCAGATACCTGCTTTTAAGTGTATTTAGTGTTGGGAAAAGATGATAAATCATCAGCCGGGAGGCTGAACTCCTCTTCCGATCCACTGAGCGGGAGCAGTGGCCAGGAAAGCCTTTCCCGCTACTCTGCTCCCTGCCCATGTCTCTGAGCCCAGACCTGAAGAGGGCACTAGGCCTTAAGAGATTGGATCAGTCAAACCTAGGATTCCCTGCAGAGGCGGACAACGAAAGGGGCCTATTGAGGCCCTCTGTGATATTTTAGGTGGATACCAGCCCAGCAGAAACTGGACTGAGATCACATTTCCTGCCAAAACACAGCATCTTGTTTAGAAGTGATCTGTCAGTAAGTTCCACAGAGAAAAAGGCATTAGGTTCATAAAGCTTTGAGGCATCACAGCAGAGGGAGTACACAATGGAGTCTGGATCTTTCCTTCAAATGCTGCTCCTCCCCTACTACTACTAGGCAGTCCCCTTTCTCTTGGGTCGACCCATCAGTTCTAATTCTTGTACTGCTCCCTCATATGTGGTCACTAGGGAATGCCCATGTCTTCTTCACTGATAATTTCCTTCAGGCGCTCTCAACCTGATCTCCATCACTTACTGCAATGGAGATGCCTATGCAGTACCCACAATGTGCTAGATGCTGTCCACACATATATTGTGGGAAGACAACCCACACATTCTCTAATTCTCTTGCATTCCTACAGAATTTCCGTTACACACACACTGTCTTGGCTACAGACACCCTTAGAACTTAATCTCTCTCTCCCTCAATTCCCTATCTGTAAAACAGGGACAGTGTTTCCTTTCCTACACCTTGTGTCAGTCAGAATCTCTAACAGTCTGTATGGTGCCTAGCACAATGCGGCCTCTAGGCATATCTGTTACGCTCTCTTTCTCTCACACAGAAGCATTTAAACTAGATGGATAAACAGAGGGGATGATGCCTGTTAACAAAGTTGCTTTAAGCAGCACGGGCTAATGGTTGGAGCAGGGGACTCGGAGCCAGATTTCTGGGTTCTATTGCCTGCTCTGCCTCTGAACTTGAGTAAGTCGAGTCCTATCTCTGTGCACCTGTCCATTAGGGATAAAAATACTTAGCCACACCCGACCCACCCAGATTGAGATCCTGCAAAGTACTGACATCATTATCTTGTGGGGAGGTTCACACACAAACATGTTAAACCTTTGGATTCCAGGGCTGCCAGCCTAAGCACATATTTCTCCATACAGGAGATCACGGCTCCTGTGGCTGTCTCTCATTAAGCCAATCGGGTCTCCCACACTAAAGCGAGGAATTAACTCTCTAATGAGGACATTCGGGGCTTCAAGTGCCTTTCTCCCCCTCTGGCCGGGAAAGCAGGTGGCTCTTTGCCATTGCGGGTTCTTTAGTAGAATTAGTCACTGATTTGTAATCTTCTCCCCAGCTCCTGCTGCTCTGACAGTGGAACAGATACCATTAGAGATTCCTGGATTAGAAGCAGAGATGATATCTTCCCATCCTCGCTCTTCAGAATCTTAACTATAAGTTCCTGGCTACAAATATGCCAGGCCCACTCTTGGGCTTTCTGCAGGGGTCTCCTCAAGCCGCCCCGCCCCCTCAAAATTCACTTCGCCTATCTCAAAAGTGCTTGGCTGTGTTTGTCGTGTTCTTGACAAAACATCTAATAAGGAATCTGAATCAATGAGACCAAACAGGGAAAGCGAATTGGTGCCAAATGAGACCTGATACCTTTCCAACTTACAAATAAAAACCATTTTTGAGGGCGGTGGGAGCAGGCTGTGTGGGGGCGTTAAAGCCATCAGTTAGCCTTGGGAACACATATCATGCATGTTATACATTGAAACATACGTAGTGTAGCAAAACTTGCATTAACAACATTCTTCCATGGGCAACACCCTCTGCTAAGCAAGCACTTCAGAACATCCAAAACTGGCTTGCAGTACAAATGAGCATGACCACAAGCACCACTTCTACTATGAGTGACATTTTTGCTCGTTCCTTAGGGGGGCAACTTTGCCGAAAGGGTCGTTTTTGCATGAAAAAGGTCATTTGAAAATCAGTTAATTTGGGGCCTGAAAAATCCTGAAGGTTTGGAAATGTGCCCAGGAAATCAGGTAGCATCAAAATCATGAAGGTTTTCATATGCAAACAAGGAAAATAGGTGGACTCCTCAAAGACCTGCAAAAGTGTCATATTAGACTGGAAAGAAACCCCCTGGGAGAGGAAATATCTTTTACTGGCCCAACTCCCCCACCAGTGGAAGAGAGAAGCTTTTGAACAACACAGGATTCCTCTTCAGGTCTCTGACTGGAAGCTGTTTGGGGGGTAGGGACCCTTTTTCTCAGTGTTTGTACAGTACCTAGCTCGACAGGGTCTTGCTCCACAACTAGGGCTTCTAGCTGCTACGGTAATACAATAATAATAATTCATCCCATTAAGAAAAATAGAATTTTTGGATTTGTGACATGGGCTGGAATGAAATGACAACATTTTTGGTCAGCCTACCGTCTAATAAGAACCCAATCCCTCACCTCCCTGTTAAAACATACGCACCAGTTTATTCTAAGCAGTAGCGGAATTTTGTCCTGCCATCCATCCACCTGAGTCTAAGATACACAACAAGGTCTGTGATGACTCTCCCTCCTTCTAGGGCTGCAAGTCCAGTGTCTGCTCTGTACTCCAGAGGTGTGTGTGGAAAATCTGGACTTTTCCCCACAATGCAGGCTGTCTTTTTTTCTTATTACATTTTCTAATGTTTAAAAGACAAATTGCAAGAACAAATTAAGAAAACTTCGCCGTGTTAGGGCTTGGGCACCTCTACCAGACCACTCCTCTCTGGCTAGCCCTCTGAGGCTATGTCTGTACTGCGTTAAACACCCACGGCTGGACCGCGTCAGCAGACTCAGAGTTGGGCTATGGGACTGTGTAATTGCGGGGTAGACATTTGTGCTAGGACTTGCAGGGTCCCCGAGCCCGAACGTCAATACTGCAATTAAACAGCCCCATAGCCCAAGCCCCACAAGTCCAAGTCAGCTGACACAGGCCAGCCACAGCGTCGACGTAGCCTGAGAAACCCACTATACACACTAGTGAAGACAGCTTGCAAAAGACACTACCCCCCGCCATTCATGAACTACGCCTCATTTCTCATGCAAAGATCTTGCTTCATAATGAGCTATAAAGAACCTGTCACTGCAACAAACTCAGTATCAGACCAGACCTTCCTGTCGTTTCATTTTACAAAGATCAACAGATTCTCTGACTTGGCAGGGAATAAATAGAATACCTGGACTGAAAAGGTTGCTGATGCCTATTTGCTTGGTATTTTGGGCCCCAGTTAAACCAATTATTGTACACATAGAACACTAATATTGGAGATGCAGAGGATGTTTCATTATCTGCCTAGAAAATCAGTTTGTGTGTCCAGATGGTCACTGGAGACACTGTAATTACCCCTGTCACTGTAGCTATGCGTGTTTGGGCCAGTTTCAATGGCAACAGCTGCGTTTAACTGTTTGGAGTGCCGCCGGTGCCATCTCGGCAAAGCTGGGTTCATTGTCTGCCTGGCATTGATGGAATAAACACTGCTCCCCCATTCACACAATTGCCATTTATTGGTAGCGACTCTTCTCAAGTATAGAAGGGGACCAGAGTGATACAAAATGCCCTTGCAATGAGAGAAGTGCCCAACAGCTCTCCCAGGAACAGACTCACCCTCCGGCACCAAGAGGAGAGGGTGGGGCACATCCCTATACCTGGAAAGTCAGCTATGCATTCGCGGCACTTCAGATGGGCCTGATCAACTCCCACTGAAGGGAATGACCTAAAGGAACAGGATCAAACTTCATTAACCCAAGGCTAGTAACAGTTCTATATCTCCCAAGCAACTGTGCATTTCCAGGGGCATAGACTGCATGAAATAAAGACCCCCACCGCCTGAACTGTGACTGAGCTTTTAGCGCCTTGCCCTGCAATCCTGAGAGCATCCAGCAGCCAGGCAGGTACCCATCCTAAATTTGAGCAGCCTAGGGGCTGCTCTATTTCACATCAGCTACTAATGCCTTGAGGGAGACATTCCAGCTGCTAAGGTCATTCTGGCACAGGGATGCCTCATCAAGGTATCCTTTTCCCTGGCTGCATTGGGTGTGAGGAGGCTAGGGGGAATGCCACTGGATCCCCTACAGTGGCTCTGTGCCAACCAAGATTCCTACATATGGGAGAGGGGACTTCATGTGACTGGCTAAGCTTTCTTTGAGATTGCTGTGCTCCACCTGAGAGGTACAAAGCAGATTTAATGCACTAGAGGATGTGGCCCTGAGTGTCTTTAACATGTCACATCCAATGCTCTGATCCTCATCCAAGGCCAAATTCCCTCTAATGACCCCCCCACCCTCCCCGGTGTGACTAATCGTTGCCAAGACTACCCAGTGTTCTTTTTGCAAGGGAAAGAGTATGATGGGAGGGCAGCCAGATGGTGGGTGGACTTGGAAGCGTGGGCAGAACCATCACATGGGCCCTTTCCAGAAGCCCAGCCCCTGCAGTTAAGAATAGCCAAGCCCCTTGTTTGCATTCTCTTGCTGTGAAGCAGAAGTCAGGGGGCAGAAGTAGCTGCCTCTAAATAAAGCACAACCTCATTAATTTGCCTTGAAACACTGTCCCTTAAACTTTGTTAAGGAGAAGAGAATGATGGAGCAAATCTCATTTGGGGAGGTTTAATGCTCTGAGGAGTTTGGAATAAAGTGGGCAGTGATCCTTCTTTATTAAAGGGCTGAACATGGACTTACTGGGCCAGATCCTCAGAAGAGATAAATCAGTGCTGAGCTGCGCTGAATTACACCTTCTGAGAGGCTGGCCCTTTTCCTCTAGCAGGGATGGAAGAATCAGAACTTCCAGCTGATCCTAAGAAAAGGATAATCCACAAAAATGGGTTCTCACACATTCAGATCCCGCCGAGGGGAAGAACATGGCACCACATCTCCTCCAAACAACTGCGCTGCCCTTTGTTCTTCAAAGATGGGAAGCAGCCTGGTCTAGCTGGTTGAAAGGGGCAGGTTATCCGAATTCTTGGATTCCAGCCTCAATTCTGCAACTAGCTCACGGAGTGAACCTTGCATCGTCACTTAGCCGCTCTGTGCCTCAGTTTCCCCATCTGTAACACAGGGATAATATTGATCTTTGTAAAGAGAGGAAGAGCACACTTATGAGCCGAGACCTACGGGATCTGGGATGATTCTCTGTTCCACCATAGACTCTAGATAAGTCACTTAGTTCTTCTCGGTATGATGACACTGCAACCAGCAGTGCGTTTGCAGCATGTGTAGACGCACTTAGGCTAGCTTTAATCTGGTTCGCTCAGGCCACAGCATGGGCGGGCCACCAAGTACAAGGTCTCCAGTGAGCCTGGGTATATACAGAGCAGAACTGCTACTAGTACCCAACCTTAGCTAAACTGAAGCGAGCGCAGATCTCTCTATGCATGCTGCAGTCAAACCTCCAATTGCCCTGTAGACAAACCCTCTCGGCTTCCCATCTGCATTATGTCTCGGCTTCCCATCTGCATTATGGGAAGAATCACTCCTTTTTTCTCCAGTCTTTGTCCATCTAATCTCTTTAGACTGTAAACTCTGTCCGTCATTCTCTATCTGTGCAGCACCTAACCCAATGAAGCCAGGCCTCTAGGTTCTACCATAACCCACTTATTAAACAACATCTATGAAAAAAGCACTCTGAGATCTATGGCTGAAAAACACAAGATAAAGACCATCATTATTAAAAAGAAAGAGGGAAAAGGAGAATCTTGGAAAATACTAAAAACTTACCCTAATTCCACTAAATCTGAACAGGTAACAGGCAGAATATCTCTATGAGACTTGATCCAGCTTTTTTCTGACCTTTTGTTTCCTTGATTTACCTTTCTTATTGCGTGAATCCAGAACCAGCACAGCTAGGTAGCAGATGGAAAGAGCCGCCTGTCCGAGAGGGTAATTGCAAGGTTCTACTGTCTGGAATTATATAAAGCAGTTTATTGTTCCTTTTCTTTCTCACACTGGATGGTTTTGAGATCAGTGAGGAGGGGAGCAAAGAACAGGCTTTTAGCTTTGGATTTTTTACTTCGGCAGAGAAAGATTCAAATGAAAAAGAATTAGAATAGCCCTTACTGGGAAATTGCACACAAGGGAGAGCAAACTGGCTGGGCTTGTCTCTCTCCATCCTCCAGGTCTATTTCCCCATTTTCCTAAACTGTCTCATTAACTCATTTTCAAGATAAGACAAATTACTTTTCTACATTTCCAAACTTTTAATAAAATGATCTTGCGATATAACGAGGGAACATAAGTAGGGATGGAAAAAAAAAAAAGTCTGAGGTACCACAAGCCCTTTCACTCATACCTGCTAACCTCTATTAGACTGCATGGGAACATACACCATTCTCCTTCCCTAGAAGCCACAGGTTCAAATCCCACCTGGTGAAACACAGCCCTTCATCCTTCTGGGGAGGACACACAAGTTCTGTGCAATTTATATCTTTGGGTCATTCAGAGATCTTACCCACTGAGGTTCTGATTGAACATTAAAGCATCCATGGGAGATTTGGGATGCATGTCCGAGTGTCTGGGAAGGAGAATGAAGGACCTTTGTCCAAGAGTCCTTGGCCAAAATTTCCCCTCCTCCAGTTGGTTATCTTCTTCCACCACAGAGATGGCTGTATTTCAGTAATACTGCTTGGATAATTTTTTCAGAGTATCTAGGATGTGTCACGCTGGAAGCAGTTTTATAAATGGAGGGAAAGATGTTCCGAAGGGTTCAGCATTGGTTTACATCTTCTGTCCCTGAAGTTTACCATTACCTTCAATGGGACCAGCTAGACCAATGCTATGCACAACAGAAAATCCCACCTATAAATATTTGAAGTACGAAACGTTTCATCTCTCTTCCTTCATATTGTTTGTGTTTGACTAGGAGAACCTCCTCTCCTTCTCTACTGTATCTCTTTGACAGGGAAATGTTAATAGTAGTAGCACAATCAGAAAGCATGGGCTTGATGCAGGAATTACTGGGAGCAATTATATGGCCTGTGCTACCCAAGAGATCACGCTGGATGGTCATAATGGTCCCTTCCAGAGATGGGTCAGAAGCAAAACGTTCTCAAAGGCTGGGGAATTTCAAATCTGAACTGAAATTTTGCACTTTGGGCCCATTGCTAACTATTATGTTATGAAGAGATGTAAAATCTTGTATTGCCAACAAGGCAATTTATCAGGATGTTTCAAATCTATTCCTCTCTTGTATCACACTGGAGGTTGATTCTGTAACACTGATGCTCTCAGATCCAAATCTCATTAGACCACAAGGCTGGTTTGTCATTGCACTTTAACATTTTACTATAAACCTGAATAAATGGAAAAGTCAATATCCAGGTTCACTTGAAAAACATCACACAAATACAAACTCCCCCCATTTCCTGTGATTTGTACTTCTTGTTAATTTAATAAGACCAAACACTTGAAATCTTACCCTAAGCTTTCTTCTAAGCTGGCCTGCTCCTCCACAGAATCTGTGTCTCACTGTCCTTAGCTCACAAGACCCCAGAGAAGAAAAACTCAACCCTTTCCACACTCCTGGCATGCAGCTGATGGGACTCACCTGGTCTGCCTACCAGAGTGAGTCAGCAGAATAGCTCTACATTCATATGCAGGGTTCCAGAACCTGACACCCTGCTGAAAGAAGATTTTGCCTCTTTCCTTACTGTCCTACCTGACAGCTGCTAAGTGAACACACTGGAATGATAACTGGGGTTAGGGCCATCACTCCATTAAAACCCCGTTGTCTTACGCAACCCTACAGCAGCATCAGCTGCTCTGCTGGAGGAAATTCTGAACCTGAAAATCCCAAGGTTTGTTCATTGCTGCAGTAAATCCACTTGCCAACGCCATTCAACAGCCTTTCAGCAGAGCAGAAGGCAACTCCCCACTGGCGAAGTTTGCAAACAATACAAAATTACTCAAGATAGCTAAGTATAAAGCTGACAGCAAAGAGTTACAAAGGGATCTCCGAAAACTGGGTGACTGAGCAAGAAAATGGCAAATGAAATTCAATGGTGATATGTGCAATGAAATATACACCAGAAAACATAATCATAACTATACATACAAAACAGTGGGGTCTAAATTACTTATTACCACTCAAGGAGGAGATCTTGGAGTCACTGTGGATAGTTCTCTGAAAACAGCTGCTCAATGTGCAGCAGCAGTCAAAAAAGTGAGCAGCATGTTAAGAACCATTAGGAGAGGGATAAATCACAAGACAGAAAATTTCATAATGCCAGTATATAAATCCATGGTACGCCCACGCCTTGAATACTGTGTGCAGCTCCAGTCATCCCATCTCAAAAAAGATATATTAGAGTTGGAAAAAGTACAGGGAAGGGCAAAAGAAAAATGATTAGGGGGTATGGAACATCTTCCCCATATGAGGAAAGATTGGAACAGCTTGGAAAAGAGATGACTAAGGAGGGAATATGACAGTGGTCTATAAAATCATGACTGGGTTGGAGAAAGTGGAATCATACACACTTTGAGTCACATACTGTGACAAAGCTCCAAGTCTATACTTGTGGGTCCTGCGCTTCCTGGCAGATTTAGGGGCCTCAGAAACTCATCTAGGCCCCAGAGTGACCTCCCTTTCTCAGTATAATTGGCAAGAGTCACCACCTAGTGAGTTACCTTCATCACAGGCCAGTATGGAAGATGGAAAAGGGGGGAGCCCAGGCCCGCCCTCTACTCCGGACTCCAGCCCAGGGACCCTAATAGTATCAGCTAAGATGGCTGACCTTTTAGGCACAAAACACAATACAATTCCCTGGGCTACTTCCCCACAGCAGTCCCTGCTTCTTCAAACTCCACTTCACCCTTACCTCAGGGCCTCCTTCCTTCAGTATGATATGTTGTCCACCACTCAGTCTCACCAACAGCACAACCTCCTTCCACAGCTCCTGACACCCACCTGACTAACTGGGAGGTTTTTATCTGGTTGCAGCCAGTCCCTGATTGGCTTCAGGCGTCCCAATTAGGCTAGCTGTTTCTGCTCCTTTCTAGAAGGTTCTTAATTGGCCCCAGGTGTCTTGATTGGCCTGGAGTAGCCTTTGTTTGGCTATCCAGGGAACAGGGACCTGCACATCCTGAGACTAATATACCGGCCTTCCAGCACTCTCCTATATCCTTCTGGTCTGACTCCGTCACAATACACATTACACAAGAACCAGGAGTTATTCAATGAAATTAATAGGCAGAAAGTTTTATAATAAACAAACGAGAGTACTTCTTCACACAACAGTCAGCCTGTGAAACTCGTTGCCAGGAATGTTGTTAAGGTCAAAAGTATAACTGCATTAAGAAACAAACTAGATAAATTCATGGAGGGCAGGTCCTCAATGGCTATTAGCCAAAATGATCAGGTATGTAACCCCATGCTTCGGGTATCCCTAACCCTCTGTCTGCAGGAAGCTAGGACTGGATGACTGAACATGGATCACTGGATAATTGCCTTGTTCTGTTCACTGCCTCTGAAGCATCTGGCACTGTCCACTGTCGGTGGACAGGATACTGGGCAGATGGACCATTGGTCTGACCCGTGTGGCCATTCTTATGTTCCTAGTCTTTGTGGTGATAATCTATGGTGTGATCTGGGCATGCATCCAGCCACTTGGAAATGTTATGATGCCCTGTCAGGTGGAGCTGGGTCTGAAAGGGCCAATACAGGAGCATCTTCAAAGGATTCCCTTGTTTTTTTGTCTTTATTTTATAATTCCTCTCTCCCTGTTATATTTGTGTTGCTGGCATTTCCTTCACAAAGTCACAGATTCTTTTGTGCTATGACTGGGCCCCGCTTCTCCAGCAGCACCAATGGAAATAGCTCCCCCACTGTGCAGAAGCACTGCCTGCCCTTTCATTTCCTGAATGTACTTAAAATAGTGCTTACTTAAAAACCACAACCTCTCCCCACCCCCGGATGGAGGGCAGCCTCTGTCACATGCACTGGAAGGCTTCAGTCTGACATTGCAGGGAGCTTCTCTCTAAACGGGATATGCCGGGGCCAGAGCAAGCAGTGTTTAGGTGGGACTCCAGCACTGGTAGGGGCACAGAGTAGTTATCAATGGTTACCAGTGGTTATCAGTAGTTATCAACGGTTAGCTATCAAATTGGGAGGGTGTATCCCTTGATCGTGGCTCCAGCAGGTGTCTGTCTGCAGCATTTCCCTCCATTCTAGCTTATTCCACACGGTCCCATAGCTGAACTTCCCGGCAGGGGGTGTGGCAAGCATCTCTGCAGCTAGTCTGCTCCACCACTGTTCCCTACAGGCAGGCCACAGAGCAAGCCTCTGAGCAGAGGAGCATCAGCTCCAAGTCAGTATAGTAGCATTAAAGAAAAATCCACGCTGACAACCTCCACCAATAACACAATCTGATTAGACCTGTTGTAAACCCATAGGAAAAAGCCAGTCTCTGTCCCAGAGAGCTTACAATCAAAGTTCTAGGAATAATACCTAGCTCTCATAAAGGCACTCTGCATAAGTAGCTCTTAAAGTGCTTTCAGACTCTAACACGTTTATCATCACTGCCCTGTGCAGTAGGGCAGTAATATAAGCCCCATTGCACAGATGGGGAACTGAGGCATGGAGAGGCTAAGTGACTTGGTCAGGGTCACACAGGATGTCTGTGGCAGAGAAGGGAAATTAACCCAGGTCTTCCAAATCGTAGGCTAATGCCCTAATCACTGGGCCTTCCTGCCTCTATTCAACAGCAGATAACTGGCGGATACAGACAGGGCAAGCTCAGGGTAGCAGGGACACTATTATGAGCAGTGCAGTAAGCATCAGGCAGAGTACACCAGTTACCTAGCCATTCTCAAAGTGCTTTGTATCATAGCAGCCCCCTAGGCCCCCAAAAGGATCAAGGCTTCCTGCATAATCCAGTTATCTGGAATCTATGGAAAATGATATTGGCTCTATTTGATTTGATAAGGTTAATTTAAAAGCAAACACAAAAAAGCATCCATGTTTCTTACTTCCTATGTTATCTAATGAAGAGATTCCCATAACAGAAACGCAGCAGGGTGGTGGACTGGGGGGAGAAGGGGGCAGAAAATCCATATTTATTTGCCACAGGCCCAAAAGGAACAACAAAAGACTTTGCAAAAAGGCAATTTGTATTAAGCGAGAGCCAAACAAAAATTCATTGTTTATTGATCTCCACTGCCTAGCTGCACTGGCAGAGCTTAATTAGCCAGAACTATAACAAAGGAAATGCTTCTAATGGTAACCTTGAGTGCACCAACTGCTCATACCAGATCTTGGGCCACATTCTGACCTTTGCAGCACCAACAGCTATTAAAATAAGAATCCAGTCCTTTAAATGCACTCCTTGGTTAGGGCACAATTCAGCCCTGTGCAGAAGGACAGCCTGAACCCTATGCATAATGTAAGGCTAATGCGGGATTTAAGTAATTCATTGACTATATGCTGTCCCTCCTCACAGGGGTGAATGTCCTTTTCTCCACTCCCACCGCCGTTTGGGTCTGCTGGATTTGCATCGAAGTCAATGGCAAAATTCTCACTGACTTCTCTACAGACTAGCAGGTTCATGACCAGTTCTTTAAAGAGAGGTGGTAGGTAGGACTGAGCAAATAATTGATTTTTCAGTTCTGCCCATGAATCATAAAAGTCTGTTCCATTTGAATTCAAACTCAATTTTTTTCTTACCTAAATGAAAAAAAAAAAAAGGAGTGAAAAAAACCGTTTTGGGTCATTTCCAGTTGATCTTGGCCCATTTGCTTTGTGGGTTTTTAATAATTAGCTAAACTCCTGAACAAAATGTCTTTTTGAAACAAAAAGTCAAAATGTTTTGCTTCGAAATGAGATCCTCTGACTTTCGGAAAATTTCCCCCCCATTTTTGGCCAACAGCTGGTCAAATTCAGCATGAATTTACAAGTAACATCAGTGCCCTGAATAAGGCATTTTTTGGCAAGGATTTAGGTGGAAGTCCTATTACCCAAGCTATTTAAAACTGGACAAGACATCATGGGGATTGACCTTGGATCGTCCACGGTGGGATGGAAACAGTCACCCTTTAAACCTTCTTTGTCTAATTTCCACGATTACCAAACAGTGTCCTGATCTTTATTGAGCATGCTGCTTTTAAGCAAAATTCATTCTTCTGCAGAGGGTCTGTGAACCACCCAAGTACCACTAAAATCATAAGTGGAACTTAAATGATGCGCATGTTTTGTGCTGGTTCTCTGCCTAGAGGCGAATTGCACTTGGTGAGTTCCCATTACAGGCAAGTTGCATCTCAGGCGCATTTAACATGCGCGAATTCAGCTTTGGGCGGTCGGCAAAAATAGAAAGAAAAAGAACAATTTAAAAACTGCATCTATAGTGCAGGCGATTCCGGCCCCATTCAACTCAATGACTGTTTCACTATACATGGTTTTCGCTTTACAGGCAAACCACAGAACGGAACCTCCATGTAAGATGAGACTTGCCTGTATTTTAAAAACAATCCCTGCATTGTCGTCTCTATTGCCTAGGTACTACCTCCACTCCCAGAAGTCATCACCCTTCCAAACCCACGGCTGAAGGGAAATATATATATATGTTATACCACACCAAGGCTATGATATGAGTAACATCAACTAAAGTCTCTTTTATTGCCTCACTTTTTATGAGAAAACAGACAATAAATGGCCTCAGCTCTTTCATCCCTGGAAGTAGGTGTTGTATCTAGACAGGTACATAAAATAATTAAAAAAAAATCTGCCAACCTTTAATTCCATTCAGAATTTCCCACACAATCCCTTGCAACAACAGAAGGGATGGGATGGATCCATAAAGGGGATTTATTGTCCCACATTACACTTTTTCCTTTTCTGGGGCTATCTAGTCAAGGATCACAACCCACAATGAACGAAGCCTCGTGACAACTCCCCACTTCTGAGGGAGGCAAGTACTGTTGTCCCCATTTTATAGATTAGGAAAACTGATGCCCAGAGTAGTTAAATGACATCTGCAAAGTTACACAGAACCAGTCAGAAAGCGGGGAATAGAACCCAGACCTTTAGTCTCCCAGGCCTATTTCTTCAGCCCGAGATAATCCTTCCTCCTTATGAAGGCATCACTTTTATCTGAAGTCTCCTCTTGCACTGCATCAGCATGGAGCTTTTAAGCCAGACCCTGATCATTCCACTAATGCAAACAGCAATAGTTACCAGTCATGCAAGAATAACTGTATTTTGCAGTTACAGAGGGCCTTTCACCCCCAAGGAATCCTAAAGAGCTTTACAAACCCAGAATCAAATTGCATCCTTATTTACATGCCCCATAACTCCACTGACTTCCATATACAAAGTGTAATTCAAGGCAGAATGTGGTCATTAAATTATACCAAAGGATCACTTCACTTGTTAGGGAAATGCAGCTAGCCAAGGGGTGAAACAGAAGCACTTCATGTTTACATCAATGTAGGCTATGAAGAGATATCCAGCATGCAACTAAACAACAGGTGAAATGCAGGAATGCAGCCTATTCACCCAAATGCTGGAATCTAGCCAGTACTCTATAGAGTATCCCCCCGACCCTCATCTCACCAGGAGCTTTAACACTCAGGAATGGTCCAGGCCTCAGCACGGCATCTCCTCTGCCACAGGAGACCTCCTCCACCAAAAATGTCCCCAGACACCATGCTGGGTTCAGCCCTGACTCGGAATGCAGAACGCTCCTCCTGAGTCCCCCTCATCACTCTCTGCAGCAGAGCATCCCTTAGCGGCCGGCTGCAACATCAGGTACTGCTACCTCCTTGGAGGGGCTGCTTGGCTTGCAAGACCCACTGATAGTATCGCACGAGGCAGGGCGGTGAGCAACACGAGAGCCACTGGTCCCTGATTGCATGCCACACATTTTTATTTTTATATTTTGCTGCTGGATTGTCCTCAACTGCTCCTCCATATGTTCTGGGCTTTTGCATAATCAGCAGTCCTTTTGCAGGCAACATTTTGATGCTGCTCACTGGTCCTGTGCCCAGTGGAACCCCAGCTGCTCGCTCCAGCTCTCCGAAACTCTCATTGAAAACCTGTTCCTCTTTCCGCATGCTCCATGCAGAGCACGATTAGCCCACCCACACTACAACGAGCGCTGGAGTGAGGGACATTCAGCTGCAGCAAAGCTGGTGCGTGGTGACTCTGCTGTAATAAAGCCAAGGACACAGGCTGGATAGAAAACCCCACCCCACGGCCACCAACACGTCACCCTTCTGACACAGGGCGCACCTAACAGATGTTAGTTCATGCACCCCTGGAAAGTGCTCAGATATTACAGAAATGAGGACATGATCAAAAGCTATAGAGAACAGCATAGATCGGGGTAAGCAACCTATGGCATACATGCCAAAGGTAGCACGCGAGCTGATTTTCAGTGGCACTCACACTACCCAGGACCTGGCCACTGGTTTGGGGTGCGGGGGGAGGAGATTCTGCTTAATTTAATTTTAAATGAAGCTTCTTAAGCATTTTAAAAACCGTATTTACTTTACTTATGACAATAGTTCAGTTATTTATTATAGAATTACAGAAAGAGACCTTCTAAAACATTAAAATGTATTACTGGCATGCGAAACCTTAAATTAGAGTGAATAAAAGAAGACTCGGCACACCATTTCTGAAAGGTTGCCGGCCCCTCAAAGACAATAAGCCAACAGAATTTTCCCTGGAGGCAGTTTATCCCATAACTGCCCCACACAGAATTCCTTGTACCTTCCTCTGAAGCAAGCTGTCACAGTCCTTAATGTGTTTATCCCCACAGCAGCCCTGTAAGGTTGGGTCGTGCAATATCCCCATTTTACAGATAGGAACTGAGGCAGACAGATTGACTGACTTGCCTAGAGTCACACAGGAAGCCTGTGGTAGAGCAGGGAATTCAACACTGGATTTCCCATGTCCCAGGATAGCACTCTAACCAGTGGATCATCCTTCTTGAATCAACTTGTCAATGTTTTTCGATACAACTGGCTGGAAAACAACAAATGTTTTATGCTAAGATTTTAGAAATAAAATTTTTGGGGAGAGGAGCTTATGGAAAATTTTTACAGAATTTCTTTTTTCAATGAAAAACACAATTTTTTTTCTATTAGAAAACTGCAGAATTTTAAAAGAGACCAAAATTGTCCAGGAACATTTAATGTTTTTTTTAAAAAAAGTCCATTTAAAAACAAAATATTTTGGAACAAAGCCATTGGACTAGTTCCATGATTAAATTATTTCGGAGCCAGAGACTGATCCAGCCCAGCCTGGAAGACCTAACAGCGTCACATCCCAGCATGGAACTCCTGTAAGCCAATGGAAGACATTGAACCAGATCAAGAAGGGCAAACACCAGAGATGCAGCAAACCAAAATGTCTCTCCTACATGCCCAGCTTTGCAGCCACTTGCCCTCCCTCCTTCGCCCCCACCACCTTCTCTTTCTTGTTTTCAACTCTTCTCACACAAACTTTATGATCCTTTCAACAACACTCCATGACAAGTTATATTTTGCAATAACTAAGACAAACGATAATGTAATATTTCAGATTCTGGGCATGCCTAGTATTGATGCTCTCATGTTTGCAGTGAACGCTGGAGATTCAGACAATTATTTTTAAAGCTTGTTTTATTGACTGATGGAATCCTCCCAACCTTGCCCATGAGGGAAACAAACAGATACACACAGGCGTGTGCGTGCGCGCGCACACACACACACACACAGAGAAAAACGGGTTTACTGCCTCAGCTTTCTCCTGGTGCAGCTGACTCTCATATAGATTGCTCACACCCCTCCATCCCCCCAAAAATAAAAAAGAGTTTGAGTTTTTGATCTCAGATCTAATTTCTCTGCCAATTTACTCAGTATAAAAATTCTCACCCTGGACCATTTCTTCTCTGCTCTCTCAGTAGCCTCTCTCCACTGAGTCCCTAAGGCCACAAAATGTCAGTACAAATTGCATGCTCCTTTTATTCAACCGTTTTGTTGCTTCTCTTCTCTCAGCAGGGAAAGAAAGTGAGGCTCTTTGCCGCAAGAAGAGATATTGTGTGACTGGACTGGGTATGGCCTATGCTAGGGGATGTGGTTGGTCTCAATGCCCTGCCAGTGGGAACTCTTGTGTTTCTGCTGAGCTGATTGCTCGTGCTTTGCAAAGCCCGCAGTGCATTCTCTCCTGACTCACAAGAGCTGGAGTGGCTAGCATGCAACCGTCCAGTTGTTTCTCTTCCCAGTCTTCCTCTGTAGCCTGTATTTTGGCTGCATCTAACCACACTATAAAGCAGGGTTCTCATTCCTAGGGTCACAACCCCTCTGCGAGAGGTTGTAAGTAGACGTCAGGGCCATCCTGTTCTACTCATAGTATCAGTGCTAGCTGGGAAGGGAGTTCTGGTATGGAAAAAGATTGAGGGCCACTTCTGTAAAGAACTGGCTGATGGGGGGAGGGGTATGTGTGTGCACGTGTGCCCTCTGCTGCCTGAGCTCGGAACTGCTCCACAGTGTCTCACAAGCCTACTACTGCTACTGACTAACAAAGGCGGGTACGGTTGGAAGAAGAGGATCTGAGCCTCGCTCCCGTCAAAGGGCTCTGTCCCCAGAAGGGACAGCTATACAGATCACGGGTTTATCATCTATAACACTCCCTACTCATGTGTGTAACATGCTTAGTTCGTACTGCAGCTCTGCCAAGGCACCCTAGTCACAGACCAGGGCCCATTGTGCTAGACAGAGAACAAAAAGATAGTTCCTGCCCCAAAAGAGCCTAAAATCTTCAACTCATTTATTAATCCTTTAGAAACGATCTGCAAATATAACCTTAATATGAAGCGTGACATTGAAAAAATATTGATATGTTTTTGTCCCGCCGTCATTAACAAAACCAGATATAAATCTCCTCTGAACATAAGGAGCAACTTTTTAAACAAGTTATTGTTCCTGCTGTTATTTTTGCATTCAACCTTTGGATTCCCAATAGGATCCTCCTTGCCACAAGAATGTGTTATTAAGAAGGGAATTTTAAACCCCACTGGTCAGCTTCAGTTTGCAGTGCAATGCTCATTGTAATGCTATTTTCCCTATGCAGCAGTGGTTGGCTTTTTTTAATTTATTATTATTATTTTATTTTTTGCTTTGCATTCCAAACAGCTGGGCAGCCTCGCTCTTCTGCTTCATTGACTTTTCAGAGTAACATCGAAGTGTCATTTACTCAAGTGGTGCGACTGCAGCTAATGTATCATCGTTTGCTTTCCAGAAGGTGGATTGTTCACTTCAACCTTAGCACAGCAGAAAGATATTTGAACAACAACATTATAAAAGTCCCTTTATCCTGGAGATCCTCTAAAGCACTTTACTGACGGACCCGAAGGTTCAAATAACTCTGAACTCAGTAGAGGGTTCAAAAGCCCCAAACCAGAGCAGATGTTCTGCATTTGATTCCTGCAGCCCCCATGTGACAGCGCGAAGCTGGCCTTGTTCCCCTGCCACAGCGTCGGCTGCGTAGGAAGCTCGGAGTATGTCAGCAATGAGAGAGGATTGGGGGTCCGTGGGCGGGGATAATGGCTGTGCCCCCTTGTCACACTGGAGTCAGCGGCGCTGGCTGGGGTCCGCCTTCAGTGGAGCATAGAGGGCACCAGTTTAATAATACTGCTTAGGGCCCCATAAATCCTAAGGATGGCTCTGGCCTCAGGGTAAACTCAGACCAAGTGAAAACATAATGTTAAATTAAAATTCTTGTTGCTCTCTAGTTGAGCTTCAGTACCTCCCTCCCCTGGCCAGGAAGGCTCTTCCACAGGGATAAACCGCATGGACATTAAGAAAGTGGAAATCCAGAGCGTTAAGTGCTGTGTCAGCCTTTGACCCCTCTTCATGAGCCAGGCATTTGTCAGAGTTAACACCTATGCCCTCCGAATGAACATTTTATAACTTGTTCTTGTTTATCTGTCTCTCTATTGCGGCTATTAATATTTAATGTCTCCAGAGGAAAGGCTCTTCTCCAGCATAACAAGCCCTGCTGCAGTATTAATCAGAGCGTCGGCAGCCTCCGGGGCTCAGCTCTGCGCTCATGGGTTCCCACGACACACTCTTAACCTGTGGGCTGCCAAAGGCAGAGAGAGGGCTGGTGTCTAGCCAGAGACACTGTACTGGAAAGGCTAGGCTGCCAGGCTGAAGAGAGAGACCAAAGGAGACAAGGTACAAGGAGAGACTCTCGCTCGGATGTCAAACGCCTCCTCTGTTAGAAGAATAGAGCATCCTCCCACCCTCTCTGTATCTCATTACTCATCTGGCCTCACACCACCATAGTATCTGAGCCCCTCACACCCGTGAATGGCATTTATCTTCACAAGGCAGGGAAGTATTAGCCCCATTTTACAGCTGGGAAAGGGAGGCAGAGGGGAAACTGGGGGCTTATCTGTCCGGCAAGTTAATGCACTGCAAGCCAGAATATGAATTCACAGCACACCAGCTTGCTTCTCGACAACACCCCATGCGGGCCCTGAAACAGGACTGGTGACGTCCTGGAGTGTGACTTAGGCCATATTCCCTGCGCCGTAGCAAGGCCCACGCAGGATGTTATTGCATGGCAAACTTGCCCAGTAGATTCAAACCATGCAGACAAGCCGTAAGTCATACAGGAAGCCCGCAGCTGAGCTAGGAATTTAACCCTGGCCTCCTGAGTTCCTGTCCTGTGCCCTACCCACGAGACCATCCTTCCTATCCTCCAACAGGAGAAAAACACAGGGAGAAGCAGGATGGAATCCATCACTTAAAAACTACAAGTAGCTCCATGGATCTTTGTTATTAAATAAGAAAGGGCCATTTATTAGAGCCCCGTTCAACTCTGCTTTGTCTCAATCCGCCCTCTTACATCTACACATGATCTTGAATGAAAGCTGGAGGGAGTTCACAGCTGCAGAATTAGAGACCAGAACCGGCCTTTGCGCAGGACTCTGTGCATAGGATATGTATGGGACCCGGTAGATACGCTCACTCAGTTTAACAGCAAACCACTGATAACTACTCTTTGAGTACAGTCTTTCAACCAACTTTTAGTAACTTCATCTAGACCACATTTTCCTATGAGAATATCACGTGGGACCACATCAAAGGCCTTACTAAAATCAATATATATTATGTCTACAGCTTCCCCTTATCTGCTAGGCCAGTAACCCTGTCAAAGAAGGAAATTAGGTTGATGTGGAATGATTTGTTCTTGACACATCCAGCTGGCGATTCCTTTTAACCCTATTATCCTCTAGGTACTTACAAACTAATTGCTTAATGATTTGTTCCAATATCTTTCCAGATATCAAAGTTCGGCTGATGGGTCTACAATTTCATGGTGCATTGCTTTACAGTATGTTATAACCTGTGTGTCCTGGCACATCAAACCATTCTGTGGTCTTGTGGGAATCACAGCACATGATATGAGAGAGTCCAAATCCAACTGGTAGGCAGGAGTCAATATGGATTCATGGAATCATAGAAGATTAAGATTGGAAGAGACCTCAGGAGGTCATCTAGTCCAACCCCCTGCTCAAAGCAGGACCAATCCCCATTAAATCATCCCAGCCAGGGCTTTGTCAAACTGGGCCTTGAAAACCTCTAAGGATGGAGATTCCATCACCTCCCTAGGTAACACATTCCAGTGCTTCACCACCCCCTAGATTCCAGCCCCCAACCCCTCCCAGGAAGAGCTGCTTGAAATATTTTCATTTAAAAATTGTTTTTTGTCTTTTCAACCAAAGCAAAACAATTTGCATGAAAAATTTTCAGTTTGGTCAAAATTTTTCAGGTTTTCAAAAACAAACCAAAAAATTGTGTAGGGTTTTTTTTTTTTTTTTTTACTTTTCTTAAAAATGTTTGGTATTTGAAAACATTTAAAAAAAATCAAAAACTGCACATTTTTACAGAAAACCACGGTTATTTCAGTTTTCATCCAAAAAATCTCATATGGGAATAAGATCAATAGAGGCCCATTGCTACCACTCTTACTGTAGCCATTCTAGGAGGTCGTGCTCATTTAACTATAGTCCTTTCTAAACTGTTTAAAAACCATGTGTAGACCAGCCCTAAGTATTTTGCTACGTAAAAACAGCCACCTGCAGCATCCCTTTGAAAGCAGCATTCTGGGGTCAATTGACACCCTGCTAAGATCTCATTTTCTTCAAGAGATCTGTGCAGTTTTTGGGCACTTCAGTTTAGTTTAAACAGAAATCTGAAACATGTGCTTGACAGATACAGCTGCAACTAATAACACTCTAGGGTACACTGGGGATGTGTGTATGTGATGGGACTCAGCTTTCTTATAAACCACTCATCTGAATGGGCAAGAGGGTCCAGATTTCCCCCACCAGCAGTGTAGGGGATTTTAGGAGAAACTTTCTTCCAAAACATACCAGTTTCCAGCAGAGCATTAACCAGATGCAATTAACCTTTTGGAAGTTCCTGTGGCTTCCAGAAGCCACAAGCTCTCTTGTCCTCCAGCGGCTTTCAAAGACTTCCCCAGAGGAGCTGTGGGTATCTCCCAGAGAAAGAAAGAAAAAGCTGGCCCCACTCCAGGCATCACCAATTTAGGGAAGAAAAAGCTGCACTGGCCAATTTATTTGCTGCCTAGGTGAAAATCTCAGCTGGATTCCTTTGAACTTCTGTGTTTGTTTTCTCAAGCTGATATTTGTAGTAGGATGTGCGTGTCCTCAGTACCGCAATGCATTAGGAACATTCTGTAAATGGGGCTAGGGGGTTATTCGTGTGTGGAAAAGCCTTCATGTCTGTCCAGTTTTTAAAGGCAATTGAGCACTGATGAAAGGTACCAGACTGCTAGCCACAGGGACAGAAGCCCTCAATTGATCTGCACAACAGGGCAGCAGGAATAGAAGCTTCCCACAAGCAATAAGCTACTGATCTACCTTGATCCTCCCTTCAATGGAGCACCTATACAGGTGAGGGGAAGTTCAGGATCCACAGCCCATTCAGGCTAGAACATCTCTACTGAGACTGTCAACGACTGGCCTCCATGTGGAAGTGGCTTCGTGATACGGACCTTTGTTTGTTGGTAAGCAGAGCGAGACCTCCCAGTTCCATTCACATAGGTTGCCAAGTGCCAGTGACTTTAACTCAGTGCTGATCTAGGCTAGATCCAAACCAGCCAGCTTGTGACAGCAGGTTCCCATAATATCCCGTTACCAATCCTCAAGGCCATTCCGTCCCACTAAGCACACTGCATGGCTGAGTCTTGTTCGGTACATGCAGCATCCAGACAATACATGTCCCAGCAATTCACAACAAGTGTCCTACAAAATGCATCCTGGCGGGAGGAAAGTAACTGCCGGGGCAGAGTTATGGCACTTTACACTATTGCCCCACTGCCTGCGGATTTCATTTGTTTGTTGCGTTGAGTCAGACTGTCAGATGACCGAGCAACAACTCCCATGGGCCCAACTGTCTTTTCTCCATCCCCCTGCTAAGTTGCTCAGACATCTCAATGGCCTTTTATGTCCATTCATAGTTAGAGAGGCAACAGTCCCTCTTTAGTTTGGTTGACTGACAGTACGGAGCCCTATCCTCCCAACTTTTCATCTGATGTGGGGTTTGAGCACATGAGCTGCAGCACATTTGACAAAGCGCAGCACAGGAGAAGAAATTTGCAGCTCAATGGTTAGAACATAATATTGGGAGCAAGGAGCAGTGGACTCTGGTGTCATTGAGTAGCTGTGGGACCTTGAATTGGTCAGGTTACCCATAATGATGATGACAATCTATACCTAGCTCAAGCGGGCAGTTTAATGTCTTTACAGCATTCTTGGTGGTGACCCAAGACTGCAGATTGAACTCCCCCAAGGACTAAGGGCCATCGCAAACCTCACCCTCTTCTGCTCCAAGACCCAGGTGCATTTCTTTGACTTTGCCTTTTTTAATATAAACATCGAGCAATGGGTACATGTATCTTAAAAGAAAACAAAAACACACACTACCAAACCAAGACACTCCACTGCACACACTGCTCTCTCTGGGGAGAGGGTGGGAGAACAAACACCACGACAGACGTGCAGGCACGCTACTTAACAGACTACTGGAAAGTGATCAGTGATGAACACAGGATCTGAACCGACACAGAACAGAACAGAATAGAATAGAAATAGAATAGAAATAGAATAGAATGGAACAGAACAGAATAGTCTGAGATCCTTGGGTTAAGATCACAGAAGCACAGTGTGTTATAAATTAGGGATAGATTCTGGCTTGGGCCTCACTCCCAACCAGCCCCTCTGAACTATGGAAAGTAGCAGGGGGAAGGATGAACCCCAGTCCAGAATTTCAGTGCTAGGGCCTCTCTCTACAAATGGCAGGGCTGGAACCCAGAATCCTAACACTACTGAACGTGGTACGTGGGTGTTGAAACTCCAGGATGAATCTAAATTCGGTAACTCGGGTTCGTCTTGTTGATTATCATTTACTACCACGTTAGTAATTCAAAAGCACTTGGAAACCATGAGCCTTGGGACAGCATATATTGCTGCATGTGAAAGATGGGATCCCTGGGGCACAGCTTGGAACTGTGGGACTGCTGTGCCCCCTGAACTCTCTCCAGCCTGGGCTGTCTCTCACAACGCCTTGCTAGTGACCTGTAGCAAACCCCTCTGGGTGCTGTGATCACTCAGCACAATCACATGTGGCGCCAGACTGCATCCAGCTAGATCGCGTGAATCGTCCCAGAGCCACTCATCAATCACACACAGAAAGACACCAGCCCAGTTCCCTACCCTTCCCCAGCTCCCAGCACTGTACCTCAGGAATATACCGTCTTGCACTGCTTGGGGGGCACCCGTGCCTTTTGCCAGTACATCTACCTGCCACACACTGCAGTGCATACAATAGTACTAGCTGTGTATCCATCATGCATTTCTCCTACTTGACTGCACTGAGCCATGTATGCATTAATGTGGGCCAGACACCCGGCAGCCTCGGTTTCTCCATTGGCATGGCCTCCACCCCTTCTGTTCAACAGCACCAATTATCTCCACTCTTCCTCTTCCAGAACTTGCGAGCCACACTCCATTATCAAATCCATCGTGTCGCAGCTCAGACTGAACCCCTTGGCTATGCACCCAGCAGAGATCAAACCAGCAAAGCCGGTGAAATCAGAGGTAATGAAATCAATTGAAGGCGAAAAAAATAACCAAGGCAAATGCAACAAAGGGCCTGAGATTGACATACACCAGCCAACTCCAACTGGAGGCTCACGACTCAGTCAGCAATGCAAACCACATTATGCGGAGATTGTGGGGAAAAACTGGGCAAACTGGGAGAGTAGAGTGCCTTTTCCTTTGGGAGCAGATCTTACTATGCAAACTCATTTCAATGGTATCTAGTCCTGCTCTTTGTCAGTATAACGCCTGGCAGAAGAAGAAAATTTATAAAAGTAGCTGCTTGCTTTGCAACGTTAAATATCTCCCTCTTCTTTAGGCAGAAGACATCAGCACAAACAAGCAGAGCAAAGTAGTCACGGCATTTTGTTTATGCCAACTAGCAACAGTCCCAAATGGGAAGGTGGATTCCTAGTTCCCCTCGACACTAAGGATGTTCAAATTTAGACTGGGCCTGACCCAAAGCCCATCAACGTCTCCCATTGATCTGACTGAGCTCCAGGCTTTAGAGACAGAGCTCTGCTCCCCAGGCCTGTCCATCCTTCAAACCATCTGGCTTTCATGGGACTAGGACAACGTTTTGCTTCAGTGGAAATATTACTCTGTTGAGCGATAGCCACGCAACTCGCTGACTCACTCAGACACAAGGCAGAACCATCACTATGGTGAGCCCAAGACCACTCGCACTTGTCTATCCGTGGGACACCAGTGACACCATCTTTCCATAGCCACAGCAGGCAATTGCACACCCAATTTAGCTCACAACTGTGCACCAGAGAAAGCTGGGCTCCTCAGCACCGGTCTGCCTCATTAGCACATCTATTAGCACCAGCCTTCTGCACCCACACCATGCCTCCTTACCTCTCAACTACACAAACCAAAAACATGCTACGCTGATTCGTCTCTGTTTCATACTGACTCGCTGCTGAGGGCACTAAACCATCCACAAATGGGTTCATTAAGCTGTTTCTGGCTATGTCCACCCTATCCAGTTATTAATTCAGTCTCCATCCTGCTACAAAAGCAAGCGATCACTTAACTGGCTGCGTGACCAAAATACCCCCATGCAAATTTAAAAGGGTTCTGGTCAGGGCCTCACTGCTCCTTTCTATATCCACGCATGAAAGACTCATGAACACATCACTGTGCAGAGATATAGTGTCACCCTCGCGGTTCCCAGGGTTAATTGGCCCTCAGCATCTCTGGGGCTGCTATCTCTTTTAATAGCCAATTAGATCATGTTAGCTGCATTGTCATTTGCAACCTGACTCCAAGCAGCAGTCCTGAAACTGCAGACTCTCTGCAGTAGTCCTGATTGCAAGACAGCGTGATCTTTTGCATTGCAAACAGCCCAGCAGACCAGGGCTTCGGAGCGCCAACAGGACCTCTTGGACTGCACTTCACACCTGTGCTGAAGTTGTCAGTTACCAGCAGGGAGCCCATATACAAGACCCAGTGATGGCTTAAACTGATTAAAGTCCAAACTCTTCTTTTGTTACTCGAATAGCCCTTAGCAACATGGCACACAGACCCATTAGTGGACAGCTAGTTACCCAGAGCCATCTGCCAGACCCTGTCAACACTGCAAAGTAGATCAATATATGAAGATGGCTAAGGAGGATGCATTTTCTACATGTAATAAAGTTGTCAGGTGTCTGATTCAGTCTCAAGTAAAAGCCTATTGTATCGAGCTTTTCTTTATGAACAAATTTGTTCTCAAGACACAGCTTAGCTCCTTATCATCATCTCTCTGCTTCACACTCCTTCTCTTTCTAGCCACAGCTGGGACTCAGGGGCAGCAGCCTGATCTCCTACTGCCATACAGAAATGAACAGTCCGACAATCTCCGTCCTGAGTGCCCTCAGGAACAAGGAGTCGGCAGCTCGGCTCTGCCACAGAAACCCTCCTAATGAGAGGACGGAGTGGGTCTCACTCACCAGCGAGCCATGAGGAAATCTTCACCTTGCAAAGTGGCGCGGCAAGATGCAGCAGCCTGGCCTCCCGGGGCCTCGCTGGAAAGCGGTGAGAAGTCTGGACCTGCCCAGCAGCAGCTTCCTGTGTAATACTGAGCAGACACACAAAGCCTGCCATGCTGTGATGGGGCATCACTGGGGGCCGCAAACAGCTCCATGAAGGAATAAAATGGAGCGAAATATGTGTCTGGTGAGTCCAAGATCAATAAAACTGTCTCTTCACTCATCTTGGAAAGCTCAGAAGAGCCGGGTCAGGTCACAGCCTCTCTGTGCTTAGAAATATACATCTCCCTACCATGCACGCACGCACACCCCTACTGCACACCTTCACACACACACACACACATCCTATAGCACAGCACTAATGACCTCCTTCTGCTTCAGGATGACAAAGAGCCGACCATTAAACTGGTAAGAGGTTGTGGCACAAAGCACCCCTGTATTCACACTCTACACACTACTGGGATAATCTTTGTATAAAATATGCCTGGGGCGATATCATTTGAAAACTAATAACTTGCTGATCATTAATATTCTTGTGCGATGTTATGTACACAGAGGGTATTCAGAATTATGAATAAATGCTTGACTTCTGATTAAATTGTGACAACCGGGTACATCAGGGGAAGTTGTTAAACAAAGGAATGTGTGTTTACCACAATTTACATATAGGCAATAACCAAGCTAACAAGGGGCGGAGGCAGCCCTCACTCTAACAAGTTGGGGAGAGGACAGCAGGGTGTGCAAACCAAGCAGAAGAGAGAAGCTTGGTCTGGGTTTTACTTTTTAAAGAATACATTGCAAAAATATACTGGTCAATAAAGACAGGGGGACTGAACCTCAAGTGATAAGCAACAAACTGATTGTATCCCGCATTGCTGTACTGTAAAAGTGTATAGAGTTAGGTCTCTACTGAAAGCTAATGACAGACTGGCAATTAATATCATTGCTGAAATGTCTGGATTAATGCTACAGGGGGAATTATGTACCATCATGAGCCTTGTTTAAAGGGAAAGGTGTATTCGCCCTAGTTACATTAGTGATGTGTGTTTGTGTCTTTAGAGGAACAAATCATATGATTTCTCTGAACTGCCCAGGAGAGGGCTGGCTACTGCAGAGTATGGAGTTTTGGGATAAAATCGGGAGTCGGAGTGCGCTGGGGTCACCTTGCAAGTGGTAACCAAGGCTGGCAGAAGACAGAGTGGGGTATAGACAGGCTGCTGGTGTCAGAAGTACTGAACCAGGACTCTCTAGCACACAGACCCTCAGGGTGTCACCTGAATGCTGGTAGGCTGGTGGTGAGTGACCCACACTGGGTGCTACAACAGCAAAGCACGGCGAGACACACAGGATTACAGGACACCAGTGACAACTCCTCACCGGTCTGACCCTAACCCTAACCCTGGATGGCACCTCAGATCACAACAGAGGTTTTCAGGACAAATTCCACTTGGGGTCTGAGTTCGGATCAGCTGTGTATCATTGTCTGGCGGGAGTCTTGGGATGGGAGGGGGATGACAGTTTCTCCCCTCCAAACAATGATGCTGCATGTGAGGGCTTATACATGCAGAAAAGAATAAACAGAAATGATACATTATGGCCAGATCTTCAAGTGGGGTAAACGGGTATAGCTCCGTTGACGTCAGTGACTGTGTGTAGATAGCTGTCTGACCCTGTGTTCATGTAAAGTGTTGATAAGGTCCATGAGGAACAACTAAGAATGCACTAGTCTCTCTCCAATCAGTGAGCCCAGGACTCAGTCTTCCACAAGCTTCCTGTACATCAATGACAACTTCAACACACTTGCAAACTGCAATCCCAAAGCTCTAACTTCAACAGAGGTGTGCAGATTTACATCAGCTAAGGATCTGGTCTTTCACATACATACCTTTTTTTTTTTTTTAAGGGACATGGTTCAGTGGAACCTGCTTGTATTTAGAAATATACTTGTTAGTAAATACATGAGCAAGCTAGTTCTATAGCATGATCCCACCCCAAAAGATCCTAACGTGCTTTACAATCAGTTATAAGCATCGCCTCATCCATTTCTGGAATATAATGCATCAGGTGTTTAGCAATGCACACCAGACGTACACAGCGTTTAGGGCAGGACATGATGAAGAAGTCCATTTTCAACTAAAAGTCTATGGGAAAAATTTCCATGGACAGAATGCATTTACCCAATTTGGAACACCATGGCTATCGCATCCCCAAGTCCTACCACGGTCTCTTTGCGTCACAAGTGGTAAGGCCTCTGTTTTATACCTCATCCCAGGGTTGGCATTTCCAGCAGTATAGCATGATGGATGCGCCATCTTGGCGCACACAGCAGGATGCATCTCTCCCTCCGGAGAGAAAAGCATGAGCTGCCACTAGTCAGGGCTGTAACAGACTCCTATGCTCTGTGCATCAGGCAGAGAGAGTGACCTGCAACACACAGTAACAACAGCACCCCTTAACATCATGCTGCGGCATTGGTTCCATCACTGACTCCCAGACCAGAATTGATCAACTGTTCCTTCAAAACTGCTTCCTCGGGAACTCTTAGGTGTGCCTTGGAGTTCTCCCATCCAAGGTCCCCCTGACCTTGCTGAAATCAGAGAAGATGACAGTCCCAAGTGATGTAGCTGCAGGTGATACTAACAGGAGATTGCTGGTTAGAAAAACAAAGCTTCAAACAGATCACAGGTGGGAATGAGCTGGTCTATCATTCTCAATATGGCTACTCTCGCAGCACTACACACTGTTTTGGACTCCTCGTTGCAAAGAAAGAGAGGGAAATCAGAAGGAATCCAGAGGAGGATGATAAAAATGATTAAATGAATTAAAAGTCATGCACTATAAAGAGAGGTAAAAAGGACATAATATGTAGAGCTCACAGAAATGCTAACTGAAGGTGAAGGGGCATGTTATCACTACCATAAATATGTGAGAAGGAGCTGCATAAAAGAGGAGAGGTTATTTAAGGTGGATGGTAGTAAAAGGAGAAATGGCCCAAAATTACAGTGAGTTTAAACTAAAGACATTGGGAAAGGAGACCAGGATGAGGCTAGCTCTGCTCCCACTGAAGCTGGGATTGAGTCCAATGGAGCAGAGCTTCCAGCACCGGGAGCTTTGGAAAATCCCACCTGAACTGCTTTGTAGCAAGGTCATCAATGGAATCCATAGCCCGGAGGGCTCACGGAGGCTCTGTCATAGCTGGCATTCTTGGATAAAACATAACCTAGCCTGCTAAGGTCTGGCAGAACTGTATCACTGTTTAGCTTCGGTGGATATTCCCTCCCATTCCGTTACATTGCTCCAACCCTTCCAGCTGTTTGGGCTGCTCTGGTGATGGCTGGGTTTGGAGCTCCCATGCAGTTTAGAGTGTGCACAATTGATTGGTAAACAGAGGACAAAGATCCTAAAAGACTCTTCGGGAAGACCTGGAGCAGTCGTGTCGAGAGCCTGATCTCCCTGGGAACCATTGAACAAGATAAAACCAGATGTTTATAGAGCAGAGAAAGGACAAAAGGAGCAGACCTGGGAAATCCTCTTCAGCCCTGTTGCCTAGTATTCACCCCACTCATGGGCCCTATCCCAGGGTCATGCACTTGTTGTGCCACCTCAGAGCTGTACCCCGTACTCGATTTCCATTTGCACGCACACACACACACACACACCTGCTATGGAGTGTCTTGGAAATCCCTGCTGCTCCCAGAGCAAACATTAGCATCTGGTTCGTGTCTGAGTGCATCAGCTTCTGTTCCCTGAGAACGGTGCAGCTGCTCCTCCGGCTGCTGCTGAACTCCACAGCTCCGGTTTACTGTCCCCTTTCCTGCCCCATTCAGTTCAGTTCACCCACATGCACCTAATGCAGATACACTGCTGGGATGCCCATGCTGTACATGCATGTTACTCATCACCATGCCTATGCACCAGCATTGAGGTATTCCGTCACCCCCATACACGTGAGAGCTCCATACCTTGCACGTACACCTTCACAGCTGTGGACAGGTATGGATACGCTCAGTATCAATGTTTAAATATGCCTTGTCCCGCTGCAGTATTTTATGCAAACTCATTCACTGTGATAGGCACATGCTTTCATTCCCGCGCCTGTTCATTACCATATACCTGTATTCTTACTGTGGTATTCTATGCACCATGTGTGCACACAATCACTATCCCAACACCCTGCAATACACCACATACATTCAAACCCACGCAACATGAGACACATGCATGCCCCCCACCCGCCCCGCTTTGTTATGCGCAAATGCACAGACGTCCCCTACTATTCACATATCCTCTTGATCCTGTAATCGAGGCATATGCCTTCCCTTGTCACTACTATTCATATGTTTTCACTGCTGTATGTCCTGGACACCCATTCATGCACACTTGCTATTCAGGAGGTACTGTAGACTTAGTGGATAGTGCACTAGACAGGGACTCAGGAGATCTGGGTTCTATTTACATTTCTCCTGTGCAACCGTCACTTCCCTTCTCGGTGCCATTGCTTTCCCTCCCCTCTTTGCTTTTTCTTCTCTGTTTAGACTGTAGGCTGTTTGGGAGCAGAGACCTTCTCTTGTTATATATGTTTGTAAAACCTCTAGCACAATGGGGCCCCGATCTCAGTTGGGGGCCTTTAAGCCTCATTGTATACAAGCACATAATAAAATTAGGCAACAGACCCTCGCAGCTTTTGTGGACACCCATTACTTCACCATTACACACCCGACTGTCAGGGATGTATTCTGGGCACTCTCTTCTGTCCATAGATTGATGTAAATCAGCCTGACTAGGGTCCCATTAGAAAGAGATGAATTGTGTTCCGCTCTTGTGCGCGACTCCATATTGGGTTATCTGTGCGGAAGCGTAATTTGTTTGCTGATATCGTAATGCTGCCACTCACCCCAGGGATTAACATTCTGACAAAATCATTAGAAACCTGATGGAGTATTGGAGGCCCCCCGGGTCTGCAGAACGTTCATTCCTCAGCCTAATGAATGCCTTCCTTCCAGGCGAATGCTGCACTGCCATTCATTTCTCAGGTCCCTCCTGACACTCCAAGAATAAACTCATTACCTTTGGGATCCGGCTCACCCCAGATGCCCTAAAGGGGCAAACAACTCCTGGAACTCCCAGAGAAGCATCAATGATTCTGCAGCATGAAGCTCTGCTGTATGCATTCAGGCAACTTGGAGGGGAAGCCACAGTGCTCTGTCTCCATCTCCACCCCCAGGAGGGGTCCTGGCATGTCCATCCGTGTGGCCCTTTCTCTTTGAAACGGCAATGAGCTTGGAAGGAGACGTTACAACCACTTCCGAACAGCTTCCAAGCCACAGCTGCGTCTACCACTGCAACCTCGGCCTCCTGACATGCTACTGTCAGGTACATGCTACAACTAGCCTATAGTCACTCCTCATCCATCTCAGCTCACTTTACAGCGCTGACACTTTCTCACTCAGGGGTGTGAAAAAACACACCCCTGAGCACTGCAAGGGTAGACAGTGCACCAGCGCTGGGAGTTACTCCCCTCATAGGGGTGGGTTTTTTCACAGTGCTGGGAGAGCTCTCTCCCAGCGCTGGTGCCACGACTACGCAGCCACGCTTTAACATTGGTAGTGAAGACATACCTTAAAATTTACTACAGAGGACCCCAGTTAATGCAGCCACTTCTCAATGTTAAAAATCCTTCCACAAGCTAACGGCAGACAGTTTTCCTATTGTCCTTTCACCAAGGTGACTTGATCAAAAATTTCTTCCAATCAGCACTCTAGGTGACACTGAAATTTGAATTTCAATTTGAATATATTCTTATGGTTCAGGTGAAGTGCTGAAATACCTCTCCCTCTCTCTCTCTCTCTCTCCGTGTGCTCTCTCACTTATATATATATGTATGTATATGTATTTTTAGCAGTGATTGCCACATTACACAAAAGTTGCCCTTTAAAATAGCAGTGTTATTGCTGAGCGATATTATCACAAAGAAGAAAATCGCTCCTAATTTTTATAAATTATCTCATCATCTACTACTAATTAGCAGCTGCCAAGAGCTGGGAAATCACTTGTTCCCCAAGAGACACTTCGGCTCAGAGCGATGCAGTGCGGTCACTGTCCTTTGTGGTCCAAAATGACAGTGTAAGGATCTAGCACGGATCATTGTAGCAGGTCCATTGTCTGTTGCATTATCGGGTCAAAAGTTACACACACACTCCACAGCTATGCCACTGCTCTGAATGGTTATGATCTAGCTTAGCTGGAAACTTTATTAAAATCCAATCTAACAAAGCTGTTGCCATTCTCATTACCCTCTCTCTGCACCTGTGTGAATGTGTCTATAAAACTAAATAAGCAAGCAGGCAACAGCTAAATGGCACTTAATCAGAAGAGAATGTATGCCCCAATGGATAGTAAACAGTTATTAGGGCAGGGGGAGATGGAAGGGATGGAAGAGGGGAAATAATAAGCTACAAATGGACAACAAAATAAATCTACTGTCATTCCAAGCGAGCGAGCATCTGGCCAGGTGCCACCTCCAATGAGTGGTGAGCAAAACATTTATTTGCCACTGAGCACCTGGCAAGAGAGAAGGGAAGGGACTGTGCCTGGGAGCTAAATGCAGATTTCATTGACCTCCTACCTCCCCGCCTGCCTCGAAAGGTAATATCGAAGTTGAGTCCCTGGCCTTTTCCGTTGTTACAAAATCCAATCTGAAGCGGCTGACATTTAAAGCCGTGGTTTTGATGGAGTCTGCACAGGGCGGCGTGATTGGAGAGGGGCCCTATGACTGGATGCTCCATTCCAGACGGCACTCGCGGGGACAGGGACAGCCAAAGCTCAGGAATGACTGTTTGTACTTCTAAAGACACCTCCCCTTCTCTCTCCATCGCCTCTTTGGTGCCTCAGCCCAGTCCCTACTACTTCCCCTAGACAGGCAAAAAGGTACAGAGGGGCGGCTACTCAGCTTTCCCGTGCTACCTAGAGAATGTCAAGCGTGGATTTGGTGCTATAAATCCTGAAGGATACACAGGCCTTTGGCCGTGGGGAGCTTCATGAATCAATGCACTGAGCCTCAACTAAAGAGAGTGTGATTAAGGACCATGGCAAGTGCTGCTGGGAACGGGATGCTGCTGTGATGGGCAGATTGGACACTGGGGCCCAAATCCTGGGAGACACTGAGCATCCTCACAGTGCCAGGCAAGAACAGGATCTAGCTGAGGGACCATATTGGAGTGCGGAGCCCCTACTCAGCAAACCAAAAGCTTCTGCCCTGTAAGCTTGTCTCTCTCACCAACAGAAGTTGGTTCAATAAAAGATATTACCTCACCCACCTTGTCTCTCTCAAAAGGTATTTTCAACATCCACATCCTAGCCTTTTAGGTCAAAGAGGGCAACAGTATTCTTCCCTCCCCTTTCTGCTCTGACTTTAGCTGTTAAGAAACAAATGTGCTTTACCCCAGAAGTGGCTACATGTCTACAGCAGGAGAGGGAAGACTCAGTTCTGAATGCTCTTCCACACTGCTTTGCCAAACCGCAGAACCTTTTCCAGGGTTGCCTGTCACTAATTTTTCAGCCTATTACTATTATTTTTATTATAACAACACCTAGAGGCACAAAATGAGCTCAGGGCTCCATTGCACTAGGCACTGTACAAACACACAGTGAGAGAGAGTCCCTGCCACTTACAATCCAAATAGACAAGGTGGACAAAGCATGAGAGGAGAAAACAGAGGGGACGGGACATTCCCATAGAAAGCCAATGGCAGAATTAAGATTAGAACCCAGTTTTTCTGTCAGTCCAGTGTCCTATCCATTAGTCCATGCCGCCTCTTGAACACCACATGGATTTCTCTCACTCACAGGTCTAAAAACAATTCTCCGAGTGACCTTTGTATGACAGGTTTAATGACTCCTGCTCTGCAGCATGTCTAGCAAGATCACCTAGTCTAACCCAAAATATCCACTATTGGCCATCATTTCTACAGTCTGCTAAGCAGCAAAAGAAGCTCTGACTTGATAAACAGTAACGGCTCCTTGGGAGCCATTATGGGCTATTGAGCAAATGAGATATGTTATAAGGAAAAAAGGATCTGTATTTACACAGGAGCCGGTAATGACTCCATCCATTGTGTCAGCTTCAGGCGCTTCGGCAGGATAGACTCTCATGCCAAATTTTAGTCTCTTGACTTCATTTTATTTCCTTTTATAAAACAGAGCGTGGCAGCTAAGAACAAGCCCCGTACGTGTATTTTTCTTCCAGGCTTTCTGGGTTCAACTCGAGACTCTTATCATTCCAACGCAGTGTGAGACTAAGACTCGGTCTGTAAATATCCCTTATTCCGAATGAAACAATGTGTTCTCAAGCAGGTTCTGGGGTTAGCTGAGCCACTGAAGCGTGTAGGTTTCTTTAGCTTGCACCAAATGTCTTACCTCATTTTTCTGAGCCCGTTTTCCCTCCCTCTCGCTATCCAGCAGAGGTAGAAAGCTAAATAACGGCAGGATTATTGTTTAAGTCTGTTTTGCTGTTGACTGGCCTTTGACCCACCGAGCCTATGAGTTTATGACTCATTTCGTATCTACTGTGAATGGCATGTTATACAGAACGACCAGACGGCAAGTGTGAAAAATCGGGACAGAGGGTAGGGGAAAATAGGATCCTATATAAGAAAAAGACCCCAAAATTGGGACTGCCCCTATAAAATCAGGACATCTGATTAGTCTAGTGTTATATAGCAATGGGCAGAGACTAATGAGTCCACATTCTGTAGCTCTGCTTTGGTACTCCAGCACATCCGCTGGAAGCAGAAAGCAGACCAGAGGCTCTCCATCATTGCTGTGAAACCACCCCAGAATAATACCAGGAAGCGCTGTTCTGCTGAAAGAGTTTTCAAGTGCAATGTAAAACCATGGACCTGACCACTCTGAGGCTCTTAAAGACCCCATGGTACTTTTCATAAGATTCAAATGCTATTATTTATATAGCCTCTTGCTGTGAATTTCCCATGTAGTTTCATCTGGATAAGGGATCCTTTAACCCCCTCACCAGACACAGCCAAACTGCTCCCACATAAAAACCTAGAGCAGGGGTCGTCAACAGGGTGGATTGCGGGTCAAATCTGGACCACCATATGCTTTTGAACAGACCCCAAAACTATTCCATTTACTCATTGTTATTTTTTTTAATTATTTGCTCTGGAGTCTGGATCTTGACCACACTTTGACCAAGAAATTTGGACCTTGACAAAGAAATAATTGGCTACCCCTGCCCTAGAGCCTCCGCATATGATTCTGACCGCTCCACGTACTCAGTAAAGATCTCTTTCCTTCAATTCTGCCTGCCGACTCCTTTGCTCATTGCTGATGAAACACTGCATAGAATTTGTACACATGAATTTGAACACAGGCTCTTTCACTGGAATGAAAGCGCTTTGCACAAACACCAATGCATGGAGATCTTCAGGCCAACAAAGCCAGAAGAGCACTGCGGGTTACCCAGTCTCAGATCAGGGCATGTTGGGTGCATACACGGAACAGACAGCTGTCCAGATTCAGGCACATCCCAGATGAATGCCCCCAACAACTGGGCTATTGGTCTCTCTTTTTCGTTACTTTTTCTGAAAAATTTCAGTTTCATTCTAACAAAATTTGGAACCCTCAATTTTTTTTTCCCCACAAAACAGAATTCTTGTCTTCCACCCAGCCTGAGCTGCTTATTTCCTTTGCCCCGACAATGGCTCAACTAAGATTGTTTCTGACAGAACCAGTCTGGTGGGTCGGACACAACACGCCTGACAACCACAGTCCATTCTGGGACATCAGCAGTACCTATCCCATAGTGTTACCAACACTGTTGCCGGGGTCATTGTGGGACTGAGTTTGGGGGCCTGGTGGAGTTGTAACATTCCTGGCTTTGGGAGAAACCACTGAAGATTGCACCATTTCGGTTGATCGTGACTGACTGACTGCCAGGAGCTGCAGTGAACAAGCACAAGCCAGCATGTAGAACACCTGGGATGGCTGTCAAATGTAGATGCAGCACAACGTTGCACAGATGTTGCAAACTCTTGCAATACAACAGCTTCCCGCAAGGCTTTTTGTTTTGCAACCAAGCATGTGTTATTTACCTACATGCATAAAAACACCACTTCTACCCAACTGCACCAGTCCCCTCGAAGAAACACTCATGCCAAAAACCTCACGTGCAATTGAAGTTAGTAGAACGTAACTGAAATTAAATGCCAGAAGTCTGCAACTGCCAAAGCATTCTGGGGACAGGGGATATGGTACAATCTGCTTTAAAATGCAGGGGCCAAAGGACAAAATAACCTTTCCCTGACAGTTTTCATTCGGAGAGGGGATGGTGCTGGGCGGGTGAAAGCGGTTTGCATAACAAACCTGCGAGGAGATCACAGAGGTGAGAAGGAGCAGGCCTATGCTGCGATTCTAAAATGAAATGTTTCAAAAGCAGCTTCAATGCAGACTGGATGCCAACGGAAACATGCTGGGGAATGGAATGATTGCAGCACTTGTGTACATCCCCCCCATCCCCCACACCTCTGCAGGTAGCTGCAGGTTATAAATCAGTCTAAGCAACAAGATCAAACAACAGAAGAATTCCTTCTATTCAGGGCAGCTGATTCAGATACAGGGCTGGGAATGGGAAGGAGGAGGGACGGATATTTGAAATGGAACCTGGAACCCCACAAAGACGCTCACATTGCCGGCACTCAGGCTTTGTTACCAACTGGGCTCAGCAAAAATTTTGCAAACCTTGCCAGCTCCATTGGGTGGAAACCTGGGGTCAGAGCTTGGGTTCTCAGCGCATCCTGCACTTCAGCAGGGGTCTGGTGTGAAACAGGGAGGGAGCTGCCAGGCAGCGCAACGTTCACGGATCACAACCAACGCGTTCTGCAGATCTCTTCAATAGTGGCCGACTTACGGCTATTCCAGCACAAGTAAACGGAGCGTGTATAGGAGCAGAGAACCCTTTCCTTCCCCTTCTCTTCCAGCCCTGCTGTGGCAGACCTAATGCTATGCCCTGAGCAGAAGTTTGGCAATCACTACCACTTCCAGCAGCATCAAATACTGCTGAGGGTTGCATGCCCCGTCCTAACTGCGAGTTTGTAGCTGGACAAACTACCCCTATTCTAGAGGCACAGCAGGGGCCAATGCTAAGTGCATTCATTTCTTGCGTCCACAGGCAACACGCTTGCTCCTAGTCCTGTGAAGTAATGATGCCTTCTCAGCAACCAGCATATGGCCAGCCTGGGTCTGGTGCCAGGAGCCTCGACTGAGCCCCATACATGGAGTGTGCTGCTGCCACTGGAACACCAATGGACCACTAGACAATCACTAAAGTAGACTTTGTTCAGCACAGATCCTCGAAGGTATGTAGGCTCCTACTTTCCACTGATTCCAATGGGAGTTAGGTGCCTAAATCCCTTCAAGGATCCACGCTTTAGTGCCTGATAGACTGCTGGAAGTACAGCTAGACTCTACACACAACTGCGACGAGGCTCTAGAAGGACCACAGCTAAATCGACCATGCCCATCCATCCTGGCTTTGGACATTCGCTTTTGGCCAAATGGTGCCCCTCGCACCTAAATTATTTTTCAATGCTATTGCTTGGTGGTGGTGGGGATTATTTTATGGGTGCATTTGAAATCCAAAGACAATGATCTCAGTAGTGGAGCTATGGGGTCACCCCGCTAATCAAGAGTGATGCCTCCAGAAAGACCCAACTGTTTCCTTTTGTCTTTATGGTTCTTTTGACCTAAGAGCAAAGCAGGAGACTGGCTGGATAAGCTGAGAGGGGGAAAGCATGGACATTATTAACCAGTAGGAGGGTGGAGGAAAGCAAAAGAGAGACTAGAACGGTGTTGAATAAGCCACTTCAACAGTTCTTCCATCCTTCCACAAAATAGAAGTAGTTCAGGAGCAGGGTGCAAGAAGAATACAGGAGGGGGATCTGGGTTAGCAAGGGGGTTGGGCATCAGATGACTAAGGAGGCACGGAGGGATCAGAGAGAGCCCTAATGCTGCACACTCTAGCAGTTCAACGAGGAAAACGTAGGACCCAATCCAAAGCCCACTGATGTGAATGTGGGTCCCTCCATCTGACTTCAAATGGGCCTTAACGAGCTTAAAGCATCAGTGGAGAAGTGGGTTGGGGATGGCAGATCAGGGGGAATGGTGGGGAGAAGAATGCTGCATAATAGCAGTGTCCAGTATAATTTAGGTCCAGTGCGTTACCTAGGAGACCTGCATCCAAGCAAGAAGCTAGAACCTCTTTCCATTGAGCTGGGCCTCCCATCCACCTTGACGGGAACAAATGCATCACCACTGGCTCCAATCAGCTCACCCCTCGATGACACAATTCTGCCAACGTCATGCTCGCTGTCTATCCATTTCAAAGGAGTGACACGTAACAAACACCAAGATTATTAGATCAATGTGATAAAGCATTTACCATTACATATTCTCTTCATACCTTCATTCCCATCTTCAATATGGTTTCAGAACGTTTTAAATCCTCAGCGCGTGCACACACACACACACACAATTCTACTTGGTGCTGTGAAGCCACTAGAAAATGAATCTGCTCTTTATTGTTTGTTTGTCTGTCTGACTTCCATGCCAAGAATATGAACTCTTCTATAGAGATGCCCACAGGAGCTGACTCTCAGGAAAGATGAAGAGGCACTCATGCTCTGAAACACAAGATAGCTCATTGCTACGAAATCAATTCCCCTCAAGAGAGAAGCTGGGAAAGCAATTTATTAGCCCTCCACCACCATCACCTGATTGTCTGTGCAGTCCACATGCCCCACCGCTCAGGGATGGCAACTTTGCCTTGATCATCCTCATGGTAGAGGGAGTCTCTGACTCACCCCTACTGGGCTGGCTGCCAGGGAAATTGTTGTAAGAGAAGCAATGTGGTCTAGTAGACAGAGCTCTGGATGGAGACTCTAAATAACCGAATTCTACCCTCAGCTCTGCTCCTGAGCTACTGTGCAACATTGGCAAGTCGCTTCATCTCTCTGTGCCTGTTTCCCCTCCTACCCTTGCTCCATCTTGTTGATTTGGATTTTCTACTCCTTGGGGACAAGGTCTGTGTGGTCGGAAAGCACTGTGAAGCCCTGGTCTTGTTTGGGACCTCTAGATGTGGCCGTATACAAATCGCAATCCTGATCTAGGGTCCGATTCTGCAAGGAGAGCCTGAGGCAGCTGGCGACTCACAGAATTATGCCCCAACTCTTTAAGAGTCTGCTTGCTGAGTTCCCTCTGCTTCTGGGAGCAGAGGGGGTTTAGCTCCAAAGATGGGGTTTAGCTCCAGGGATAGCTCCTGTCTTTAGGGCACAGTTCCCGAAGCATCTGGAGCAGTTATGCTTTTCAAGAACATCATAAAAACAGACAGGTCAGACTCACTGGCAGAACAACAGGTTACCTCTGTGTTTACCCTGGTGGCCAGCTAAGTTAGGCAAGAACATCTGCTTCCATTCTTTTGCTGCAATAGATCTGCTCTCATGGAAGGGGATCGTTCGTACCTATTAATAATTATTAACCACGTCTTTCTGATAACTCAGCCTATTGTTTTTGTCTTCTAAATGCACGGGGTTCCATTTCTTTGCATCTCTCCTTTCCAATGACCACATGGGACCTTGACTCTATTGGCCATAGGACGGCTTAAATGATGCACTGTCTCTGCATTGGCAGGGTGAATTTTCCCCAGAACACGTATTATCTAAGTGGCAGAAACACTAAAGTGCTTCCTTTCTGCCAGCAAAAGAGGGGAGCGAGCTAAGAACAGGGAGCAAGCCACTTTTCAAGCAGCTAATAGGATCTTCAGGAAAATACAAAACCATCACAGGTAAAAAATCAGAGAGGTAGCCGTGTTAGTCTGGAATTGCAGAAGTGACCAAGAGTCCTGTGGCACCTTAAAGACTAACTAAAGTATTAGAGCATAAGCTTTCGTGGGCTAATACCCACTTTGTCGGTATGCATCCGATACCCACTTGCTTGCATCCGACGAAGTGGGTATTAGCCCACGAAAGCTTATGCTCTAATACTTTAGTTAGTCTTTAAGGTGCCACAGAACTCTTCATCATCACAGGTAAATAATTACCAACCCATCAGCATGTCCTCCTATTCTGCAGAGGCACTGCAAGTCCAGTTCTTCCACCAGCACCGCACACATAACCCTAGAAAGCTGTGCCTTTCCTTCAGGAATCCCCACAGCAGATTAAAACTCAGTTTATTAAAATAAAGCAGCACTCTAACAAGGGTAATCCACCGATAATTTCACTCATTTAAGCCCTATTTCATCTCAACCAAGTAGACTTATTTCCATTTAGCATTCTTAATTCTTTTAGCACTTTCAGTCTCCCAAATTGGCTTCGACAGCGGCATTGACATTCAGCCATCATTTTCAGATAAAGTTCCATTTAGTCTCTCCAAACTCCCACAGCTCTGGGAAATGCAAGTGGAATTCATTAACGATGACCTTGGGAGAATTAACCATTCCGCCCCGCAGCTTTTGCCATCTGAGAGCCACTGGTTGGCAAGGGCTGAACCAAGACAGGCTATCGCTGGGCAACGTTTCACTTCCATGATGGATTTTCTGCCCCCCTTACCCCACGCGCACACACACGATGTTCGGGTCAGTAACGGAGCTCTGTGCCGATATCAGAGCAGCTGCTTTGGTATGATTCAGTGGCAGATTTGGGAACATTGTTCTGATTTAATTTGTGAGGCCTGGGTTAGAAGTCTGCCTGTTAGATCCCCATTGGGGGTACAATTTATGAGGGAGAGTCTCATGCTCCTGTTTCATTCCAAAGGAGTAATGTCCTGTCAGGGCAGGACTCAATCGGTTTGGGGAGACTCTTTCCCTGAGGATGTTTGCTCATGTGCATTTTGGTGAAGCCTTGTGTATTTGGGCTAAGATTTCCGAAGCCATATGTGGATTCTGGGATCCAGTTCCCATTAACTGTGAATCCAAATCCCCTTGATGGCTTTGGAAATCTCAGTCTCTGTTACTAACCAAAAACACAAGTGAATTTGCCGTGAACCCCAATGGGCTCTAAAATCAGCAAAAATCAAACCACACTGTTCCAGTGTAATCCATCAACTGAGTAGCTGCTTGCCTCACTCTGCCAGGTCCCCATGAGGAGGGATTGCCAAGCAAACAGACCAGAGCTGCATGAATTCCTCCAGGCAGCCAAGAAAGTGAAAGGAGAGGAGAAAAATTCCCTTTTCCCAGCAGCCAAGAGTGAAAGAAAATATATGACATGGGGATCCCAGGGGAGCCACCAAATAACTATGGCCCGGCATCTGGAAACAGCACTGCACCAGCATTGCAACAACAATGGGGAAAATGATGCAACAACAGGACATCCTGCCATAATTAATGAGTCTCTCTCTCTCTTTGTGGCACCATTCAGTGTTATAAGTGGCTTCTCGGTGCCACAAGTGTCCAAGACACTCATCTCTATATTCCATCAGGCCTGAAATTCATTAGAGCCAGATGAACAATCATTCAATGACTTTCCACCTTTTTTGCTGGCAAATTCCTCTTGGCAAGTTGCCTTATGTTTATTAGTTATCTGACATTATTTGCCAAATAATTTCTGCAAATCATTCTTTATCTCTGGCTAGTTGATGAGAAGTTTGCTGCAAATAATTGCAATCCCCGTGGTTTTGATTGGCCATGGAGGTCACATGGTATTTTTCAGTTAGCTGACTGGACGGGCAGAACGCTTACTTCTGCATTGTAAATGTTTCCAATAACCAATTAGAAATTTGCTGCCAGTGAATATTCATCTGTTTTCACTTGAATGTCACTGCTCCTCTCTAATATTCCTGCCAGGGAACTCGGTTGCTGGAATATTCATTGAGAGTGAACACAAACAGAGACATGAACATTTTTTAATAGGAATCCTTTTAAAACTAAAAAACTGGAAAATATTCTGCAGTATTTGCCCAGTTCTACACATAACCTACTGGCTCCATTGTACAAGCTGATAAACAACTTTTAGTACTTCCAGTGCTTTTCTTTGGGCGATGCAAAGAACTTTACAAAGATAGGGGGTAGATAATCATCTCCGTTATGCAGATGGAGAAAATGAGGCAGAGAGGGACAGTAATGTCTATTTATCAGCATACTTATATAGTCCTATCATCTTAGTACCTGAGCACCTTCCAAATACTTATGGATTTTATCCTCTCATAGTGCCTGTGAGATAGTGAAGTACCATGAACACCCGTTTTTAGAGAAGGGGAATGGAGGCAGAGAGGGACAAAGTGATTTGTTCCAGTGAGTCTATGACAGAAATGGGAACGGAACCCGGATCCAGCCCAGTGTCTCGATTGCATGACCACGCTTTCTGCCACAAAACTTGTCCACACGCACAGCTGGGAATAGTCCCCAAACTCACAGTCTGGTACCTCATCCGCTGGGACACACTGCCTCCCATTAGTGATGTTTGGTCCAACTCATTCAAAGGCTGGATCTCTTCTCAATGGAAAATACCACAGGCAAGGTAGGATCCATGCTGCCTTTACCACCTTGAATGGCCTTTCCAGAGAGTCTAACAAAATCCATTCTCAAGATCCATATCCGTTCTCCCTGCCCACTGCTATATCTTATATAAATGCTGCCCCATGACGACTACACACACACACACACACACACTTGTTCTTTGCAGGCTGCAATTAGCTGGGAAGCATTTGCCAACACTTTGTCAGGAGAGATTCTACATACAAATAAATTCCATTTGTCTGAGCCATTCTTCCTTTCACTGGTTTTCGCAAGGAATCTTGGCCATTAGTTTCAATCAGATCCTTAAGGCTTTCACAGGGGAGACGCAGGAAGAGAGCACATAGCCAGGAGAAACTCTTTGTAGACAAAGGGACATGCCTCACAATGGAAGTACTGGAGGTGGGATCTATGTTTTCTGCCACCACCTCTGTCGCAGAGGTGAGAGCAGGACCTGGCTATGCTCACCCTGACAACAGCGGGACTCAGTGGACGGGCCAATGCAGCTGCCGTGGTGCATGAGATTGGGTCAGCAGCTGGTGGTCATGTAGGACTCCCTAGCCCAATCCAGTCCAGCCTTCCAGTGACCGTTCCAACAGAGACATCCAGCCCAGGGGAGAGGCAACAGGATATGTGCCAGTTGCCAAGGTGGGATGGGGGAAGGATCAGGCCACTGGCACCTGGGTGGCGGGCATTGGTGCACAGGGCATCAGCCATCCACTGCAGGGAGCGGAGGGACACCACAAACCCAGTAACTGCCGGAGGAATGGCTGTAAGAACTACCACAATACCCCTTCACAGCCTGAAGCCAGCTGCATCCCACTTCTCCCTAACTCCCCTAGCCCCTTCCACTCCCCGCATTCACAGGGAGTTTCTTCCCCACTCCCCCTAGCCCTACCTTGGTTCAGAGGAGGCAGCTGAGGACAGAGCAGGTGCACATCATTACTTATCAAGCAGTTCAAAGCAAGCTGACCTCTCTGAAGGATGATTCAGGAGAAAGTGCTTAGAAACAGCCAGTACGGGCAGCGCTGTGGGAATAACTTAGTGTCCCTTTAGTGTGTTATTCTGTTTTGCTTGTCCTGCCATGTAAGGAAGAATTCAGCTTCGGGACTCTGAACACTGATGTTTTCAGTTTGAGTCACTCAAAAATCAACAAATACAAGCCTCAGAAAGAAGTGATCTTCCTGCAGCAAAGACATTTGTGACACGTGTCTATTTAACAGCATTGCCCTGGGACTTCCACAGAGACCTATTACGAGTACACTTCAGTAAAAACTCAAGCCCTTGTGTGGCAGATATGACAATATCCTAGACAAACCATGTGGAATTAAGTTTAATACCTTCGGGATCCATTGTATTCAAATTGTGGTTGTGTGTGTGTGTGTGTGTTGTTGCATGTAACATCTCTAGCAGACTAACTAACGCAATCTCTGGGAAGGATTAGGAACTTCAGTGGACTTTTGGAGACAATACATGTTAAGTTTATTTCCTAGGAGGGGCAAGGGGGAATACAAATGACCCATTTCAGAGTCCATTTTTTTGAAGCAGTGCCCGGAGGAAAAACCCATTGCCTACTATGTATCTGTTCCTAGAAACTCCAGATCAAAAACCACCCAACTGTGTAAAGAACTGACTAAATTCATCACAAGCACTCCCAAACATCCAACAAACTTAAGCCAGAGAGATTGACACGGTCACGCAGGGAGTCTTTGGCCAAGACAAGAACTGAAACTCCTTCCTTCTGAGTCCCACTAGTGCATCCTTCCTCTCATCTTTTGGATGCAGGTTTTAAAATCTCAGGTTCTGTTCACATTCTGTGGACATTAAAAGATCCCTCAGCAGTTTCAATAACAAAAAGCGAATGACCAAACTTTGTACACCCTCCTCATCCTCAGTGTTGTGCAGGGTGCTGAGTGGTTGCCACCTTCCCACTTCAGAAGCAGCTAGCAGATCAGTAAAGCTATTTATGCTAAGGGCAGTGTTAGCTTGTGGTACAATTTGAGAGGTGCCCCTTATCAGACTCCCGTCCACACCCCAGAAACCCTAGATGCAGTGGTGCTTTAAACTCAAGCTAGCTGGCCTGTCATGGAGCGAGTGGGTTAAAAGCTTGAGGCTTGAGCCAGTAACAGCAGTGGGGACGCAGCTTGACCATTGCAGTGAGATGGCTCTCACTCGAGCCAAGCTAACTCCGGAGGTTTTTAACTTGAGTGTAGATAACTCCAGCTACCCATGCAGCCAAGACAAGCCCTATGGAGTGTGTGTGAAATCCACAATACATAGCCTCGTTCCTGGCAGAGGTGAGGGACAGGACTGGACAGTAGCTATTTATAACACAGACCAGTGCAGAAACCCATCTCATGCTACATGGGAGCTTTTCATGGACGTTCTAGCTTCAGTGATGGCTGGGATCTGGAACTAATTTTGGCAGCTGTTTCAGTATCCAGGGAGGCAGGCGTCTTTCGCTTTCATTCACATAAAGGATTTTTTTAAAAAAATAATGAAAGAAATGACAAAAATAGCTTTTACTAGGACTGATTTCTGGCTATTAAAGAAAAGAGATGTTAAAAAAGGGCCGAACGCTAGACACACCGAAAACCCTGCTTAGCACTGTATGCAGTCACGAGCAGTTTATCAGGGCTGCATTGCTCTCATTTCCTGACCTCTGGCTCAGACACAGGCTCGGGGCACATCCAGGAGAAGACAATAAATCTGGCCCAGAAAGCGTGTGTGCATGTGGGGGTGTCCACAGTGGTTGTACATCTCTCTCTCGTCATTCCTACGTTGGGTGTAGTGGACTGTACCCATAAGAGATCTGACATTTACGTGATCGGCCATTTTCTCTGGCTCCTGTCCTTAATGTAAAACTTTCTTACAGTAAGACCTATGCACATTTCAAACGTAGCACAAAGTAGTGCAGCACATGGTAGCATTTTGCTGCTGAATACTGTCGTTCCACAGTTTTACTAGGCTCGGCGGAAGCATAAACCTTGCACTACAAACAACAGTTAGTGCTAACTTGCTAACCAGGTGGCTTGCTCAGCACCCACAGCAAGGCAGTGATTTCACAGTCAAGACAGTTTATGCACATGTATGAATCAGAACAAAGCTTGGGGCCTTCCTGGGCAAAAGCCACCAACCTCCATAAAACATTGATCCGTCAGTGCCAGTTTAACATGCCTCTCGGATATTACCAGACACAAGGAGATCAGCAAAGATAATTCAGTCCAGTGAAAGCAGAGGAAGGGAACAAGCCCAGCACAGATGCACAAACAAGGCTCAAAGGGGTCGTTTGTCTCTCCGAATCCAACTCTCTTCTTCCTGCTTTCCAGGTGCTCAGCCCTAGCCAGCCTCCACTGCCTGCAAAGTGGATACGGTAGGTCTGCTTATCAAGAGTAACAAAGCGCTGACTGCAACTGGAGCAGCAGTAAAACTAGCAAGCACCGAGGAAGGGACCAGACTAGATAACCAGGCTCTGTCAGCACAAACATACCGCTCTGGGACAGAACCACATATACAAAAAGACAGGACCTCCTCGCTCACACCAAATATCCCTTTACTCTGCAAGTAGTCCCAACAGTGAGTACAGGCGTCAAAGGCCAGCCCGTTATTGTTTAAAATCTGAGATGATTCACTGGGCATGCCAGCCACGGCTGAGTGTATTTAACACGGGAACCGTCATATGTCCATCCTATTCAGTGTCCTGTGTCTGGAAGACAATGGCTCAGCCTAATGCATCAGAGGAAGGGGAAGCCCTGGCCCATGTGTGCAGTGCTGTACAAGCCCCTTGCCACACACAATTTACAACCTAAAGCACAAAAATGCGATTACCCTTCTCATAGCCTGCCTGACTACGGTGGTTACTAAGGGTCATAACATTGCCCCTTTGCAGTTTAGAAAATCCAGCCGCAGCATCTGGATCTGTGAGACCCTTCACGGCAATGAATTTCACAGGCTGTCTGGAGAAAGAGAGAGTACGGAAGTTAAGGAAACGAAGAACGGAGGCATGAGGTGGAGAGAAGTCATGCAGAGAAACCTGCCTTATGCAATTACTTAAGTGACCGACAAATATCAGTTGCATAATGGAAAGGTCTTCCAAGGGAGCTGGAGCTGAGTTGTACTGGGCAAATTTGGGGTTCCTTTGAAACGGGCTCCGAATGCAACAGATTGCATATGCAAGATGGATGAATGGTTTCTTCTGTTGATTCCACTTGAATGACTAAGATTAAAATAAAATGATGAGATCAATGTAGAGTAAGCAAAGAGGAGGCAAAAGAGACATTCTGAGATTTGTTTGGGATACTTAGATTCCAGAGACCACTGGTTCAAATGCTGCCAGGGCTGAGTTAGGCAGATTAATTGAGAACCGTACAGGTTACCACCTGGAGATCTTTTGGATCGGACCTTAAAAACCTGATGCCCTAACTGCTGTGTGTGGATGTTTCCAGAAAAGCAGGGCTTTGGCCAAAATCTGCCCTCCCTCTGTAGGACAGTTGGTTCCTGCCCTTCACTCCAGAGGTGAAAATAGAGCTTATAAGCTACTTAGGCTCCGATCTTCTCTTGGTGCGCTATATCCAGATATTCCTATTTAGGCAACATACCCCTTAGCTTTCAATGGGTGTGAGAGTGGGCACTTTTCTCAGCCTGCTCCATAAACAAGTGGCATTTTTATTAGCTGCTCTCTTCCCAGGCAGGCAAGGTGGGTGATGTAATATCTTTCACTGGGCCAACTTCTGTTGGTGAGATAGACAAGTTCTCGAGCTTATACTGAGCTCTTCTTAAGGTCGAAGACAAGCTCGAAAGCTTGTTTCTCTCACCAACAGAAGTTGGCCCAGTGAAAGATGCTGCCTTGCCCACCCTGTCTCTCTATATTCTAGGACCGACATGACTACAACAACTCTTTCTAGGCAGTCAGTCACTGCGACGGGGATTTGTGGGGGGAAGTCAAAAGAAATCAAAGGGCATTTCCAGAAGATGAATTATTGATAGGGGTGACATATTTATGGTTGGTTTGGGGATTTATGCGTGTATCTTGGGGAGCATAAATAAAATATCGCTCTACTAGAAGAACTGTAAAAACATAATTAAGAGGCCGAATAGCTAACAAATGAATATTGTACTTTTCTGCACCTTCCTGCACACTCCAGTAACAAACGAAGAATAACAATGAATCTATTTCACCTTAATGGACTTGACTGGGGTTTCTTTACAGGGGAAAAAAATGAAACATTTACAATGTCACAGCCATGCTAATTTAGTAGACCATGGATCAGCAAGGATTTTATTTATGTTATGTTAGGTCCCCCTGTTTCCCTCTCCCCCAAGCTAAAGATTCCTTTAAGAATGTGATCTGACAACCTTGAATGAAATATAACAATGACTAAAGAATTCTTCTGTTGACTAGCTATCGCCTGTCAGAGAGGTGGATTACCCACGCTGACACAAAAACCCCTTCTGTTGATGCAGGAAGCATCTACACCAGGGTGCTATACCGGCACAGCCACAGCGCCGGAGCTGTGCTGCTGTAGCATAGACATACCCTGAGAGTCATGAGTGCTGAGTTCCAGTCCTAACCCTGCCTCTGATCTGCAGTCAATCAAATTACTTCTCCCAGCCCCCCCTGCCTCACTTCTTCTGCCTGTGAAAAAATGGAGACGAAGATACTTCCCATGCTGTCTCTTACACATTGGAAGAGCTCCTATAAAATCTACTCCGGGTCTTTCTTTAAGCTTCACCTCTGCTGTGATGCCTACAAGGGGGCATGCTATAGCAATAGCTTTATTACACCAAACAGGATTGTTTCACTGTTTCCATCTGTCATCTCATTGTTGGCAAGTTCTGTAGGGCAAGGACGACCCTTTTGATGATGTCTGTGTACAGAGCCTAGCACAGGGAGTTCTGATCGCTAACTGCAGCCATGAGCCATTACTGCAATTCAAACGTAAAGCACTTGGAGATCTCTGGATGTAAAGTGATGCGTTATTTATAATAATGGCTTTGCTCACACATGTTCACTCAGGCATAAAGTTGCAGTGGAGTTGCGGAGGTGTCTACAACTTTCCAAGTATTGTCTTGTGATTGAGCTTAAAAAAGGATTATTTTTAATCCTTTAACAAGACTGCTGTTCAAGTCTGGTATACAGGAGTCAGTTAATCACATATATGTTTTATTGACCTACTTTTTTTCCAGTTCAGCTGTTCTCTCAACTCTGCTCCCCTCTGGCTAGGTGTAATTAGTTCCTCTCTCTTCTGAATAGGTGGTACTTAAATCTGTTGTTCCCAGAATAGGTGTGATAAGTGGACAAGCAGTGCGCTAATTACAACTAGCCAGAGGAGATCAGTAGAGCTAATGCCCCGTCGGGAGCTTTGTTTTCTTAAATGTTATTCATATTCATAAGTGGAAAGGTTTTCCAGAGACCGCTCCTTCTCTTGGTACATACAGTTCATTTGCTCCTTGCCTGGAGTGTTAATCCAGCTTCAGGCACCTCCTTTAGGTCCCAAGGCAAAATAAGTCCTTGTCTACACTCTGGAATAGCGATCTGTGGCCAGATGTTATTGTAGTTGCATTGATATAAACCACTAAGGCCTCAGTTATGCTGGAAAATTGCATCACATAAGAAAATGTATGAGCACCTTGTCTAACACGATGTTCAAGGCTATTTGAAGTGACTGTGGGTAGACAGGTGCATTTAAACTCATGTGAGCTGCTGGAAGTTACATGGAAAGGATAGTAAGGTTAACTACAAGCCCTTAACACAGTTTTAATCATGACTTTCCTTGTCATGGCTATTAGCCAAGATGGTCATGGATGCAACCCCGAGTTCTGGGTGTTCCTACAGCTCTGACTGCCAGATGCTGAGACTGGACAACAGGGGATGGATCACTCAATAATTGCTCTGTTCTGTTCATTCCCTCTGGGGCACCTGGCATTGGCCACTGTTGGAAGACAGGATACTGGGCTAGATGGACTCTTGGTCTGATCCAGGGTGGCCGTTCTTATGACCACACTAAGTCACGGTTTTGACTTTTTGTCCATTTTTTTTAAACCTGCTATATTTCAAGGGAAGGGATTTCCATTTTCCAGCCAGCTGTAGCTGGAAGGATTTTGAGACCTACCAGGGTCTTCATGAAGAAGACGAGTGACACCTGGTATGACAGATGACAAGCCTGCCTACAAGCTAGGTTTGTGTTTTTAAGATATGTTTTTTCCTGTAATGCTTTTATTCTAAGTAAGTCTCTTGTTTTCTCAAGGCTAGTTGGTCACTGGTTATCCCTGTTGTAGCCCTGGAAGGGGACAGCAGGGCACGTACTCAAATAAACTCAGACTTGCTGAAGTGGTCAGAAGGACAGGAAGAATTGCAACCTAAATCCTCCCCAGTCTGGAGAGAGAGGAACATGATTTCCACCCTCATAAAGGTGATAGCTTAAGGCCCGGCATGCCCACAAGGAAGCCAGGAAGGGATCAGGGGTATAGTTACCTCAGGAATGGAGATATCTCTCACCTCAACCCCAGCCAGCGCACAATCAGCCCTTGCCATATTTGTCAGCTGGGCCACGCTCTACTAGCAAAGGGGAGAAATGGGTTTATTCTGGCTGTCACCTGCATGTGTCACAAACCGGGAAGGAAACAGATTAGCCTCTTATCTGCTACAAAGAGTTAATAAAACCAGCTCGCAGCTCCAGAGACAGCAGGCAGGAAAGCTGTTTCCTTTCTTAACAGCAGAGCGAAATGTCAATACAAGGCGAGTTTCATTACCGCAATTTCTAGCTGCATTCCTTTTCTCTAACCCACACAGGCAGCGATAAATGCCAATGGTCCCTGCCTCCCAAACTCCTTTTAATACACACAGGGAGGGCTGAATAAAGGTGGGTCCCTTGTGAATTATGCGTCTTGGTGATATTAACGGCTCTATAATGCTGCTAAGCTGTATTCAACTTGAGCTCGACATTTCTCACTCTCCCCAATGCGAGGACAAAAAAAAAGTATTGCTGTGAAAAGACTTTTTGTTGTTTGTTTGCATGGTGCTTACAGGAGCATTCAGCATGAAGGCCAAGGGAAAATCAAGTTATATTCCATAGTTCTTCTCTCCCAGGTGGCTTGCACCACAAATTTATATATAAAAGATTCCCAAAGGGTAGCATTAACTTGATGAAAACAATGCAAACATGAATACTCACCACAGGCTTCATTTGATTTATGCTCCCCTCGTGACGGCACCATCCCTAGCAGAGAACTAAATCTAGGTAGCTAGAGAGGCCTGGCTCACTAGACTGCTGGCCTGATATGGAGAGTTTGTGTGACAATCCCAGGTTTCAACATCAGCCTCACTTTACTTTCCCAAGCACCCATGTGTGGAGTAAGACAAGTGCGAGTGACAGCAGACTCAGGCTTTGTAATTTCATCGAGCGAAACAAGTGCCTTGGAAGGGTGATTAAACCCGGCGTGTGCAGAAGGTTTCTTACTCACCGATCCTCAGGGAGTGGGGGCTGGCAGTGATCTTCATTAGCCACACCAGAAGGAGCACCAAAGGCGCCAAGACCCGGGGCATCTTCTATAAATCCTCATGGAGCCCTGTGGTGGTCTGGGCATGACATAACTCTGCAAAGAGGGAACATTTCACTGTTAGTGATACTGGTTGTGGAACCAGCAGTGCTTGTAGAAGCATCCCAATTGAAGGGTCAGTTCCTCTTGCCTCCTCCAACCTGACAGAAGCCAGGCAAAAATGATAGTGAACCAGATCCACTAACCACACTTCCCTGACCACCAGCTACTCCCTTGATTGCTACTTCCTGACCCAGGTCCCCACCCAGATTCAAGGCGCAGGTTCCCACCTCCAAAATCCAACCTAGTAACTCTATGAAAGATGAGTGATGGCAGGAGCCACTTGGAAACACAGAGCAAAACATTATCCTATAAACTTCAACCCCTAAATATCCATATTGAATCCTACGGAGCAATTCGAGCACCCAGCTATAGGACTAGGCACTCTAACTTTTGTGCCTGTGTTTGAGAACAAAGCAATAAATCGGAAGGTTCCTAGCCACCAGAGGAGTAAGCTTCTGGAGGAGTAGTGGGGGCAAACACCCTAAGGAGTTTGAAGATGGAGCTTGACAAATTTGTGAATGGGATTAAATGGTCAGTCAGAGGAAGTGGCTCATTCCAGTAACTGAACGGGCAGCACCATAACAGAATAGATGCTTTTAACGGGCCTCATTAACAGCTTCATAGAGAGATTATAGCTTATAAGCAAAACTACTGTCCCTTGTGCTGATGAAGTTATTTCCATTGGCAAAAATGCCTTTAAAATACTGACTTTGAGTATTCCATCCAGTCATTCATTTGATCCTCCTCCAACCCACTGGGAAACATATTTCCTATCATCTGGTTTCTCTAACGCATGGGGCCAAATTCTGACGTCTGGATAGAGGCAAAATTTTGAGTCTGACTTTGAGATCATGGGGAGTTTTGTGGGAGAAAAGACAAAACTTTTGGCTGGTAATTTTGTAATACCCGGACCTGATCCTTACCATTCTAGCTATCATTTCCTGCTCCACCACAGACTTCCTGTGTGACCATGGGCAAGTCCTTTAGCTGCTCCGTGACTCAGTTTCCCATCTGTAAAATGTGGATAACATCCCTGCCTTACCTCCCAGGGCAGCTGGGCGGAGAAACACATTAAAGATCATGAAACACTTTGAGATCTGTTGATGAAAAGCACTACATAAGAGATTATGGGTGGGGAAATAATACTTTATATCACACCTTATCACACCCCTGTGAGCTATTATTCCCATTTTAAAGATAGGGAACTGAGGCAGAAAGAGACAAAATGACTTGTCCGGGGTGTAAGAGGAATTCTATAGCAGAGGAGGGAATTGAATCTAGGTCTTTGGCTAGTGCCCCTAACCACTAGGCCATCCTTCCTCTCATTCCATCCAAACCCTCTTATTTGCAAACTGGGGCCAGGACTTTCAGAAGAGACTTAGGCCCAGATCCCGCAAGGTATTCAGGCCACTAGCTCCCTTTAAGGAACCCCAAATCATTGAAGCCCACACTCTCTGTGTTTGGGTACTTGGTGTGAAACATTATAAAGGGTGTGAGATTTCCAGGTGGGCAGCACTTTCTGAAAATCAGACCCTTTTAAAGTGCCTCACGTGGGGGTCCCAGAACTCTGGGCCCCTATAATCACTGCTCCCCTTCTGAAAATCCAGGCTTAAGGATTTTATTGTTTTGTTTTGTTTTGTTTTGGTGACCACCGCAGAACACTAGCGGGATCCAAGAGCCCTAAAATGCTAAGCGTATGGGAAACCTGTTCCTTAGAACAGCAGCATCAGACGGCAGAGCAACGTATAATCTGAGCATTTTGAAGCCATTATTTCAAAACTTTCCAGTTTATTGACAAAACAGCAAGATCAAGTGAAATTTACTCACTGGTATTACAGCCAGACGTGTGGAATTGGCTCACTCTCGCCATGTTACAGACACACACACAAAGTTTCTCACGCCTATTCTGAACAAAAATAAAACAAGATCCCGAGAAACGATGAGTAACTCTCATTGACTCCGAGGGCATCCAGAACCTTGCAGGTTTGGATCTAAAGCTCCCTGAGAAGCCCTGTGATTTTTTTAAAGCACCCTTCTTGCACCACTTCCTCAATTCAGATGCAGTGATGCTCTGAGCAACCCCCTCATTCCCCACACGGGATGTCAGACTGGTATTTGCCTTCCTTCTCACCCACTCCCTCTGTATGACCAAGGCAGCCTAGGAGAGAGAGACTCTAAATACCTTTTCTGAGATGCAACAGAGAAACTTGGCAATTGCTAGTTTCCCCATTACAACCCTGCTGCAGTCTCCCAGCTACTGACACTTCAGCTGCCTGTTTGTTCCAAAGAGCAACCAATCACAAGGTATATTGTACCAGAAACTAGCAGAAGCATTGGAAGCTTCTTCACTGCACTATCATCTATAACATGTCACCTGAGTTCCCACCCACTTCCCCACCCTCACCAATCCATCCTCTCTCACTCACTCTCTTCTATGGCCTGCGTCTCATCTTCCTCCCCGGCCTTCAGGTTGCCAGCTGCCAGTGGCATTTGGGAAGCAGAACTCTAGGAACCAGCGGGGCATCACTGCATGATTCAGTCCCAGGAAACGTTTCAGACTTGTCAGTGTTTGTTAAATGGAATGTAAGGAATCAAGAGCGCTAAAGTGGAAGCAAATCGGTCTCATCAGGGAATGCAGCAACAGTCATGTCGCAAAACATGACGAAGAGTGAAAAAACAAATCCCGTTATCAAGGTGCTGGCCCAGCTCCCCTGATGGAGAAAGTGTCTTAACCTATGGAACTCCTTACCCTATGATTATCCCCCCATCTATGTACCCTTCCCTCCTTAATAACACCTTACATTTCTCTCATTCTCAAAGGGATCTCAATAAAGGATTTTTGCAATCAATCCAATGTGCCAGCTAGTCACAGCTAACATTTTCCATCCACCACAGAAATGCAGCCACCTCTGAGGAAGAACACACCAGTATGTTAATGGTGCACAATAACACTTAGATGAGGGCAGGGTATGAAGAAGGTTGTCACAGCCAATCAAAGCTGCAGGAGAGATTCAGTTAAAAGGTATCCACACTGGAAATTGGCTGGGATGCCTAGCTCCTATATAGCACTTGTCATCAGTAGTTCTCAAAGTGATTTACAAAAGAAGGGCAGTCTCGTTATCCCCATTTTACAGATGAGAAAACTGAGGCATAGAGTGATGCCTTGGTCACCCAGCAGGACAGGGCCAGAGCTGGGACTCTAACCTAGCTCTCCTGAGTCCCAGTCCAGTGCTCTATCCACTAGGTTAGCATTCCCCCTTTCTTGAAAAAAGTTGCACGGGATCATTAATGTACAGGAGGGGATCTCATTCTATACCTCCCCAAGAGGGCAGCTGTGCAGGAGTGGCTTCTGGATCTGTGCACTTGCCCACTGAACATACAGCAGCAGAGTTCGGGGGAAGAGTCAGATCATCGACCATACGGTGGTGACCTCCAGGCCACCTCCATGGCTTGCAGCCAAATGCCATCTGGATTTGGTGAGAGGGCAACATGCAAGAGTCACAGGGAAGCTGCTGCCTCAGCGTCACCAGCCTGGAGTTCATAGTTAAAAGCCAAACGATGACTGCACGGCCCATGCTGTGCTTGGCTATGAGACCAGCAGGGTTGTAATTACCTAGAACATGGAGCACAGAGGGATGCTGCGGTCACCTAACATGTTATCCACAGCTAGGAACAACTTCCCAGTGCTTTGATTGCTAGTGTGAACCCGAGGAACAGCTGGCAGGGAGAGAAAGGTACCTTGGCGTTTGCCAGCTGGCAGACACTGAGCAATCAGCCCCCCTCCTTCTCACTCTGCACACACACATCCCCCATCTGGATCATATGCTTTGACGTGCCCAGAGAAAGCAACACAAGAATCCTTCCCTCTCCTCCCCCATGCTCCCATCACTAGATCCATGCAACCGAAGGGTAGGAGCAGACAGAAAAGCAGCAAGAACCTCTCTCTTAGTCATAAAGCACCAGGGTGTTGCGCTGCCATTTAGGAAGGCAAACAAGAGCCTTGCGAGGCGTCTGCAGCAGATTGTTAGAGCTGCCTTTTCCTCCCAGCCTGCCGAGCCCAGCTCCCTCCCCTGCTCAAAATTCTCTCACTCGCTCGCTTAATTGAGACACGAAAAGGTAACAAGCGCGGCTCCTCGCTTCCCCTCACTGGGAAATTCGTTTTGCCTGAGCTGAAAAGTTTCCTGTTCTCCCACAATGCTCACTGCCTTGCTGCTGTGAAGTCTCTCTCTCTCCTTCTCTCTGTAGCAGTGTGGCCTGTCCCTATTAACTCCCGCTCTGGGCACTCCTTTTCAGTCCTGTTGTGGCTCACAGCATCCCTTTCCGGGGCCGTTTTGATAGCAACTGAAGTCCTTGGTCACAAAATAAGCCAAGCGATAACGCATCCTCAACATCATGTCCAACATCGTGACTCGACTGTTCATACATCACCCCGGTTCCTCAGCCACCTCCAGGGCTCTTCCTCCGTCTGCCTGGCTGGTTGGAGCTCAGCCTTTTGGCCCTGCTTCCTTCACCTATTAGTGTGTTCCTCTCCTCACCACACCACGCTGCAGCCCCTTGCTGCTTTTTAATAACTGAACTACCTGGTTCCTCACTCGTCTTGTAATCAGTGCTGGCTTAGCCCCAGGCTGTTCCATTCTCTCTCAGACACCTGCATTTTACTGCCATGAAATACACCTTCCACACAGCTTTACCTGGCAGAGGGCTTCAGGGCAGGGGTGGGGCATTTGCTAACAAACCACACGCTCCCCTAATAACGCAGAGAAACTTCCACAGCAAAGGAGAGGGGGAAAATAAATTCACCTGTCTATGGCAAATGGGGGCGAAAGGCTTTCAGAACTGTTCTCATCCTCTTTTCTCCAGAGGGAAAGAGAATGCATACAAGAAATGCAGGCATTCTGTCCATGGAGAACATGACCCACAAGCTTCCTAGAAAGAGACAGATGGCCTCTGTTAGAGTCTCTGTCCATGGTCCTGAGGCCTTCCCCCAGCCAGCAGGTTCACAGGGAAAACACATGGATCTCCTTCGCAGAAGCTTTCATTTGTAGCACTAAAGACATTCTAAGACTAAAAACTACCCTGGAAAGCAGTAGCTGTTTGAAGCACAGAGCATCTGCTATTGTTTTAGGTCATGATACTCCAACATCCTTAAGAATATGACCTTGCCAGGTAGAGAGAGGTCAGATGGAAGATGTGCCTCATAAATCACTTATAGCGGTAAATGATCTAAAATCTTTGGCTGCTCTCAGGAAAGGAAGGAAGTGTAGTTTTTGCTGTAAGCATTTCAAACCAGTGTTTTAAAGGCATTTAGGCATTTCTGCACGGAGAGTGAAGACACAGCTGCAGGAAGGGTCATCCAGTTAGCACATCTCAGCACTTGAAGAGAGAATATGCAGGGGAAGGTGATATTAAAGATAAACACCTGTTGGACTGAGACATGAAATGGATTTTCCCCCTCCCGCAGTTCAGGCTTCAGGGTTCCAGCTGGTTAGGTAGGGATTCACCACCTAGCAATGTATTCGGGGGGAGGGTTTTATTGCTTTCCTCTGAAACACCAGGAATGGCCAGGGATGGAGATGGGACATTGGACGGGGTGGGCCGGGGCTCTAAGATGGCACCAAGCACTTTCTCTCTCAATTGCTTGGCTGGCTGGTTCTCGCTCATACGCTCAGAGTCTAACTGATCATCATAGGAGGGGTTGGGAAGGAATTCCCCCCCAGGTCAGATTGGCAGGGACTCAGGTGGGGGTTCCCTGTCCCCCTCAGTGGGTAGGTGTGGGTCACTAGCCAGGATTATCTGGATCAATCTCACTTCATCACATCCCTGCCATGGCGGGGGCCTTGGGTGCACCTAGTTCTCTTCTATTCTCTACCTGTGGCATGTAACAGTCAAGTCCCCCAGTGGGCTGTAAAATGTGCTTTACTGTTTATCTTTACCAATGAGTTTGTATGAAATGTGTGGCAAATATGCTCAGGTTTGCAAAGGCTGGTGTACATCCACTTTCCATTGATGAAGTGGTGAACTAATTAATAAATCTGCATTGCTTGTCTTGAGCAGGGCGAGAGGGTCTTTTCCTGAGGTACAGAGCTGGGGGGGAATTGGGCTGGTGCCTTTCTCTGTGTGATTGATGAGTGGCTCTGGGAGGATTCATGCGATCTAGCTGGGAGTAGGGTTCCACATGCATTTGTGCTGAGTGATCACAGTGCCTGAAGGGGTTTGCTGCTGGTCACTAGCAAGGTGTTGCGAGAGACTGCCCTGTCTGGAGAGTTAAGGGGGCACAGTGGTTCCCATGGTCCCAGGCTCCACCCTGGGGATCCCATCACACAAATCTCCTGAGTCCCCACTGCCTCCTCATGCCTTTAAAAAGTAGCACAAATTTCTCCCTGCCACTACAGAGCCAAGAAGCCCAGGTTGTGTCTCTGAGGTCCAGCTCCTTCCAGTACCTCCTTGTAGTGGGGCATCTACACACCATGCCTTATCATGACCTAGCCCTTACAGCAGCACTTCCTTGTTCCAGTTTGCCCTGTCCTCTGTGCTGGCACCATCACGCTCCTCTGTAGCTCTCCATCTGCGGCTGGACCACATGAAAATTTCTCCTTTAATTTAACAAAAAAGGCTAAAATCCTGGGATTTTATTTTTTTTTTGAACTGCTCAGGATTTATCTTTATTAAGAAACAATGAAAGTTTAAGCCCCATGGTCTCTAAGTGCTAGGAATACCCAGGAAGACCTTTGTTTTAAGCTGGGACCTTCAAGCAAAAGGCCAAGAAGAAGCTAGAGGAGAAGGGGGACAGACGCAGCTGAGGGACCTCAGCAGATAAAAGGAAAGACGGCAGGTTCATTCCCAGCTGAGGGGTCTTGAGCTACCTTTGAACAAGGGTGGGTGCTACTGACCCCCTCACAGCTCCTCTGATTTACAGAGCTGCAAAACTTTGACACAGCTTCAAATATTTAACTGCTTTAAATACGCTGATCATGAGAATTACCAGGCTGACAGCAGCGTATCTTAGACACAGCTTCTGGTTAAGCCTGACTCTAAAAATCCTCTTCGGTCAACCCTCCCCCTCTCCCCCCACAGATAACTCCCCCATCTTCTCCCTCCTCAGCACCCTGGCCTCACACAGCCTCTTGCCAGTTGTCAACAAGGCTGGTGCTTTCAGAGTGTCACATTTATTGAGCAGAAGGGCCCTGAGTACTTTACAGGTCATCACTTCAATGAGGCAACCTACGGAGATATTGCAGCAGCCATTCTGCATCTGTGCAGCTACACTAGAGTGGGTAGTGTGTGAGGGGAGGGGGTGCTGGTGTAGGTGTAATCTATGAGAATAAATATTAGGTAAGCATAATTTAAATCACTCCATGTGGAAGTAAGCCAGGGCACTGGAGCTAACAGCCCCATTCTTACAGAAAGAGCCATGGGATCTTTAATGACCACAAGCAGTCAAGGTGCTGGTTTTATATCAGCTCAGAGGGATGCACCTCCAACAGCACATCATCCACTCTGAGGCACTGGCTAAGTACTCAGAGGGAAGAATGACATCTACTGATTCATCAGTGCCCCTTTCATTCAGCCCAGTCCCCAGACACATCAGGCCCTAATCGAGTTCAATATCTGAAACAATAATTAATTGTATTATGGTGGTGCCTAGAGGCTCCAATCAGGTCGGACCCCCCACCCCTCATGCTAGGTGCTGTTCACACATACAGCAGAAGACAAAGCCAGTCCTGAAGAGCTGAGAGTCTTAGGCCATGTCTAAACTGAATTCAGAGGCATGACCACAGCATGTGTAGACCTACCCGGGCTAGCTCTGATCTAGCTAGTTCCAGTAACAAGAGCAAGGAAGCTGCTGCAGCACAGGTTGTACAAACTGGCACATTTCAGGGCATTTCCCCTCAGTCCTCCAACAAGGACAGTCAAGCTCAGACTTCCTGGTCCCCAGCCACTGCCTTTTTGGGTGGAAACCTGTGTTTCACTCCCTTGAGACTGGGATATTTCCAGGGAATCTGGCTCCCTGCCTTCACGGTGTTATTCCCAGCAGAGGCAGGCTGTCTGAGCACACCTGCTCACTTGCTCTCCAGAGACAGTTAATAGAGAGAGCTCATGGTTACTGACACCACACAGGGGAATACCAGGTAACAGTAATACCAGAGGGAGCAATCTTTAATATTTAATTGCTGTGTAGACGAACCCCTATATCGCGCCGTCCCTGAGTATCCCCAACTATAAATCTGGTGTACTACATACTTGCTTCACATGGGGAGCCAAGAAACGTAATATCGCTAAAGCACTTTGCAACCATGAGATAAAAAGGGATGCAAAAGTGCAAACTGTGCACCAACTTTCTCCTTACAGTACGCAGCTGCATATCAATATCACTTCCACTTATATTAGCTCAAAGTCATACAACACACAACACATGGGAAGAATGAGAGCTTAGGTTTTTACTCATTTCACCTAAGCATCTCTCATTAGAGCATGACAGGAGCGTACAAGGTGACAGACATTTCTAGGACCTCAACGTTAATGTGATGGTAGATAGAGATCCTTTGAGAAAGCCCTTACCATGGTGTCTTCTTGGCATAATGCATTCCACGAAATCACAAAAGCACTAGAGGTGCTCAGTAAATGATCTCCCCCCTCCCAAGGAAAACTTTTAATGTAATGCATTTCCCACAGGTTTTTCAAACTTTCTATTGAAAACCCCCAAAATGTATGTGGTCAGCCAATTATGATTTCTCTTTTTGGCTTGCTGCAACTGACATTTTTATTTTAGTTTAAACACAAAAAAAATTTGGTTGACAAAAAATGATAATTGATCAATTTTGAGAGAGTCAGTTTTTCAATAAAAGCCTAAGACTTTTTGAGGAAAATGGATATTTTTCCAACACATTTTCATGTAACTAAAAAGTCATTTTCCATTGGAAACATTTTGATGGAAACATGTTGCCCAGCTCTTAAAAAAACCACAACCACCAACAAAACATCTTGTTCATGGGTGGTTAGAATTTCTCCTTGCTTGTTTACGCTTTGCATAAAGTGCATTCTACTGTATGAATCAGATCTGTGAACATTCCAGTGGAGTTTTTTCTTTTTTTAAAAAAAGGAACAAAAAACCCCAACCACACCATTCTTAAATGTATCAAAATGCTCTCTGGGCAAGAGAAGGAAGATTAATCTATTTATTTCACTTACAACTGCAGCAGAGTCAAAAAAAGATGTGGAGTGACTTCTACCAAGGCCACCTAAGAGAGGCAGTTTCTGGCCAAAAGGCTGGCTTTACTTCTTTTCCTGTCTGCCAAAACTGGACGTGAAATAAATAGATTAAACATCCATCTCTTGTCCAGACATTACCTTGATATATTTAAGAGATGCTCAATGACTCTTTTGTCTGAGTTAAGGAACAGGCCAGTTAGGAATCACTCTGTATCTAAGACACCTGTGAGCTAGGCTGGTTTGTATGTTGTATGTCAGCAGGAATTTCTCTGTGTGTAAGTGTGTACTTCTCGGAGAGTTGGAGTGTACATTCAAGAGTGCCCAGGAAAGAGGGCAGCATGCTGGACTAAGAACATGCACAAGAGAGCACACGGATAATGCTTTTGAGAGAGCACAGCAGTTAGCATGAAAGAGCAAAAATATGCTCAAGAGAGCAGGTGGAGCAAGTGGGCCAGTGTGCAAGGATAAGAACACACACAAGAGAACAGGTGTGTAAGCATGCAGGAGGAGACATGCACGAGAAACTCCAAGATATCACACGCTCGTGTGCAACAATAGCTATGTACATGAGAAAGCACATGTGTAAACAGGAAATGTGCAAGCCCAGAAACATGCACACTAATCCACATGCTCTCTCCCATGAGAACCTGTGCTTGAAAGCACAGGAGTTAAGAGCACATGCATGCAAGAGTAGGAAGGTACAAATCAGAGCACATGGGTTACTGTGCACTTATGCAATCTATGGAGCAATGGAGAAGCCTGCAGCAATAATAAATAAATAAATAAACACCACCCAATCTCCCGGCAAAGAAGCTCCAAAGCACGAACCAAGTTCCTGATGTTCCGTGTAGAAGGGATTTAATTGTACAAGTGAAGCTTTTAATCTTGGTTGTAGAGTAAGAGGCACAAAAAGACTTCAAACCAGACACACGTGTTTGATGAACGATTGAACACCAAGCAATCAGAGGCTGCAGTGTGGCTCAGATGAAATGTCATGCTCCTGAGGGGGTGGGAGAGAATGAGCAGCTCCGAGTTTCCCTTGCTTGCAGTAAAAAGCCAACTCCTGTGAGACTCCGCCGGCGGGGAAGTGCAGGTAGCCTGGGGCCGACAACAAACACCACAGAGACAAATTCCACTGCATAACTTTTCTGCCAAAATCTCTAATCTTCCTAGCTGGGTTATGGTAGCAGGAGATCAACCCAAGAGCCTTGGATCTTTCGCACAATTTGAATAGGGATTTGTAAAGAAGAATCACTGCGTGGGAGAAAAACAGTCTATCTTAGGTGTGTATCTGGTCCCATTATCAGCAAGCCTCAAAATCCTTAAGGAGTTTACCCTCTCAACATTCCCAGGAGGTAGGCAGTATCATTGCCATTGTACAGATGGGGAACTGAGGCATGGCAGGGTAGTAAACCCAGGACTTCAGTGTCCCAGGCTTGAACCCTCACCACTAGACAATTCTTCCTCTCTTTGCTCGCTGCACTGAATGACAGCTCTAGGGCAGGCATCATTAAATGGACAGAACACAGGATAGGGAGACCGCAGTCCTTAAGGTTCTTGAGTCTGAGGCCAACTCCCTCTGTGGGTTTGAGCAAGTCACTTAACGTCTCTGCCTCAGTTTCCCCATATGCAGAATGGAGATAATAACCCTTACCTTCTACAGGGGTTGTGAGGAGTGTGTTTTTCAGAAAGGGTTTGAGGTTGTTTGTTGTAAGGACTGGCTAAGATTTTTAAAGCTTCCTAGCGGATTAGGACGCCCTGTTCCCAAAAACTTTAATGCTTTGAAAAGCTTACAGTGAAATCCCAATAAGAGCTTTGTCACTGACTTAAATGGACACAGCATTTTCCCTTCAGCTGTCAAGTGTAAGGGGTCAGCGTGTGCCAAACCCTTAAGTTCTTATCCAGTGTTGACTGGGTCCTTACTCAGGTAAAACTCCCTTTTCAAGACACAGCCCGACAGAAACAGGAAGAGGATCATCACACTCAGGTGGATCCCATCCCTGAAGTTAAGTCTTCAGTGGTCAGTGCGGGATCTCTCAACTTCTGTGAGAACAGTAGTATCCGGGCCTATACAGGAACACCACAACTGGACAGAGGGTCAGAAACAACGTAGCACCTGGGCTGAAAATATATTCTGAGAGGATGAAAGGAGACCAAACACAACCAGCAGGCTGTCCACACCTTAACCTAGTCGTGTTCCGGAACGACTCCCAGAAACACCACTCCTCATCCGTGACCCTTGAATCCAGCGGTGAGCCCTGCAGGACCCTACCCTGGGCTGGATTTTCAATCTGTCTCAGTGTTGGCTTAATGCTGGCCTCAGCCAAATGAACTGACATCACAGAAGTGGAGCTATGTTCACACCGAGTGCTTGTAAAATCCATGCATCACACTTTCTAGCTGCGAGCCCAGGCTCACTCACTCTACTGCAAATGTCACCTGAGTCATTGATTATCCTTGTTAGCCAGTCCTAGCCCTGCTCTGATGCTGGATATTCCAATCCATTTCGATGTTCTAAGATTTGTGGAACACCATCTATCTGCCCAGGTAAGTACATAGCTTCCACAGCCATGTCGTATCCAAGCATCTCACAGATATCCATGAGGGCATCTTCACAGCACCTCTCCGAGGTAGGGAAGTGTTGTCCCCCTTTCACAGAAGGGAGAAATGAAGCTCACCTAGATTTAGAGACATGCCCAATGTCAGAGAGTGAGTCTGTAGCAGAGCAAGGAATCGAATCAAAGTCTCCTGAGTCCCAATCCAGTTATCTTAACCATACAAACCTTCTCCTGGTGCCATTTGAGTTTCCTTTAACCTGCTCTCTGACCCAGGAGCTTTTCCATCTTAACCCAGACCTGATGCTTGTTGGATTCACTCCAGTTCCGAAGTGCTCCAGCAGGATGTGGCTCTGTCTAGTTATGTTTCTATGCAACTCATCTCAAACCAGCTACGAGCCCAGCAGGCCTCTGACTACCCCAGATGCCCACTACTCTTCAGCCTCGCTCGTTCTGTGTTCCCAGCTGTCACACAGCCGCCTCTATAGGGACTCCTAGACCCAAAAGAAAAGCTGCAAACTCTCCATTTCCCACATCGCTCCCTTACACAAGTGGCATGGCCTTTGCTTGGGAAAACCTGGTATAAAGGGGGTGGGGAGAGACGCAAGAGTGGATTATGAAAGTGAATGAAACCAGTTATTCATCTCACCTTCAAACCATTTCCTCCCCCGATTTCTGCTGTGGGAGAGCTATGGCAATGGATCGCTCATTCTGGTTAATGAAGAGTTAACTCCCTAATGCAGCTGTGTCCTCCACCCCCTCCTCATCTGTCTATTTAAATCAACATCCCAAAAGAGCTGACTGAAGAGGGAAGCAGAAATGTTGAGATGCCTGATTTACAATCAGGGCAAATGGGCAGGTTTGTTCTGTGCTAAAAGGACCCTGAATTAAAACCTCTGCTCCTTCCTGGTTCACAAATGGTTCCTGCCCTGAAGACCTGTCACTTCGGAAGCTGCCTGTACTGAATGCTCAGCTGTCTCCACTTCCGATAGGTCTGCAGAGCAGCTGGGAGCCTACTTTCCACCCAGGGTAGAGAGAGAAACAGCACGGATTGGGCTAGCCATCGCCGTACACACCCGGCGCGCCAGGCAGGTTTGTACTCATGCATAGGTGCTGGAATTAGGGGTGCTGCCGCACCCCGGCTTGAAAGTGGTTCCCATCTTATCCAGGGTTTACAGTTTGGTTCAATGGCTCTCAGCGCCCCTGCTATACATATTGTTCCAGCACTCCCCTGTATTCAGGTGGCGAGATCATGTGCCACTCTGGCTATCTTGCTATTTTTAGCACACTAGCTTGAGCAGAGCTAACACATCTCTCCACCCGCCATGGGACCAGTGCTCCCAGCTGCAGTGTAACCATACCTTAGACAGCTGCTTCTCCAGAGAGACACCCCAGCTAAGAAGGGTCTTGCTTTGGGAAGGTTGTTACACCCCTGAATCTCAAACACATATTTGAAACACTGGGACCCACGTCGTTCATGACTGATCGTTATATGCTGAACGTGACACGCGTGTCTGTGTGTGCACACGTACACGTCTCTATGGGTACGTAATGTGCAGAGGATGGCGCCTGGGAGGAAGGTTGGTTCTTTAGAGAGGGGGAGTTAGGGAGAAAACTTAGCTACGAACGACCAGTGCAAAAAGGACTGGTGCATAAAAGCATCGACTCCACAGTGCAGAGTAAGAACACACCCAGACCAAACTGTGTGCAGTTTCCTATGAATGACGTGGTGCCAGATTAACTCTGGCCCCATAAACGTCCTTACACTTCTCAGTCTATGATACCAAGCCTGATGACAACCCCAGAAAACCGCTCTTTAGAAGCCAAGCGAACGCAACGCCCCATTAGATGAATCTTTTTCCTGAAGTTGTGGCTTCTCCTCTCTGCTCAAGTAGACAGCACGACTCTGCAATCACTTGAGCCTCCTAGGAAGAGAGTTAATTCCTCTGGACTGCCAGAGTGGACATTTGTCCTCATGTCTCTGATCTCAGAACCATTTCACGTGCAAGCTGCATGAGGTCAGTCTGGCTGGGATCACTCGGGATGACAGGATATAGGAAGTGGAGGCAGCTGACCACACTCCTAACTGGTCACGCGAACCCTGCTGCTGTGCTCTAATGGTTCCCTGGTGCGCTCTGATGTACTGCATAGTCCACAGGGCCAGTTAGTGCACGGGAAGCTAGAGTGCTGTAGAATGCTGGCTTGCTGCATGTTAACTCACCATGCATGCAAGCCCTCAGACTCCTTCATGGGATTCAGAACTCCCTTTCCCCTCCTACTAGGCATCCCGACCCTGCTCTCTTTCCTCTATTGCCTTCCAAGGAGAAAGAAAACACGAGCACCTCCTTCTCCACTGCTATTTTAATGTGGGGCCCTGGGACAGGTCCCATGGTGAACCACGTCATGGATTTCTATTTTAGGTGCTTACATGAGCCCCATCACGGTCATCTGGACACCTCACAATCTACAATGTATTTGTTCTGACAACAGCACTGTGAAATAGGGCGACGCTATTATCTGAGACACAGAGTGTTTGGGCAAACGACACATGGAAGGGAAGCCAGGTCTTCCTAACCCCAAGCTCGCACCCTTCCTATCAGACCATCCGTCCTCTCAGAAAGGACAGAGGGAGCTGCTGTAGCACGGAGCAGGGCAAGCCATCCTGGGGTTTATTGGAAAAAATATTTGACATTCACCCAGCGAAAGGGCTGGGCAAACTATACACCACACACGGCCCCAGTGAAATGCAGCCACCTCTGGGGTGGAGGGCGGCAGCCAAATCAGCGCATGATGCACTGCGCTACAGAAGGTGGGAAGGAAATTTTGGCCCAGGACACCAGAACTGACTTCTGTTCTTCAGAACAAGTGCCTTGGGATCTTTTGGGCCACATCCTCAGTTGGTGTAAATCAAGCAATATCCACTTCCTGAAAATTTGCCCAGTTGCCTCAACACTGCGCAGGTGACTTCAACCGTTACAGTCTCATGCCCCTTGTCCCAGCCACACAATGTAACACACAGATTTCTATTTACCTCTTTGAGACATATGAAGGAGGGAGTTGTCTCTGTGGGGATTTGAACCTTGGGCTGCTCTTCACTAAGTGCTTGGAATACTAAACCCTCCCTTTCCCCTTTCCTCTTTGCACCCCGATGCTGCTAAGCCCCTAGTCCACCACATCCAACTGGCTTTGCAGGGCCTGAAGTATTAGGAAGAAATTCTCCATCTGGCTCCAGCTCTACCATCTCTGAGAATCCAATAAAGATAAAATCAACAGCCACTAGTGTCCCAGCCCTAAGAACCCACAGAGCTCTTCATCCAAAACTCCCTTAGCTGGCTGGTAAGGGAAACAATTTGGTAGCATTGAAATCTTTGCTCTCTCTCCCCTCCTGCCTCCACACTCCACACTTTGGAGTCTTACTGCCACTCAAGTGGAAATTGGTCTCTGGGGAAGAGGGGGGCATGGGATTTTCAAATGCCTCTTTTTTGAGCTGATAGCAGCCCTTTCAGCCCCAATGTTGCTCAAAAAGGTTCATGGCGACAGAAATGTATTTTTATGAGTGCCTCAGAATGAACTCTTTTTAATAGCTCCTTTTTTAACCACTTTGAAATAATTGAAGTCTTCCATCAAATTACACCAAAGATCTCTCTGTGAAAAGCCTTTAATTTCCATCCACATAATGTAACTTCATCCAAAAGATGAACTCCGTGGGGCTTTTCCTTTTTAATATTATTTTTTCAAAAAATATCATGACGGGAAAATTTAATTTGATTTTAGCCTGACCAGAATGTTGGACTCTGCAACATTCTGTCAGCAGATCATAGCTGCAGCGGTAAATCACAAACCCACCCACTTCAACACGTCACGTTCAATCAGTTCAGGGCCCGCAGAAGCAAACTCCTGGTACGCACATAGTCCTGCAAGGGTAACTCAGAGGTACTGCAAAACTTGAGCATCACATCTTTCCCTTTAAGACTCCTCCATCCCAGAGATTGAGGCAGGCCAAAAAGAACAAAGATCTGGTGTACACATTCCTAGAGGAAGAGACGGAGGATAAATAGTTACAACACAGTAGAGCAGAATGTAGGTACAGTAGAACCTCGGTAATTGAGGTTGTTACTAATTCTGAAATATTTATAACTCTGAACAAAACGTCAACACAACACTGCAGATCATGCATGTTGGGTGAGCCTTTACTCTGTGCCTTTTGTATCACAGCGAGTTGGGAAAGCAGTCAGAGCCCGAGCCTATAATTTACTGGTCTCGGTGGATTAATCTCAGACCCTCCTGCAACGTCATGATTTTATAGTGAGTATTTGTGATTTAATCTCCTTTTTTATAGCGGTATTAAAAAAGGAAGGTTTTAGAATCCTTCCTGAATTACAACAACCCAGAAGCAGAGGCCTACGTGGTGGTTTGGACGGACTTGCATAATCTACTTGTAATTGACAAAAGAGGGGCTGTAAGAGTACAGTTGGGTGCAATGGATTAGATTCATCCTTAGCATAACTGCATCAGAGACTCTGGAGTGAACACAGCCACGGATCTGGCTCACCGGTCAGTAACACCTGGCTCCTACAGGGCCCAATCCAAAGCTCAGTGAATTGAGAGTTTCCATTGACGTCCACTGACGTTTTGGAGCAGGCCTGTCAAATACTGTTTATCCATTGGCTTGTATAAACAGCAACCTTCCCTTCCCCACCCATAACCCTCGCAAATTTTCTCCACATCCTTCCATTCAAAAGCCCTGCTCCCCGCTCCAGGCCAAACCACCGTATGCCCCATTCCTACGTGCTCTGCCAACACTCTGGGTCCCATTTTAAACCCGCGCCTCTACCACATTCAGTTTTTAAACACTGACATTAGGAGACTACAGCCAGAAGGAATCACCTTCATCATGACACACATCGGTGTCGATATATACACGGGTCTGAGAGCTGGCTGTGGCAGCAGAGAGCAGGAATACCAATGTCAGAATAACTCCCCTGAAGTCATTACAACCTATTATAATACTGAACCTGGGGGCTCGTTATTACTTGGGTTGTTGACCCAGTAGCAGCCACTGCAGTCTGCCAAGTAGGTTGGAACATGAGGACTCAACCTGTCAGTTATGAGAGTTTGGCGTGACTCCAATCTGCCGCATCAAGGTGGTAATAGAGAAGCGCCTATATGTGAATAATCATAAAGCACAGGTAGTTACGACTCCTTCTTGACTCCGAGGTCATACTCTGGCTGCCGTCACAGCTGGTGACTCATCCTGTGTTGATCATATCAAGTGAGTTGAGTAAAATCAGCCCTAACTTGCAATCCTTACAAAATATAGCAACCGTTGCAGCTACCTCTGGGGTGTAGGGTAGCAGATAAGTGGAGCACAGCACCCACCACACAAGAGTGACAGGAGAGGTAACTGTGGCCAAAAGCCCCTCAGCAAGCTCCTAAATCTGGTGAAAAGTGTCAGGGGATCTGTAATGTCCACACTGTAGAATTTTTAAGCCAGCCTATAGGGTTCTATGTATGCAGTGGGGTAGCCGTGTCAGGTCCAGGATATTAGACAGACAAGGTCGGTGAGGCAATATCTTTTACTGGACCAACTTCTGTTGGTCAGAGACACAAGCTTATTTAGAACTGAAGAAGAGTCTTGTGTACGCACGAAAGCTTGTCTCTCTCCCCAACAGAAATAGGTCCAATGAAAGCTATTAGCTCACTCACCTTGTTTCTCTCTAGGATTCGATAGTAAGCATAGAATTAGCCAGTCAAATCTTACAGGCTGGGGAGAGGATGTGGCATTCCCACCCTGCTCCCCAAATGAAGTTTTCACACGAGGTACAAGGTCAAACGTACGCCCTTGTTGGGGGATTGCCTTTAGAGGTAACAACCCATATTGGACCTCCAAGCTTTCTCCCCAAGTATGGCCATTCCTAATGTTTCCTACAGGACACCCCCACCCCTTGTTCTCTCTGCTAAGAAAGTCACACCTATTTTTCTTATACTTTAGTGGAACTATCTCGCCTCCCCTTGCCATGAATCAGCAGAAATTACTCACCAGATTTATTAAAATTTAAATTGTGGTAGTGTGGTGCACACTCACCAGTGCATTACTGTGGTACCTACGAGGCTCATTTTGCTAGGTGCTGTACAAACGTACAAGGAAAAGATAGACTGTGCCCCAAAGAGATTGCAATCCAAGGATAAAATGAGAGACAAGCAAACTGGAGGGAGCATAAGGTACCAATGAGACAATTACTATGAGAGAGGCAACAGTCACAGATTTATTGCAAACTCCTGTAGACAAAACAAGTCAGTGGAAGACCCCTGCATCCCTCTGTGATTTCACAAATCCTGGCACTCCCACTACAGCTGGCTTGAAAATTACTAGAGAAACAGGTTAAAATGGTCTATTAAATTGCACCGTTTTTCTGAGTCATTTCCACTGAACACTTTCATCTCACTCCAATTAAATTCTTTAAGACTTTTCTGTAAGGGGAATACTGAAATCCATTTTTTTTTTTAGTTAATATTCCTAGAAAAGTAATTAGGATCAACCAACAAGCAAACCATATATAAAATCAGCCAAACCACAGTTGGGTTAAGATCATACACACAGCCACAGGATACCGCTGCTGTGGCAGGGAGACAGAGCCAAGTGAGTCAGGTAGGATGTGTCATCAAATGGCTCTAGGGGCTTCATTTGCACCTATTATCATTTCAGACAAAGGGAACAGAGAGAAGGATTTGGCATGTCGGGGCTGCATGCAAATGTGGCCTAGTGGGAGGATGGGAGTAGGGTTACTAGGTTGCCAGAATGGGATAAATTCATCACAGTTCTGACTGGGGAAGGTTCGTCAGGTAATTTAATTAATAAAGAACATTCCCATTCATCAACATTCAAAAAGTCAATAAATACGAAAACCTCAAGCGGTGATTACTATGGCTTGTTTGTTTGATTTTGTTTTTTCCTTTGACAAATGGGATAGAACTGAGGATATCTTTACTAAATCCGTGGAAATAGCAACACCAGGTGATATTTATTAATAAGAGGCTGGAAAAAAACTTGGCTACTCTCCCTGAGATTTCACTCCTTCTCGGATTTTCATTTTCATCAATCAAACAAAATATGCAGAGTGGATGGCTACAAATTCGCCTTCCACCGCCCCGCTCCATTCCTTTAATGACTTTGCCAAAGGAGAAAAATTCCCATGTGGCCAAGGACAGCACTATTGGTTGTTTTAACCTGTTGTTATATTTAGTTATAGATGGGATCTAACTTGTGTTATCGACTTCCATTTCTGGAGTGAATGACACAATCAGCTGCCCCCCCATGCATCTGCCTACACCAGTTATGTTACAACTTAAGGGCCGGATCCTGCTTGCAGTCACTGCCAGGTATAGTGCTGGGGACTGTGAATAATCTCAGTGAGACGATGCTTACTACTCCAAGCTGTCTCAATGGAGTCGACAAGACCACTCATTAGCGTCAGTGCTTGCATAACTCATGCTAAGAGACTGTGAGTCCATGTCACCGACTAGGGGCTGGTCCATAGAAAAAGTTGACGAAACTGCTACAGCTGCCCACTAAGGGGCTTAAAACCTAGTGCTCTGCATGGTTGAGCCCCACTGGCTCCTAGCATAGCTGGAAGAGACTCTTGCTTTTACTTTCTTTTTTATTACATTAAAAAAATATAAAAGCTGAGATTGTCATAAAATAACATAACTCCAGGATCCAGGGCGTTTAGAAAAAAATATTCCCGGTATCATGAGACGTGGCACCGAGATCCCATTAGAACACAGTTAGACATTTTAGAGTAGGCTGAGCATCATTGCTTCCCCACAACTGGATTCAAGCCTTACGCCGTCCACAGATATCACTTGGTTACAAGGACCTGGCTAACTCCTGTCTACACGAACAGCTGAGCTGTGCTGAAGATGGGTTTCCTTGCCCAGTGATGGCTGTTGCCCAGATAGGATTTAAATCCTTGCAATCAGATCTATGTGCTGACTCCCTCACCATTCACCAGCTCTGCTGAAATCAGCGAGCTCCGTACTGGTCCAGGGAGCAGCCCACGGGGGTCAGATTGCAGAAACAGGGCCTAAGCCACTGACCTCCCTTCCAGAGAAAGATTTTCACCTGCATACACTGAAGGGCAGGGCGGGTTTCCAAGACACAAGCAAGCCACACGCACACACATCACATGCTATGGAAATTGATACAAACAAGAGCAGCTCTGAGTTAAGTCCAGACACAAGAGTGAGAAAGAAGGGTGCGGGTTTCTGCATGTCACATGGACACTCACAATACTTCTGACTGCTTTATGGGTTAATCAAAGGTTTCAGCCCCCAGCCCTTCCAGAGACTCCATAAGTCCAATTAATCACAATAATTAATGTGACGTGGATCCCAGAAACAGCTAACAATCAGGAAGGGAAGGAAGCTTTCCCTAGCTTCTAATATGTTACCTTTTACTAGCCCTCTTTCCCAGAACAGATCCTGTCCCACCAATGATAAAAAAATCACGTGGGTTCAAGGCTATATCATGTCCATCAGCATCTTCCCATATGGAGAAGAAACAGCCTTTTGTGCGTCGCATTTCAGTTATCCAGCCAACAAAAAAAGGTGTGTGTGGGGGGGAGGGGAATAAAGATTAAGACATAATAAAGATTAAGACAACTTTATTGGTTGATTTAAAATTATGCTTTGAAACAAAACCCTCTGGATTGGCAACCATGTATTTCAAGATGTAAAAAGATGGAAGAACACAAGCAGCACACGGAGGAATAAACAACCTCATCTCAGAGCGTCTATTTTGTCTTCATTATGCTATCGAGAAGGTGTTAATATACAACATACAGTGTATTAATCACCCCTCTAACTTCCAAATGTGAAATGCCTCATTAACCCTCATGTTGTTTTCAATTAGTTTGCTCCATTGGAAGGAAAGAAGGGAAGGCAGGTTTTCCCATGAAAGTACACTGTGGTTTTGAAAGTCTCAGGATCAGAAAAACCGATGTGGGTGAAACTCTTGCCCATCTACCATATACAGAGACCCACTGCTGCTGAGATGCAGAGCAGTGTTGAATTGCCACGGCTATTCGATGTGTTCTCTGGTGCCCAGGACAGACGATGGGTAACTTTTTCAAAAGCACCTAAATGACTTAGGAGCCTAAATCCTATTGTCCAAAGTAATGCAGGCACCTAGGACCAGATTTTCAAAGGGATTCAGGTATCTAAAGATACAAATAGACTGTGACCAGGTCAAGATTGGAGAGGCAGGAGCATTAATATATTGAGTAAAATGTTCAAAAGCGCCTAAGTCCCATTTTCAAAAGTGACAGGCATCTATCAGCCTAAATCACACTAACGTTCAATGAGAGGCTCCTAAGGGTAAGATTACCAGTGGCATTTGAAAACCTAAAGGTGTAGATAAGTGCTTTTGAAAACTAAGCCCTTAACAGGTAAGGTGCCGGTCTGCAACTTTAGGCACCTAAATACCATTAGAAATAATAGTTTAGGGGTCAGTGAAGGCCAATGTGATTTAGGCTCATAAGTGTCAATTTTTTTATTTTTTATTTAAATTAAATACATTTTTGTTTTTTAAAACAGACCTATTTCAAATCAAATGTGAAATCTATGTTTAGACTTAAATTTGCTACAATTTATTAAAGTCATTTAAATTAAATAAAAATAATAACAAGCCATACCTGTTTTAAAAGTTTTTTAAAAAGAAGTCACTGAACTGGCCACTGGCTAAGCACCTGGAGTACATATTTTCTGGGAGGTGGGAGGTGTGTGATTAAATAGATAATATGGGCCCTGATCTCTGTTTCTCTATCGCTGCATTCAGCTCTAACTTACACTCTGCTTCCTATGACCATATGGGCTACAGGCACCAGAGAAGAACTGGAATGCAATGCATTCTGACCATGCTCCCAGTCTCCCTGGCCTGCCCCCTATTCCAGGGACTGGTTGAGGGTGGCTTTAACATTTCTATCCAGCCGGGAAGTCCCCCTTGTACAGATGGTATTCCCTGGTGGTCCTCTCAGTCCATTTTGTGTCCCCTGGAAGGCTCCAGAGCCATGGAGAATTGGGGCCCAATACTTTACACATGTATAGATGCAACACATTTCATCTCACAGCCCTTAACAAAAGGGGGATGAGTGTCACTATCCCTAAGGAGGAATGGACCAACACAGAAACTGAAAATGATTTGTCCAAGGTTATACAGCAAGCCAAATAATTGAACTGGAAATTCAATCCAAGTGTCCGGAAGTCCAGCCACCTGGTCTAACTGGTAGTTCAGGCTGCCCTCTGCTATTGTTTGCAGAGGCTGGAAAACTCTTCATGCTGATGAGCTTACACAGTGGACCAGAAAGCAGCAAGATTTAGAGGTTTCTCCCCAAAATGAGAAGCAATAACTAAAAACTCCTGCATAGATCAGGTCTGAGAGAAATCTTGAGCCTTTTCTAATTAACAGGAGTTATGTGCATCACCCCCTAACAGTGGCAGCAAATCCCATCTAATCCCCTCATTACATCATGTGAGCTGTTTAACAAAACAGCCTTTTGTTTAAAGATGACACTTTAAGAGACAGACGGGACTGTCTGCCTTAGCCTCAACCTAAAATTTACAGCCAAACTGTAGATGGCTCCTTCCCTATTACCATGATCCCTTTTAGGGGGCTTATATATAACTGGCCCAAATGGTTTAATACATAGGATGACCAAGCCAAACTGCTCTCACATCATCTCCAGGCTCAAGACTTGAAGCCACATGCTGGTATAGGTTGCTATGGTTGCCAAGACTTAATGCAAACGGATGTAGGTAAAAAAGAAAGTAGGGTTGTTTTTTTTAAAAAAAAATAGTAAGACAAATCTGGGCCTTTTGCCATGAAAAATGTAAAGTTGTCCTTGACTCCAGAAGCAAATGAGGCATGAAACAGATCAAAATGGGATATTCAATATATGGATGTATTTAATATTTTATGAGACTAGAAATCTTGTTACAAAAGGTTTGGACAATAAATCAAGCAATGAGAAGCCAATTTTTTATTCTTTTGCATTGTGAGTAAAGTTTGACCAGCTGTATAATTTGCAACAGGAAAAAAGAAAAAATCCTTGTGCTAATAAAAGAATCTGAAAACCCCACATATGAAAACCAGAAATGACCGATCTAGCCATCAAGAGGAAAGATCATCATGAATCCCACGCATTATTCCATTTACACACCAATCTTTCTATGATTTTTCCTCTTCCTCAAAATAGAGCTTTAGTGGTTCATAGACCTCATGCTAACCCCCTGCACAGGGTGGAATTTCACTACTGGGTAGATTAACCCAGTTAACCCTTTATGGTTTTTATTTCATTTCTAAATTGTGGGGTGTGATGGGTCACATGAATCATATGCATTGTTTCCGCTCCCAATTGGAGAGCAGACTTTTCAATCTGCAGAGCACTGAACAATAATGAGCACTGCTGCCAACTCTCATGATTTAATCTTGAGTCTTGTGATATCTGGAATTTTTCTTAAAAGCCCTGGCTCCTGGAGTCAGGTGATTATTTGATTGATTTTTAGCCTTTGTGGTAGAGGAGAAAAGCTTAAAAGCCTGAAGTGAGTGCACCCTAAAAGTTCAGAGGTTTCTATTTGTTGCTCCCTGAATTGCCACTCTAAAACAGAGTCAGCCTTCCTTTGCAATCTTGGGCCCCAGTTCTGCAATGGATACGGTGCCTTCCCTCCCTTCCTTCCAATGCAGCAAATTAATTGAAAACAACGTAAGTGTTACTGATGCATTTTGCATTTGGAAGTTAGAGAGGTGATTAATACACTGTACATTATTGACACTTTCTCAGTGACATAATGAAGACAAAATATAAGCGCTGAGATGAGGTTGTTTATTCTTCCATGTGCTTCTTCCATCTTTTTACATCTTGAAATACATGGTTGCCAGTCCAGAGAGTTTTGTTTCAAAGCATAATTTTAAATCAACCAATAAAGTTTTATGTCTTAATCCTTATCCCCCCCGCTTTTTTTTGTTTGTTTGTTTCCCTGGAATTGTTTCATTTGATGTTCATTTCCCCCTTTGATTTCTGCACAATTCCACTGCATGGATCCAGTTGTAGGATTGGAGCCTTGACTGATTCAAATATTTGATTCAATTTTCACTATGGCCAACGCCAAGTATTAAAAAATCATGAGTCCAGTCCTCAAGAGCTGTGAGATGGGCTTAAAAATCATGAGATTTAAAAATAAACAAATGTGAGGTTCTTTTTACTTCCTTTTAGTTTCTGAACCTTTTTGGATGCACTTGAGTAACATTTTCAACTTCTCTGTAACCAGGAGGGCTGGAATTTAAATGATAGCTAAAATTCTCACAAAATCACAGGATTCCAGGAGCTGGGGATTTAAGAAAACTCACCAAGACTAATTACTGTACTTTGACTATTAAGGTTCTTTACTCACTTCTCTCTCTGGTCATAATTTTTGGGGTTTAGGCAAAATCCTCTGTTTTCCATTTTTGCACAGTCTCTTCCTTATGCTGAGATTATTGTAATGATCAAATAAATAGACATTTTAGTTTCTTTTTTCCTCTGTAACCATGATCCCAGTCTGCCTGGTACAAAATTTAAATCCAATATAAAAAAGGGAATAAACAATTTGGTATTTTTCAATCCTCAGACTATGGCATCAAGACACAATCCACAAAGCAGGTAACTCGGTTCTTTGTGACTCAGAAAGAAACAGAATGATCACTGAGTTATTTTCTTGTGAGATATATGTCAAATCCAACCCTAGAAATCCAATCATGGCTATTGATCCCTCAAGACCATCCTTCAAAAGAGTTTTAAAACCTCCTATCTCCATTTCACACTGATAAAAGCAAATTAATTCAAAGTAGAGGGGGGGAAATACATCATCAACTTTTGAACCATGAGACTTCATCCAGAGGAGCACAGTTCCTACATAAAAGGATCCATCAGTACAGCTTCTAGCAGAGAGATCAAACACACATTTCCCCTATCCTCTCATTTCCAAATTGCATACATACAGGCTTTAAACTTTTCATTAATGGCTCCAGTTACGCATTCTTGGGAAAATGAGTAACACTGAACAGGGAAAATGACCTTAGGAATGTCTTATCAACAGCGGGAGAAACAGACCATGTTATAACACATTTTAACTAACAAATAGTAAACATGATTTGGCATTTAATGCAGATAAGGGCTACTATGTTTAAATCATGTCAGATAATCATGGTTAGTCAGCCGGACATGGTTAACCTTCCAAGAATAGCAGATTTGATTTTAAGAAGGACACTACTTGTCTGCACTGATTATCAAATCATATTTGCCATCACGTTAGTTAACACATGTTGATTAACACATTTTATAACACAACCCAATTTCCAAGTGTGAAAACTCATTTCCAGATCGCTTTGTAGCAGGCTTTTTCCTCCCTCATTTCACAGAATACTAAAATACAAGAGACCAAACTGATCCACTGAATTTCAATTGGATTATACCAGGGATAAATCTGACCTAATAGTTCTTACCCACCTCTCAGCCATTCCCTTGCCCCTGAAGGATTGTTCCCTAAATATATTTGTAATGCTTTTTTTTCCAGTCTACATTTAAATGCCCCAAGCAATGGCATTTCCATAGCTTCCTTTAGAAGTTTATTGCTCTGTCTAATAGATTGCACCCTATAATGGTTACATACTAACAGCAGTTGAAGACTTAACGATGCTCAGCAGAGAGACAGAGTCCCTGCCCCATTCACCTGTACACTACACCAATAAAGTTTAACCTTCTTTCTCCACTTAGCCAGGCAATGGGATACCTTCCTTCCTCCCAGGCACCCTTCTGCCCTAGCAACAAACAAGAACTCTGGACCGTCTCTGTGTTTAAATCACTAAGTCTGTACATTGAATTTGCTTCACTCTCCCAAAATGAATTGTGGGCTAGAGGGTTACAGGTTTAAATCAGATTTAAGTGGGGGAGTTGGGGAGTAGGGAGATGTCCTTCACAAGTGGTGCAAGCAGAACATAAGAACGGCCAGACTGGGTCAGACCAACGGTCCTTCTATCCCAGTAGCCGGTCTCCCAACAGTGGCCAATGCCAGGTGCTTCAGAGGGAAAGGAAATGAAGTGGATTCGGAAGCAGAGGTCTGGTGTCTTTGTGAGTAACCCACCCACCACAGCCTGGAACAGGCTCCTTTTTGCCCCCATGCCAATCTCCCTGGCACTGCTTACCAAAGCCCTCCCCACCCAGCCCTGCATCACCCACAGATCCACTCCACTCTGCTGCTCACAATCTCTCTCAATTTCAGCAACAGCAAACTGCAGATCAGCCCAAATCCATCCTAACAGCAACAGGCTCCTCTATCCTAGCACACTGACTACTCCTACAGATCCTGATAACCCAACACTCTGGGCCGGATTCTCAGGGGCTGCCTACACGTGAAAGTTACTCCAGAGTAAAGCAGGGTGCCAGTCTATAACGAGTTATTCCAGATTAACTCCAGAATAATAGCGCCTTATTCCCAGTTAGTTTCCAGACTGGATTAAACTCATTCAGAAAAGGGCACTCTTATTCCAGAATAACAGCATCCACTCAAGGATTTAATCCAGAATAATTAATCAAGAACAGAGCTTCCCAAATAATTCCCAGGTAGACAAACCCTCAGAGGCACTGAGCCCCTTTCACACCATTCTGGCAGGGTAGAGGCCCTAAAATGAGCATGACTGTGACTTGTATCACCAAAGCGGTGCTCTGAGAATCAGGTCTTTCCCTGCAGTGAAGCCCAGGTGACTGGCACTTGGTCTGAGCAGTCAGGTTAGCCTAGCCCAGGTGTGAGAGTCCCCACTGCAACATTATACCCAGTGACTGCATCCTCACTGGCTCTGGCCCGTAGGTATCTGGTGGCATGTCCACTAATTCTTTGGGCCACAGCTCTCTCTGACTCTTTCCCAGTCAATTGTGGGAGAACTTGTCTGTCTTTCAGGGGGAACTGTGGCAAGGCACTGGAGGACTACCAGCAGTTGAAGGACTTAGCCTGTGTCTTCACTGCTCAGGGGTCAAGTTCCAGCCTGAATTAGAGTGGAGCCCAGATTCTAACTTATTGGCCCAGCTGAGTAAAGCTGGCCCACGTTTGAAGCACTTCCAAACCCAGGTAAAAGGTATATAGGTAGTTGGCAAGGAAGCTAAAACCCAGGCAGGAGCCCCGGATAACGATGCAGTGAAGACATATCTCAAGTCTCTCAGTATAGATCCAACCCAGCACTTGAAACTTCTCTTCATTCTTGGTATTGTAAAAGTGACTAATCAGCACAGATCCATCCTAACTACCAGCCAACTCCTCCAGCCTGGTTTTCTACCAGCACTCTGCAGACTCCAACAGACCTATTCCACCATAGTTTCTAACTCCAGCTCTCCAGAAAGGATGCACTGGCATATTTTTTTTCTCCTATACCCAACTGCTTGCATCAGCCTCTGACTCACTTGGTTTTTTAATCTGTTTGGGGGGAGAGTTGTGGGGGAGAGAAAAGAAAAAGAAAGACATTTCAAGGCAATATTCTCCGCCTCAGCAACTCCGTAAGTAAAACGTACACAACACAATGGCTTTATTCATTTAATGGAGACGTAATTAGGAGCAAGAACAGGAATCTGAAAATGTAGACGTTATCCTTTCTAAAAGGAAGTTGGATTTCTAATTAGTGAAAGGCTCAGCTTCGCTGGGATTCTCTCTCCAAACAGTTGTTGCTGTGGGCTGATCTATTTTGTTGTTTCTCTTTTTTTTTCTTCTGCAGTAAAATGGGCATTTTAACTACCTCCGTATTTGTATAAAGAAGGCTGCGTGGTGAAATTAAAAAAGGTGGAGTAAGACTGCAATAAAGGGAGATGATGAGGGAAAAGGCCCGCACTAGTAAATAAACAGGCACCAAACAAAAAATCGGTTTCTAATCTGGCAAAGCAGCCAAGTAAAACCAAGTGGCAATTCTCCCCCGCCCTCATCCAAAAAAGCTGAAGAAACTGACTCTCCCAACCTCAGCGCAATGGTTCTCCGGCTGTACTTCCTCTCCACCCTTGCCTGCCCAGTGCTCACTTCACCTCGTCCAAAGGACATAAAGTTAACAGAAGGCAGGCAAAGGGAATGAAGGCTACCAATTTCATCCAAAGAAACATTACATAAGTTCCACTTAGGACCTCACCTCCCCAACGTCCTTCATTTCAAGGGAAGTCATCCAGGTTACTCTAAGGGTCCTCGCCTCTAGGGTGCACCTGCCCTGATTTTCCCATGCTGCTAACTGGGAGGAGGACACTAGCTAGATGTCTCCCAAGGAGTGTCTAACACGGTGGCCTGGCCTCTTTAAAGGGCGAGAAGTCTGGATCCAGCTAGCCCTAGTCAATTATCAGACACAACCTGGAAGGGAATAAATGATTCTAAAAGGCAGCAAGTGTCTCATTTGATGGGGAACAGCAGAAGGAAGCTGTAAGGATGGACAGTCTCCTGTAACAGTCCCAGAGGAAGGATGGATGGCTCCAGGTGGGAAGCCCCAGCTGGAAGCTTTGTTTTCCTTCTGTCAGTCTGATCATTTGGATGGTAAATGGAGCCCAGTGCCAAAGGTCAAAGACCAATTTGTTGTGGCTGCTAATTCCCCAGGCTGGTGAAGAAGTTAGTGTATTACAGTGTCCCAGGGTGGAAGAAAGTGAGAACCACTATTTTAGACCCAAAGCTACCTACATCCCACAAAAATTGTCTCTTCTTATATATTCACACAGCCCCACATCTAATGAGGCTTCATTCTCAGTTGTGGCCTCTAGGCACTACCTTAAAGAACAACAATGGTTGTGATGACAGCGTGATGCGGACACCTGGGAATGGCCCAGGCACCTGCCAATTCATTTCACGCAACCATCAAAATTTTGGTCACTATCAACCCCAACTGGATTACAACCAACTGTGCAGTGAAAAAAAGACTGCAGAGTCCTGACATTACTGAGCCAAATACTGTCCTGGAGGATTAATCACAACTGCTTAAAAAAATAAAAGAAGAATCCAGCTGTCAGCTCAAAATAAAACCAGAGTGACTTCAGTTCCAAGCTGAATATTGTGCAAGCAAGACAGGTGGCCACTTTTCATTCTGCCTGAAGGATTTGACCTCTTTGTTGCTCACAGAAGATGCTGCAGGGGTCATTTGAAAACACTCAGATCAAAAGGATTCCCAGAACCAAATACAGGAAGATAACTTTTTCAGCAAGCTTCAAAAATCCTTTGCATTAAAGTGATGGCAACATGAAGACACTCAGGCTAGTTCTCCTCCTCCGAGCTTCTTAATTCTGAATTTCTACATGAATGACGTACTTTTTCGCCCCTCCAATACGCTCAAGAGGTATGTGCAATCCTCCACAGTGAAGGAAACGTCTGAAGTTGGCAAAGGGAAGGGGAAGGATGAAAAAAGGAGGAAAGATGTGCCAGGGAAGAGAGGGAGACCATAGCTCTCTGTGGCCAGGAGAAAGAAAAGCACCTGTGTTTAAAGATCCCACTGAATGAACAGAGCAAATTGGGGGCGGAGGGGGTATTCCCAAAGCAAATCACTGAGTTTTCAGAGCTATGCTCCTCGGAAGACTGCTCCAGATCCAAAGAATGGAGTAAGGCACCTGGGAGCGACATGCTGCCCTTCGCCGCACAGCACAGACAGAAATTACTCCAGCAGCCTTGTGCAGCATCGCCAGAGGTTCACTCCCAGCACAGCGACAGGATCTTCAATATCATGGCGAAGATACAGAGACAGGGTGAGGCAGGTGGCTGATCATGGGTTCCATTTCCTTCCATCCCAGTCCCGACCCATTTTCACCATCGCCAGACTGAAGCATCTGCCAGAGGAGACTTTTGATCCGTGTGCCCTTGTAATCTGTGTTCTATCCTCAGTAACAGAAGCTGGGGAAGTATCCTCAGACCGGTCTGCTGTCCATTATGACTCCTACCATTGATTAGCCTTTTGGCTGAGGCCAATAAGGGGACTAAAGAGTGAGTTAGCAACAGGGACTGAGCTCCCTTCTCATCCCTAGAAATAACTGGGGGAATATGAAGTGGGCAAACTTGTTGTACATCTCCTCATGCTCTGCCTATTCTGCAGACGAATGGCGTCAGTCTCCACCATTGTCAAAGAGAAGCTACTGTGGGATCCAGTGAATAAAGCGCTGGACTGGGAATTTTACAAAAATTTCCAGCTGATAAAAAAAATGAAAACCATTTCTACCAGGTCTGTATGGAAAGCTGTGAACAGGAATAACTTTGGAAAGTTTGCAGAGTTCTTCTGATGAAAAGCACTGCAAGACTGTCAAATGTTCCACATGGAAGTGCCAAGCCTACAACAATGATTCAATCCTGCTATGATGAGACGATCCAGCCAGAGGAATCTCTGACAGAGACCAACCCATGTCAGACAGCACACATACACCTCAACACACATGAGACAGTGTGCACCCAGGTTGAGATCAAATCCATGGAGAACAACCCAAATATACATGACCTACACAGACAACAAGGCAATCCAGCACACACAAGCAATTCAGGCAGACACACTGCTACACTGAGGGAAGGTAAGTGAGGCATACATAAATATACTGTGTGCACTAGATACCATATCAACAAATACACCCACAGAGGCAATCTAAGCTCAACTGGTTTCTGCCCCAATCTGGGCATTGCAGCTCCCAGTTCTAGACAAGAAACTGAATGTTGTGAATATAGTTTGGCAGGAGTCAGTTGGCCAGGCAAGTGACTGAAAAGGGCTTTTATAAAAACCTCTCAAAAACTGGAACAAAAAGCCCAGCATCAGTGCTGGGATTAGAATGATTTTAATAATTCCATCAGACTGATTTACGATGTCAGGACAAAGCACTTCATGGGGATAGTGCAATGGCTTCCTATCGCTCTGCGATTGTCTGCCCAGGAAGGTAGGTAAGGGAATTTTCATCCATGGAACCAAAGGGAAGTGCAGATGCCTGAAAAATCCAAGCTACCTCCAGCACATCTAGAGTGAGCAGACAGCAAGTGTGAAAAATCAGGGGGTAGGGGGTAATAGGAGCCTTTATAAGACAAAGCCCCAAATAGCAGGACTGTCCCTATAAAATCAGGGCGTCGGGTCACCCTAAGCACACCACTATGAGGCTTGGCCAAAGCAAGCATCTCTCTCCAGGCCACGGCCTGAGAGACACTGAGTCAGGGATTTTCACCCAGACACAGCAGCACTGAATCAGCCTGCAGGGCCCTCCAAGGAGAACTCTAGTATTCGACAGCTGAAATGGTTTGCATAAACCACTGCCTCCAAGTGACCCCCACGGGGCCTGGTGCACCCAAGTGCACTGAAACACATTCGTAAATACACCCACTGTCAGAGAGATGCTGACACGTACACAAAGCCCACACAGAATATCTACACATGCACCTACATGTTCAGAGAGACACAAAGGCACACTCCTAAATAAATGTCACACACGTGTATGCAGGCACATTCAATACACATGCTAACCAACTCATTTCCTAGTCCCACGCCACACTTGAGACAGAACAGACACAAAGACAAGAAATCACATATATACAAGGAGGGACAAGCGTGTGCAGACATTCAGAACACAAATATTACACAGAGACCAACCTGACCTGGCACGTAGATGTGAAAATACAAAGCACATGCATAATGAAGAACAGACGCAGCCACAAAGTACATAAGTGTGTTCTTCCTGTCCACAGACATAAATCCTCCAGGAGTACCTCACTCCAGCTCAGGATGCTGCAAACGTGACTGTTTAAATTGTAGAAATGTCTGATATGTGGAATCACCCATTCTGTTTGCATAAGGGTCAGAGGGATTTGCAGGCAGCGTGAGATGTTTAAGGACTGAAATCATGTTTGGGGAAAATGGGGTCAGAAATCACTAGGAAAAGACTAGAAAGAGGCTGTCTCAGTGCTAATTCTTCCCCTAGGTCATGTATTCCCTCCATTAAGCCAAAGCTTGATCTCTCTCTCCTCAATTCCCTCTACCCCAGCCCTTGTTATTCAGTATATCTACATCAGATTTCCTTTACACTTCCACTCCCCTTATTTCATCTCAATCCAGTGTTGCGAACCAACCCATCATAAACATCAGCTTGATTACAGAGACTTGTGTTTCAAATAAATAAAAGTGTATAATAAATATTTAAGAAGCAAGAGACACCTCTATATTTTTGGTTTTGTAAAGACAAATAGCCTCAATTGTTTAATCAATAAAAATGCCTCTCCAGCTCCTACTGTTATTACAAAGCAATTTCAAAGAGAGTGAAAAAGAACCATTGCATCTATATTCCTGTCAAAGGAGACAGCAGCTGATTCAGCCAGTGAATGAAACACCTGGACATGTTCTCTGTGCTAGCCTTAGAATGCCTGGTCTTACCCGAGAGCTTTCCCACAGCTACACAAATGGGGAGTTTGACTCTCTCTTTCTACTGATAGATCACCCTCAGCTCCCAAGTGCCTCCTTAGCACCACGATCTCATCAAATTTATTTTAAACTGTTTTGTTCATCTAGCTGGGGATCCCTCCAGAAGCAGACAAAATGCACAAGCAGACAATACAGAGGGGAGCGAGGGCTTGTAAATTGATCAATGGCAACTGGAGCAAGAACAGGGGAGGTGTAATGTTCTGAAGGCCAAGACTAAAACAGAATTCAAAAAAGAACTAGATAAATTCATGGGGGATAGCTTCATCAACGGCTATTAGCCAGGATGGGCAGGGATGGTGTCCCTAGCCTCTGTTTGTCAGAAGCTGGGAATGGGTGACAGGGGATGGATCACTTGATGATTACCTGTTCTGTTCATTCCCTCTGGGCCACCTGGCATTGGCCACTGTCGAAAGACAGGATACTGGGCTAGATGGACCTTTGCTCTAACCCAGTCTGGCAGTTCTTATTAGGCTGGCCTCAAAGGATCATATCACAGGGACATCAGCGTTGGAGCAGTTAGAGGGCCAGGAGCACTGAAAGGGCCTGAGCTAAAGCAGCGGGAGGTGATTTTGTTGAAGCAGCCAGGGGTATGGTTTGAGCAGAAGAACGGGAGGTGATTTTGTTGAAGCAGCCAGGGGTACGGTTTGAGCAGAAGAGTTCTGAAACAGATCCTGGAATCGTTGACGCTAGAACAGGTGCTCCAGCGGCAGGGAGCACGAAGGAAGCCGTGATGCAGATGGCAGAGTGACTAGAGCAGCAGGAGGTACTGAAGCTATTGTTTCTGATCATCAGTGTTATTTTCCTGGTTGGAGCAGCAGGGACCCACATCGCACAGCTAAGGTGAAGCGTCAACAACACTTGCCTCAAACTTATCACTTTCCCGCTCAGCACTCCCTGGATTAGCAGTGCCCGATAAGCTCCAATTGCAAAGATGGTGACATGTTGTTCCTTAGTAATTTCTCCCCACAACCCTTCCTGTGTGCTGGGCCCCTCCCAAACTCCGTCCCCTAAAACTCTGCAACATGCCTCAGCGTCACAAGGGAAAGATGCAAGGTTTTAGATCATTTAGTGGAAAGGGACCCAAACACTGTGCGATGAACGCTAGGAACTAAGGACCCTCACAAACCTCACCACCTGCCACCCGGCGTGCAAGGCACAATTCCGTGACCTTGTCGTCTCCAGCATAAATGCAGAGCGTCATGTACATTTAAAAAAAAAACACTACCAAAACAAGACACTCCAGTGCACGTTCTTCTCCCCCGGTGAGAGAACAAACAACTCATGACAGATGTGTAGACACGTAGCTTAATGCACTACTGGAAAGTGCACTAGGATCACAGCGCCAAGTGTATGACACGAATCTGTATAGAACAGACTCCGTCTCTCATAACCTTAAGATGATTTGCAGGTTTAAAGCAAAGTAAGAGACAGTCCCTGCCCCGCAGCATTTACTATCTCAATAGACCAGACTGACCAAAGGTAGGAGAAAGGAAACATTTTCCCCATGGCACACAGGGGGAGCTGAGTCACAGAGACAAAGGTGGGCACTTCAAAGGAGCCTTAAGGGTGTTGGGTTCCAAAATCCCATTCAGGAGGGACCTAACTCCCTTAAACTGGTTTGAAACTCCCAGCTTAAGTGACTTGCCTAAGGTCATGCAAGGAGTCAGCGGCAAGACATGATGCCAGATCTATGGAACCCCAGTCCGAGACCATCCTTCTACCCTCTGGAGAACAGACCCATTTCTTCCACACCCTCCATCATCTCAATTTAACCACGAGTAAAAAGAAAACAGGCTAAAGACCCTGCTGCCTGTTTGCACTGACTAGGCCCCACATCAGGATCCTGCTAGCAGAGGAGGGGGCATAGGGATGCAGCGTTTCCCCATGTCACTGCATGGGCTCTTCTGACTTGTTCCTCCATGAGATTCCTGTCCCTGTGGAGCTGGGAAAACAGGAGCTTCAATTCAACGACTAATTTATTGAAAAGAACCTTCGTTTAAACAACGGTCAAGGGGTTGATTTTTTTTTTTTCTCCAGGCCCTTCCTGGAGACAGTACATTGACTGTCAGTTCGCCAGTCTTTTGTGTCCTTCTCTTCCTGGCTTTTTTCCAGATCTCCGGGGTGTTCATTGCTGCTGCTGCTTCTTTCTGATTCTCTCTCTTTTCTCCACCTTTCCTATTCATCTTCTTCTCTTCTCCTCCTTCCACCCCTTAGGCGCCTTTATATCTGCATCTGCTTGCTGGAAGACCAGTCCTCACCTAACATTCAATGATTTTGACCACAAAGATGCAGAACGCCAGGTCAGCAAATTCTTATCCGCCCCCTTGAGCCCTGGGAACTGAACCGGCACCTTTCCCTCTTTGGTTACAAACTCTCAGCCAAGTTTCTTCCGCCACAGAGGTGAGAAATAAACAAGCATGTCTCATAATCTCTGACTGAATCGCTGCCCAACTCTCCCTGTCTGAGTTCAGCGGCTCAAAGCAAAGAATTGTAGGCCAGGAAAAAGAAAAATTCATTTGACTTATCCGAGGGAAAGAGAGATTAGAGAAGTTTAGGAGATGGGAGATAGAGGCTGGTGGCAGTGGATTTTCTTATGCTGCAGAGGAGCAGTGGGAGAGGAAGGGTAAAAATGGGTAAGGGGGTGTGAGGAAGGTATGGCCAGGCTACAAGAGAATAGACCGGAGGGAACAAAGCTTCACAGGATCGTCCACTAGGTATTTTCTCCAGCTCCTACTTCTAAAGAGCGAGAGGAAACTGAGGAGACAAACCAATTCCCTCTGTTCCCTCTGCCCCACCCCTTGCAGCCCAGCACAAGGAATCTGTAAGGATTCAAAGTCAAAGAATAATAAGTAAAAAAAGAGATAAATATCCATCGTCTCTCCATCACGTCTAGTCCCCCCCAATCCTCCCTTTCCATCTCTCAGTCGTCTGGATCCGATTTAGGTTCAGGGGTATTGACATCCTGTTGGCTTGTGAACATCATATTCCCCACTCCCTAAAGCCTCCCCTCAATCCTCTTGCTGCTGCTCGTGAGCTCCCTACCTGTCCCCAACAGCTCCAGGGCTGCACTCCAATTCCCACCCGGCTCCTTCCCACACGTTCACCTCCTCCGAATCTCGGCTCCACACTCTCAGGAGTATCCAGGCTTGTCCTTGCAGGGCAGCCTCCGAAGCCTGCTGCAGCAGATCAAGGAGACGGAAAGGATATCTAGGTTGCGGCTGCAGTCTCCGGAGTGGAACAAGAGTGGCACACAAACCACCAGATCTCCGAGCTGCTCTGGCCCTGCTATGGCACAGAGCTTGTTCATTAAGCTCCCGGCCATGCTGAAATACTGCCCGTTACTCACATCTGGCTAAAAGCTCAGCTGAAGGGCTGCCGGGGAGAGCTTTCTCCAGCAGGTGAGAACACACTTGTTCAGGGAGCAGCCTGGCAGGGAGACAGGAACGGCAGGGAGATCGGGGGAGGTGGTAAGTGTGTGTGGAAGACGAGCAAGGACGGGGCAAGAGGAGGGAACTGAGAGGTAAATGGGGATCGGAGGTTGGTAGTGGGGAGGCTTTAGAACACGCTTTTCATCTGCTCCTGTGTCGCATGCAGCGCAACAGGGTCTTGATCCATGTCTGAGACTCTAGGTGCTACGGTACTACACATAAAGAACAATCACTATCAACAGCTGAACTATCTGCACGTCAGGGCCTCCTGTCCTAGCCCATCTGAACACTGACCCATCACATTATCCCTGCGACCAGGACGCTCCAATAGCAGAGAAGAGGGATCTCATGCACCCACATGCTCCAGGACATGGCAGGGACTAAGCCAATCTTGAGGTCATTTCCAAATGGCTGCAGCTGAAAAGGTGAGTACTGGGGGAGGGTGAGACAGGAGGCAGCGTGCAGGGTTGGGGGGAGGGTAGGGAATCCCCCCACCCCACCCCCACAAGCAGTAGATTGAATAGGTTTTCTTAATGCAAGCCCTGGTGACAGGAATCTACTGATCTTGGGGTTCTGTCTAGCGCCCGTCATCCTCACCTCTAAGAGCTGCTTGGATTTCTTTATGGGACAGTGAAAACTCCCTCTCCCCACTTCCCCCACTCTAGTCCCAGTTCCAACTTCCTCCCCAAAACACGCCTGCTCCACTCTAAACTTCTCCACAATTTGCACTCTGGTTTGCCAAAGAGGGGCTGGTTCCCAAGAGGTGCCAAAAACCTCCACTGCTCTCGAGTTCCTTGGGAGTGCTCAGCACCTTGCAGAATCAGGCCACACTGCGCAATACTCTGTTCACTGCGTCTTTATAGGGCTTCCCTCCTTCTAAGGATAGCACAATTAATCCCCAAGCAGGAATGAATGGGGAAGGGGGTCACTTTGGCAAAGAGGTTGCCCTTAGATTTATTACAACCAGCCCTTGTCTATCCACCCTGCCATGATCCTCTGGGGAGAACCTCCCCCAATTGAGATGAGGACTCCATTGTGCTAGGTGCTATGTACACACACTAAGAGACTGTGTCTACCCCAAACAGCTTGCAAACCACATAGACCAGGCCTGCACAACTCAGAAAGCAGCGAGGGCCATATTACTGCAAAAAAAAAAAAAACAGCTGCAGGCTGAAAATCCCTGCTCTCATCTGCTTTCCCCAACCCCACCACTTGGCTTGCCCCACCCCTACTCACCCCCCACTGGCCACACAGTGAGCCCGTGTGGGCCGCATGTGGCCCCCAGGCCGCATGTTGTGCAGGCCTGACATAGACAAAGGGTGGGTGGAGAAACAGAGATGAAGTGACTTGCCCAAGGTTACGCAGCAAATCAGTAGCAGAGCTGGGAATGGAATCCAGGCCTTCTGACTCCTCGTCCAGTGCCATAGCCACTAGATCAGGCAGCCTCCCCAGAAAGAGGTGAGCATCCTGCCTCTCAAATGAAAAGTGGGGCGCAACAAACACACCCCGTCCAACTTTCTTCTGCCTGAGCCCTGGAGCCTGACACCATACAGACACAAAGGAAAGGGTGGTTTCCACAGAACCTGCCATTAGGAAATCCCCAGACTCGCCTTGGCTAGGAAAGATTAGCACTGCACGTCTGCTATCTCCCCTAATGTTTTACGAGCAAATCCGTTTTGTGGGTTTTTTGCTACTGCCAGGCTGTTATATCCTAGCAAATTTGCAGTCAGCAACAATAAAAGCCATATCACAATAAGCTGCTCAGAAGGTCGTTAGACGGAATATATTTTCAATAAAAGGAAAAGGTAACACAATAAACCACTGTTTTCACTGAGAAATCTAGATACCTCCTGCCAGTCTCATTCACAGCCACCTTGCTAACTAGTGGAGGTTTCAGAGAACTGGCCTATGTTTCCTGTTTTGTGAAGGGCTCTATGCAGGGATTACTAATAACTGTTAGGGGAGTCCCTGCTGTTTCACTCGGACTCTGTGTTTTAGTCCCGCGGGCGCATGGGGACAGTCTGATGCCTTCTCTTGGGAATGGGTGTCCTTACTGGACAATCCAGACACGTGCACATGGATGAATGATGCTCTTCTATGGAACGGAGTCCAAAAGAGTCTCAAAACGCTAACAGGACAAACTAGAGACACACAAAGATGACTTGAAATGCAGCCTCCTCTGGGGTGGAAAATAGCAGTGCCTCAGCAGTGCACAGCAACACTACACAGCATAAGGCTGGTCCACACTACAAAGGTAGATTGGCTTAACTCCATTGCTTAAGGCTGTAAAAAATGTCCCGCCTTGTCAGACATAAGTAAACATAACCAAATCCCTATGTAGATAGCGCTAGGTGGGCGGAAGAACTTTTCTGTCAACTTAGTGAGACGATTTACTACAGCGATGGGAGATGATCCAATTCTATTGCTATGGTGAGTGTCTACACTCCAGCTGTGCCCCGCAGCATTTCTAGTGCAGACGTACCCACAGGAATTGGTGTACTGGGTCAGACCAGTGGTACATCTAGTCCAGTCTTGTGTCACAACCACACCGTTCTTTCAAAGCAGCGCATGTTTATTTTAGGATAAAAAAGGAGAGTGTAAGACAATAAAAGGATTTCAATGTATATTTATGTTTGTCAGATGCCCACCCGTGCCCCGCCCCGTCAGTCCTCATGGAAATCCCGGACAGGTTCCAGGGTCTTTCAATGCCTTCTCTAAAGGATTGCCTCTCTTGGTTAGCAGGGCATGTCAATTTGTAGTTCACAATGCCCCCTCTGTCACATCAAGTTCAGCCTTTATACCCCAAAAGCCTTTATTCTCAGGGCTCCTGAAATAGCTCAAACTAGTCACAGTCTCTTTCCCCAAATCCTCAAAAACTGATTCCAGATGGAGACTGCCCTAGCAAGCCAGGAACACACAAATATATCTTGATTCAAAGGCCTGTGAAAATTCTGTGGGCTCATATTGTCTGGCCCATCTCAGTATAATAGTCTGAAGTTTTTGTGCCTACATGGGTTAGCTTAAACATACGGTTAACCTTTTAAATGATGAAACAATAGTTTGTAAAGATGCAGCATGTCACAATAAGTTTCCTCCTGACTCCTATAAATCAGACACTAGGTTATACCCTGAAGCATGAAGGTTTATAACTCTTGTTTATTTCATCATGACTATTGTAATTCTGGATATTCTTGTCAGCCATATAAATGTCCAATCATACCCTCAAAAGTTATTTTATAACTTGGACAATGAGTCCCCCAGCTTAATCGGGCATTGTATGATAAAGCATCACCTTTTATCTGTTTTTAATTGGCTGCCTTCATTCACTGCCCCCACGTTCTCCAAAAGTGAAAGGCAGCTAATTTTAAAGAGTGAAAAGAGAAAATACTTCTTCACAAAAGATTAGTTCCAGAAGAATCCCATATCCAGGGGGATGTTAGGTAGATGGACTCTAACTACCTGCATTTGAATTGAGTGAGGCCATCTGTGTTAACACCCCCCTTCTCTCACAAAAAGTACCACAAACTCCTTAATGCCCAAAAGTCCTGTACACAATCTCACTACACTCAAGGAAAAGCTCTGGATTTTCAGGCCCTTTGTTATAAATCCTGTCTAGGAGTTTATCTTCACTGAAGAGTTAACCCAAGCTATACCTCAAGTCCCGCCACTTAGTCAAGTCTCATTCAAACACAAAAACCCACTGAGTCTGGCGGTGCTTTTAAGTGGCCTGTCAGAGGAGACATGCTAACTCACCGTTTGTCTTCACATACAGTAGTGCAGCCGCACCAGGAGTGCTTTAGTGAAGATGCTACTATGAGCATGTAGTTAATCCACCTCTCCAAGAAGCTCTCCCACCAACACAGCACATCTACTTAGGGGGTTACATCTGTACAACTATGTCATTCAGGGCTGTGGATTTTTAATACCCCTGAGTAACATCGTTATACCGATATTGTTCTCTTGTGTAGACCTGGCCACAGGATGTAGCCTAACTCATCAGCTGCTAATACACTTAGGGTGACCAGATGTCCTGATTTTAGAGGGACAGTCCCAATTTTTTATTCTTTTTCTTATATAGGCTCCTATAACCCCCCCACCCCACCCCCATTTTTCACATTTGCTTTCTGGTCACTCTAAATGTAATCGCTCTGGGCAGCTGAGTCATCGCTGCTATTTCAACCGGCTTTAGCTCTCAGGTTAAACAGCCCCCCTTTTCGCAGTGTAGACATACCCTGTGAAATAACTCTCCGGGTGACTCACTACCACTCGACCTAGGCTAACTTGAGAGGGGTAAACTCAGGTGTAGGCACCTTGAGTGAACTCCCCAGTGACAATCAACTCCAGTAGCCCAGCACTCCGTAGCACCACACGGAGACATGGGGTGCAATACTGATTGAGGATCCGACATACTGACCATTCACTGCGGCACCAGCTGTCTTCTTATCAGAATTCTCCCATCCAGCTACTGCCCCCACGCTAAGTTGAGGCCTGGGAACTTCAAAGAGGAAGAGAGAGTGAAAGGGAGAGTGGCTGAGAGTGCTGCAATCTGGCAAGCAACAATTCCCCCAACACATATACACACACTTTTCTCTCTCCACCCTGTAGAATTGCCTTCCCCTGTCATTTTCCATTTCCAGCAACACGGTCTCCTGCAGCCGCCCAGTTGCTTTGCCATTCCAGGCACACAAACAGCTGCAAAAGGGACAGTGCTGTTCCCTCTCTCCTACAACATTACCAGCGTTCTCCCTAGCAGGGCTAAGAACTTCAATCAAAACCTTTAATGCTTCTCCAGCGGCTGCTCTCCCAGTGAGCCCGATGCAGGAGGGAAGAGGGGGTGGGATACTGCAAAACATTTGTGCCTTTCTGAAGTGCTCTGTTATGGTGGGGAGAGGAGGGGAATCCATAATGGCCTTTTATTATTCCTTCAGTTTTAAAGTTATTGTTGCGCATTCTTAAGACGTCAACAATGAAGAATCCCATTGTCCTCTTAATTAATTCAGCAATCTTATTGAAATAATAGGAGTCATGATTGTAATTCCGAGCTCACCCCTGGAACACTGGAATCAACTAATTAAATAACAATCAGCACTGCCGTTTGCATTTAGAAGATGGACTATTCCTTTTTATTGCTGCAATTAGAGAACACACTACATAATCAGAATGAAATACAAATTTACTCAGGAGCCCAGTAAATTACGACAATTCATACTTTGTTTTCTCGCATCCCTGGCAAAAAGAGGACAAATTTTCTTCTTCCTCCCGCCCCCCCTCCCAAATATCCCATCCCCTCCCGCCCTAAGAGGCAAATTGAAGGACATAAGGGAGGAATGCTAGCTGCAGCCATGACCCTGCTGTGTAGGGGCACCGTCTGTTTTCAGATGAGTTTGGATAACCTCTGTGCTTTTGATCAAAGTCCCCTGTAATAATCTCAAACTGCCTTCTTTATTAAATAAATCAGCATGAGCCACAGACTTCTCTACACTGACATTTCAGCGCCGGGCATAGTTGCATGGATGCAAACAGTGTTACATCAACGTGCGGCTTCATGGGATGAAATCCCAGTGGAGACAAAGGTTAGGCAAAGGCAGCCCAGTGTAGTGAGGTGCTGAGACTCAGGACTCCCAGATGCTAATCTTGCTTCTCCTGTCCTGGGCAGGTGACGGCCTTTCTGTGCCTCAGTTTCCCCATCAGTTGATTAAAATTACTTACTCCTCTCTTTCAGGTATGTTAATGTTTGTCTGGCGCTTTGAAAAGATAAAGTGCTTGATGTAAGTGCTATGAAGGCGGGGAGGGGGGCAGGAAGAGGAGGAAAGCAGGTCTTGAAAGTGATTGTCTGGGATTGTGAGGATAAAATGCCCCTCTCAGAACCCCTTCTCTCATTTTAAGACACTTGGGGCCCTGACTGTTGCCAGTTAACTCGAGATACCTAGCACCTTTGTAAAGGCTAGTGTGTGTGTTTGTTTCAGGTCACATATGTTTCCTCTTCACCCCTGGGGGTTGGCCTTAATCAATTAACCTGATGAGAAAACAACTCTACTCAAGACAAACCCTTCAGGCATCTCTTCACTGCAGAGTTAACCTGGGTGATCAGCACCTGGGTTGGAGTCGACAAGTTAGCCCAGCCACACAGTGCAAAGCTTGGTCTCTTCATTCTGGTTTGCAATACTATCCCAACCCAGGTAAATCTTGAGTGGCTCTGGTTTTCCTTATGAACATTTCATCTAACTGGAGATAGGTACAAAGGTAATGGATCCTTTTAGGTTGTGGTAGCACCTCCAAACCCCAAATGAGAGTGGTGCTGCATTGTGCTAGGTACTTTATACACACACAGCAAATGACATTCTCTGCTCCAAAATGCTACCAATCTAAACCCCATTCTGCACTCAGATTTTGTACCAATATGTTGGTTAGGGGTGCGATTTTTTTTACCTTACCAGTACAATCCCTGGTGTGGATACAATTATACCAGTATAGCTTATTATTCTTCCTGTACAGGAGAGAGAAAAATATGTATTTTCAGATATACTGTATCTGTATAAGCACCTTTATTACTGTGTCCACACTAGAACACTTATACCACTTTAACAATACCGGTATAGTTAACAATACCAGTAAAGACCCAGTATACCAAGGGTCTGTGGTACAGCTTGTGTTTGTAGATATGGCCTAAGTAGATGAGGTAGACAAAAGACGGGAGAAAGGTAGCATTATTCTCCCCATTGTACAGTTGGAGAACTGAGGCAGAAAGACCCTGATTGAAGAAATCACTCATGCACAGGCTTATCTTTCCATCGGTGGGACATAAGCATATGGTGAAAGTACATCCTTTACTTGGGGGCAGAGGAATTAGCTGACTTGACCAGGGAGTCTGGAATTGCACGCTGTCCCCGTTTGCCATCTGAACTACACAGCCCTCCTGCCTCTCCAGAAGAAGAGAGCCCCAGAGGACATATCCCCTCATTGGGTTCACGGGTACTTAGCTAGTTGGCAATGACAGAAAGCGGAGTCCTCGGCGCAATAGCTGCAGTAACAGGAAAAGCCCGGCTGGCCGCCGGCTGCAGAGGCTGGGAGACAAAACAAGGCTGACAGGCTCCAGGAGAAGCACCGAATGAGGTGTGAAAATCCAGCCAGGTAAAAGGCAGCTGTTTGGAGAGGACTGGAGATGGGGGGAGGGGAGAAGAGAGAGGAGAGAAAAGCAAAGCAAGCAGCTAAATGGAAAGATATTGGTGTTATGCTGCGGTCACAGAGGCTTCAGAAAGGCACATGTCTGCCTTAGGTAGAGGAAGCAAGAGGAGGTTTAAACTGCACAATCAAATCTCCACCGAGGGTCTGTGGAAAAGCCAAGGCACCTTCACACAGTTAGGCTAACAATATTCCTCTGCCTCGTGGATCATTAGAAGACCCTGTATTCCTCAGCCAGAGGTTAGAACAGCAGGGGTCACGGACACATTTTGCTCAGTCACAGTCAAGCCGCACTAAGTCTGTAGGCTAAGTTTGGGAGGGGCCTCTCCTGGCAGGCCAGCAGAACTGTGACGTGGAGTTTCTGGGGTCAGGAGGAAATTCTACCATCTCTTATTTTTGCCCTCCCATTGTCACATAGGAGCTGGTGGACTGACTCAGCAAGAGACATCTCACCTCTACCGCCTTGGGTGTGAAAAACAACCTCTTATACCTCTTCCCTGAGGGGCAGTGAAAAAGGCTGGGGGTGGGGTGAGGTTAAATTAACTCCTTGTTCACTGAGGACCAGATAATAAGAACATAAGAATGGCCATACTAGGTCAGACCAATGGTCCATCTAGCCCAATACCCTGTCTTCTGACAGTGGCCAATGCCAGGTGCCCCAGAGGGAATGAACAGAACAGGTCATCATTAAGTGACCCACCCCCTGTCACCCATTCCCAGCTTCTGGCAAACAGAGGTTAGGGACAGCACAGACTGACTCTGTACCTGAGACATACACCTCTGCTGCAAGGAACATTGCTAGCTTTTATACACATAGGAGGACTTTCTATTGCTCATTATCCTGTCACTCTGGGCTTCAATAGTATTAAGAATGTCTATTAATTACCCAACCATAACAGCTTTGCTTTGGTTTATTATGCCAAGAACTGGAACCTTTTCTACACTCACGGATCATTGACCTGACTGACTGGAATAGCTTGGTCTAAAAACCCCACCAATCCAGCAGATCAAACACAGGCAAACACAGGCCCTGCACTCAGAACAAGAATGCTACCTATTGACGAGCCTTTGGAAAATAAGGTTGCACCTGTTTGCATCATCTTGTTTCTAACAGCACTGCTACACAGCAATGAGGAGACCAGACTAGGGTGACTTTTTCTTGGCAAATAGTATTTATTGCCAAAAAATGCATTTCTGGGGGTTCTGAAGCTGTGCACAAATTCAGGTTGACTTTGATGGATGGTTTCAGCCAAAAAAAAAAAAAAAAATTGAAAGTCAAAATGTTTTGTTTGGACCATTCTGTTTTGGTTTGCCATTTTGAAATGAAAAATCCAGGTTGAGATTTGGCCTATTAAAAAAAAAAAGGAGGTGAAAGACACCCAAAACAACTGAAACAAAAAATTTGTGAGGGAGGGAAGGCATTTCAAGACCAGCAAAGTGTTTCAGTCAGTTCTAAACAAAAACATTTTGAGTTTTTCAATTGAGAACAATTTTAAAAAACTCCATTTCATTGCTAATCAACCAATATTTTTTAATTATTATTTTACAGTACAGCCCCCAAACTGAAAAAATATCTGTTAGTCTATAGGGCTTTCCACAAAAGGAGCAGAGGCAGTTAGTCTAATTGCATCATGGATGAACTACTTGGAAAGTGACTACAAAAAGCATAGAGAGGACCCAGAGAAGGATTTATAGCTTGGGGTTTGTTCGTTGTCGGATTGTGGTTTAGTGTCCCATGTCTGAAATGAGTTTGCTAGGTCTCCAGTTCCTAGACAGCAAATGTCCACAGCAAGAAGTCACCCAACAAGCCTTGGGAAAACAGAAAATACCATACAAGATCAGATCACTGGTCCATCTAGAAAAGGATCCTTTCTACAACAGGGGCAGTACCAACTATTTCCAAGGAAGGTGCAAGAAAGCAGGCAGTTATAGAATAACCTGTCCACAAAGCAAGTTTCTTCTTGCCTCCTCCCACTCCCTAAAGGTTGTTCTATACTGTGAAACAGGAGGAGTTATATTCTTCCTAAAACACTTGTTTTTCTTTTAATTGTTTTTTTTTGTTTAGTCCTTGCCATTTTAACTTTGGGTGATCTTGTTATTCATATACACGGCCAATCCTGCTGAGTTCTTGCCTTCAGTAATACACATGACAATGAGTTCCATGCACCAGTTCTGCAGGCTGTGAAAAAGTACTGACCTACCATGACAACTTGTACCAAACAAACAATTTTCCATCAAAAATAGAGCTTCCTATGGAAAATTTTCTACCGTTTTCTTTGATCATCTCTACTGATCTTTGCACTCCTGATCAGTTTTCTTTGCTGAATTACCAACTCCCACAAAGGCCATGGTCTACACTACAGACCTTACACCGGTATAGCTGTACCACTGCAGCTGAGCTACTAAAAGGTATCCTGTATAGCCGCTCTACACCTACCTGACAAAAGTGCTAGTATAGACACAGCTACAGAGCGGGGGTTCTAACAGGAAGAGGCAGAGGAAACCTGAAGCAGGAATTGAGTGAAAGGTGTGGCTGTAATGAACATGTTAAAAGTGCAAATCATAACCCTATAAATTGGTTTTAGCCTGATCAACCTGTTTGAGTTGGGTGAGGTTCCTCCTGCTGGTATTGGTTGTTGTTCCTCTTCCAGTATTTGATCTGTTAAATGTTTTCCATTCCATTTATCAATGAGAGGATGATTCAGATGGAGCTAGAGCTATTACACATTCAGGAGACACTGCATACCACTTGCTTGTCATGTTTCCCTCACCCTCTCTGTCTCTCTCATAAAATTCACCACACTAACACAAAGCCAGCTTCTATCAGGTCCCTCCCGCCAGCTTGCAGCCCCCACTCATGCAGTTGTTACAACTTGTCCCGATTCCTGCTTGCTAATTAAAAAGAGAATAAAATTCTGTAGCTAATCAGGGAGATATTTTTTCCCCCTTGGTTCCATCGTCAATATCTCTGCAGCAACTTCACGCTCACTCTGATGTTGCTGTAACCACTGTGCTGTAACCTAGTCTCAGCCCTAATGAGGACAGACATCTATGCAGCTGTAACGGGAGCATCGACTGCTGTCTGAATCTTGGGCATCACTTTCTCAATCCAGGAAAGCTCAGGGACAAGAGCTCCCAGGGGCAACGTGACATCAGTTCTGCCTCCCTTCCCACAAATGCTATTATTTATTACGCAGAGGCAGAAAAGTGAGGGGGGATATGGGGTGTTTAGGATCAGGGTCTGAATAAGTAGTGCTGGAGGATAAAAACAAGAAAAAGAAATGCACAGAAACACGGGAGCCCCTCCTTCATCTGAGTGCTCAAGAATAAATATTCAGTAGGTTTCCCTTGATCATCAGGTTTCTTTAACCTTACTTACACTATTTATTGCAAGGATATGGTGCAGATTAGATTCTGATCAGGCAGGGTACTTGGCTTCTCACCTCACTATAACACACTTAGAACGCTGGTGAAAAAGAGCAACACACACAAAACTCACACTTAATTAACTTGGGGAACTCCTTGCCACAAGAAATCACTGAAGGCAAGAGGTTAAAAGGGTCGGAGAACATCCAGAATTGCATTGGACAGGGTTACAGTGTTTTAAAGAGGAAGGGATATAAGCCCTCCTTCTTTAAATTATAAACCAAGTTCTGTCTCAGAGCGGGAGGAAGATAGCTCCACTATGGGTAGGTTATTTCACAACTGCCCACTTCAGGGATCTTGAAACTGTTCTGACCGTGATTAGCACCTGTCTCTAGATACTTGGACGTAAGTGCCATTGGCCTGATCTGCTGTAGCAGTTTCTCCATTCTACCCTACACATCTGCCTGTGTTTGATGGGTGGTTGCACCACTTGCCTGCACAAAGGGTGTTTTGCACAAGCAAACAAATGCTCGTGCAAGGCCCTACTTGCAGCGATCACCAGGTAGTGACGGTATACGCTGCAATAATGTTTATTCATTTTTTAAGCCTCATTTATTTTATCCCCTTCTCTGAAGGGTCACCCCACCTTGGAGCCCTTTGGCTGACACAAGGCCTCAGGGGGAAAAAAATAAATAAAGTGTCTTAATGTTGCCAGCAACAGTTACAAATTCTGATGTATCCATCTGTCCAGTTAATTACTTTGTGCAGTAGCCTGCTAGCTTCATAAAAAAGATGAAAAAAGACCCAATTATCATTCTGGGCAGCTCCGTCAATCCCAGAGCGGCAGCACATCCCCAGCCTCGGCCTTTGTTGCCATTTTAAGCTGACTAACAGTGAGAGAAGTGCTTGGCAAGACTTTCTTTATTCCGGCGAATTTCCATCTCCCACAGACACCGAGATCTCTATTTTAGTCCATCTCTAATGCTGCGAGAAGCACTCAATATGGTTCTGCCCCACTCCTCCCTCTTCCCACGGTCTCCTCCTCCTCCTCTTTGCACTTCCCCATCCTTTCCTACCCTCTTCCCATCTGCCTCCTCTTCTCACTGTCCCCTTCCCCATCCTTCTCTAGCCTCTTCCCACAGTCCCCTTCCCCATCCTTCTCTAGCCTCTTCCCACAGTGCCCTTCCCCATCCTTCTCTAGCCTCTTCCCACCGTCCCCTTCCCCATCCTTCTCTAGCCTCTTCCACACCTTCCTCCTCTTCCCTCTACTCTGTACCCCATCTCCCACATATTTCTCCGATTGCTTCTCCCATCACTCCATTCATTATCGCCACCACACCCACTGCTCTCTAGGGTTTTTCTAAAGATTAGGCCAAGAGCAGCCCCTGGATACTGTTCCCCACCCAGCCCTTCTCTCACTCATTAGCTCAACTAAGACACCTTGAAGCCCACAGTCAGCCTGGTCTGACAGGTTCCCACTGTGCCAGGGTATTCTGGGTGCCCCTTGGGTACCCTGCGAGCCCCTGGCTGGTGGGAAGAGGAACCCGGCTGCCCTGATTAGCATGCGGCAAAACCCGCCACTGCTTTTCATCCGCAACTCTCCTTGCTCCTTATCCATGCACACACGAATAAGTGTACAAATGGATGTTGGTGTCATTCAGTGGAATAAAGGCAGGAGGCTTTGCTCAACCTCTGCTTCAATGAGATCATTTTCCCCAGAACAGGGGCTGAATTCAGCTGCTTGGTGCTGTCTGATCACAGTTAGTTGCCAGAGTAACCAGGACATGAGAGTCGCCAGGGCCACACTCCAGGAGAGGGAAGGGGCTGCTGCTTTCAGATCTAGCGCTCACCTTATCTCTGGGGCTCAGAGGCACTGAAAACGAGGAGGGGAAACCCCACCGCCTTCTGGAGGAAACAGGGAAGGGAACTCTCCTTTGAAGGCTTTTCCTCCACGGGGGGCTGCTTTTATTTGGAGGGTGCCTCTTCCTTGCGTTTGCATCTCTTACATCAAAGGCTCTGGACAGGGCCTTGTGAGATTTGGGTTCAATTCCTGGCTCTGTCCCCAGCCCCCTGGGCAAGTCAGTTCATCTCACTGGGCCTCAGTTTCTCCACTGCTGACCATTTTTAATCCAGATGGGATGTTTTTCCCAAAAAATCAACTCTGGGAATTATTGTGGGGCAGTTCTCTGGCCTGTGTTATGCAGGAGGACAGATTGGACGAGCACAGGGGTCCTTTCTGACCTTGGATTCTATGGTGCCATGTAAGTTCCAACCTTGATAGAGGTGCTTACAATCGAAGGGCCTGGTCCTGAACAAACCTACTCACCAGAGAGTCACCTGGGTTTCGTTGCGACACTTCACAGGAGCAAACTTGCCAGGTCGGGCCCAGATTAAAATGAGAATAAGAGACAATGCTGCATGAAAGCATCACTAAAGGACAGGGGAGGATGGGCTTTATGCTGTCCCCAGGGAGGTTAATGCACGGGTCTCCGAGATGCCAGAGCAGTGAAACCCTGTTGTAGGGTCCCAAGAACCCCACAAAGATCAGGGTTTAACAGAGATGAATTTCTTATAAAAGGGGGAGGAGATTTGGGCTCAACATGTGATTTGGGGACATATGGGGCAGTCCCTTAAGGTAGCACACTCCCTCATATGAGCTTGTCTCCTGTGAAGGGCTTCTCTGTACTATGTAACGTACATTGCGATTGCTTTAGGTAAATGTGGAGTCAAGGAAACTTCCCCACATACTCACACCCCTGTCCCCCCCCACACACACCCCTCAAGCTCTCTGATCACTGACACCATCTGCTCAGCAACGTCCCAGCCAACAAACGTATTTTCCCTCTCACCCATCTATTTGCAAAGTGCATTTTCATTTGCTAAATAGATTGTGACCGACCTCAGGCCACGCCCCTGCCTCTGAGGGATTTTGAAAATTATTATACCCTGATATATAACATCCATATACTCATACCCCTCATATCTGCACAAGAACCAAGGGCACCATGGAAACACCTCTAAATAAGTATATAAGAACACAAAAATGTCCATACAAAGTCAGACCAATGGTCTATCTAGCCCAGTATCCTTTCCTCCAACAGTGACCAACGCCAGATGCTTCAGAGGGAATGAACAGAATAGGGCACTTATCCAGGGATCCATCCCATGTTGTCCATTCCCAGCATCTGGCAATCAGAAGCTTAGGGACACCTAGAGCATGGGTTGGTTAATAGCCACTGATAGACCCAGCCTCATAAAATTATCTAATTCTTTTTTGAACCCACTTATACTTTTGGCTGTCACGAAAATCCCTTGGCGATGAGTTCCACAGGTTGGCTGTGCCTTGTGTGAAGAAATATTTCCTTCTGTTTGCTTTAAAGTCAAATAAACAGACGGAGGCAGGCTCAGATCCACACAGCCAGCTCTCTCTGCCATGACCAGCCGTTCCATCCCAGGGCGATCAGCGTCCCCTGGGTTATGGAAGAGCTCTGTCTCTGTGCTGATTCCCACGCAGAGCATCCTCTCTGAAGACTGGAGACCCAGCCAACCCAGCCACACACATTGGCTTGCTCCCTCACTGCCTGTTTTGCAATTTTAATTTCTCACCTTCCTAAACAGTGAAAGATTTATCATGCGCGCGACAGAAAATATTTAATTTTCCAAATGTCTTTTTATTCCGAGGCTGAAGAAATTCTGAGGTATCATGTTTCCACATTAATGCCTTCCAACTCGGTGGCAAAATAAAGTGCTGGCAGAAATAAAGTGTTGCCAGCGGCATGGAGCAGGGCAAACCTTCTGTTCTCTAAGTCAGCCTTCAATGGGCAAATCCCAAAGGGACCAGAGAAAATCAAATCATAGATCCTTATCGGGTCCCCATTAGCAGAGTATTGGAGCACCTCAGTCTCTAATGTACCTCACACACCCCAGTGAGGCAGGGCAGGGGTATTCTCCCTGTTCACAGACTGGGAACTGGAGCGTGTCTCTACTGTGGGCAGACAGACACGCACCAGCTGTCCTCGAGCTGGGGTACTAAAAACAGCTGAGCTGCCACCTTGGCTTGAGCTAGCCACCCATGGGGGTCAGGCAGGATTGCACACAAGTGGCTAGGCCGTGTCACCACAGCCACACTGCTGTTTTTGGCGCACTAGCTCAAGGAGAGCTGGCGCCCGTCCGTCTGCCCATGGTGGGCCCCACACTCCCAGCTGCCATGTAGACGCACTCCCAGTGACTTGTCCAGGGAACCTGTGGCAGTGCTGGGAACTGAACCTGGATTTTGTTAGTCCCGGAGTGAGCACCCTAATCACTGCGCCATTCCTTCTGCCACATAAACCTCCATCTGCTCACCAGGGCAGCACTGAACCAGACTCACTGCAATTTACATCCTGGAGCAGGGAAGAGACACCCTTTTGATTCGGCCCTTGTGGACTACGCTGGGGAGTGTAGGGCTAATCTGAATTCTGAGTCTTCTCTTGGTAGATGGAGATAAATGAAGCAAATCCATACTGGAGGATCCATACTGGCAAAGACTCTGGAACGGGACTTTTGGTGGCAGAAAGTCCACCCAGGGGAAGTTCCAGCAGGATAAGCTAACTCAGCCTCTCCTTCACCAGGTAGCCAGCCCCACTCCAAAAGTAGCCAGTATGGTCCCTGGGAGCCCCAGTGAAAAACTGCCTTTGCTGAACAGGGGCAAAGTTAAGGCTACTTTGGTGCCTACCAGTGAGAAGGTTTCTGTTTGACAGTTTGTGGGCATATACAGAGCATTAAGGTTGGTATCAAAAAGGTTTTTATAACTTTGGTTTATGGTTTCCACACTTAAAAAACAAATAAATCAAACATTAAGGAATGCAATTAATGGGTCCATCTCATTTGATCTGCACTTAGCAAGTTTAACAGTAACTCAGCTTCTGGGTGTTATTGAGCATCTTACAGTCCACCCGCACACAGCACAGCTAACATATCAAAATAACAACACAGGATATAGGCAAATCTCACATTGGGCACCCACAGAATGAAACACCCCTGAATCACTGGTCAGCCTTTGAAAATTCAGGCCAACTCATGCAAAATGTTAGACATTAAAATCCAGTTTTAGGCTAGACCTGGGCAAAAGTTTTCAAACCAACAGTTCTGTAACCCAAAAATGCAGTTTAGGAGAGACCGAAACTATTTGTGACTTGAGGCCGAATTTGGTGGATAGCTTCAGACAGAAAAAGGAGAGGTGGAAAAGAAACAGAGATGTCTAAACATTTCCCCTGTTTGTTTTGAAACAATGTTTCATTTAGAAATGGTGCTAGGTTTATTAACAAACAAAAAAGGGGTAAAAGAAAACCTACCTGAAAGAAAACAAAATGCAAAACCAAAACAATATAGTTTGGGGCTGCACTAAATGTTTTGTTTGACCTGAAACTATTTGATTATTTTGTTTTTCATTTTGGTGAGAAAAACCAAAACAGTTCCATTTCGGATCACCCCAAACACATTTTTTTTTCCAGATTCTTCATTTTGGCCACTGAATCAAAACAATGAAATAAAATAGTTACTTGCACAGCTCCAGTTTAGGCATCTAAAGAAGTCGCCTGATTTTCAGAGATGTTGAGAACCCAGAGACGCCATTCCTTTCAGCAGACCCTCCTATAACCAGGATGGTATTTAAGTGCCTATCATAGGTGCTGGAATTAGGGGTGCTGCTGTGCCCCCTGGCTTGAAGTGGTTCCCATCACATAGGGTGTTTGCAGTTTGGTTCAATAGCTCTCAGCACCCCCGCTATACAAATTATTCCAGCACCCCTGCTAACTATGCATTTATGGGTCTAGCTTTAGGCTCCGAACGTTGAAAATGTTGGCTGGTGGCATTAGAAATGCAGAACGAGAGGAAAGCAATGCACAGTGCCAGATATTTGGGATGTAGCAACTGCCAGTCCTCAAGCAATGTGAGTTTGGTGTATGGTGTGTGGGGGGTGGGGGTTTGTAAGCTAATATGTGAAAGCTTTGGAGTATGCCAGAAAACAAATCCATAAACTGTCTTAGTAACGGCAATGCAAATGAGAGACCGACAAACAATCTCACACCTGTTCCTGAAGCAGAAGCTCCAAACAGCCTTTACATTCACAGCTTCACTCTTCTCTGTGTGAATTTTCCCAGTTGACTTAGCCTCACTACTCCTGCCGTCTGAGCAAACCCAGTTCCCAAAACGTTGCCACTTTGCCTCCTTCCTGACTCCCTGAAACACGCTCCCACCTTATGAACAAGGCAGTGCTACTCCTACTTCAGTTGGTTCCTAGTTCTGTCCTGTGTGGACTTCAGCATCCTCCTAACAGGGTGAATCCTAAATGCATTTGTGCTCCGTGTTTTGCTATCCTTCTCAGTGACAAATGTTGTACAGTACATACACAAAGAGGCATCTTTGCACCTTGCCTCCGAGGAGCTCACTGAACTCACTCAACCTCAGGGAAGTTTTTGAGAAAGGGAAACTGAGGTACCATGAAATTAAGACACCTGCCCAAAAGCACGTAGCAGGTCAAAAGCAGAACTGGAGACCAGAACCTAGAATAGCTGAAGCCCATTCCTGTGCTCTGAGCACCGGCTGATGCTTCCTCCCTGAGCTAGGAGCAAAACTTTGTCCTGTAACTGAGCTCTTCTTCGGAGTTTCACTGCTTACCACTGCCACAGGCAGCCTCTACATCTGCTTGTCTCCTAAATACACCCAGAATATACCCAGATTGTCTCCGTCTTTGCTTACCACAGGTCAAAGACATTCCTATAGACATGTGGGGCTTGAGGGTACTCTGTTTCCAGGTCAGAGATAAACTTCCCATTGCCTTTGGAGGGAACAAGATCAAATCCTTGGTACACACCCTTCTGTCAGTCACCATGCTCCCTTACCAGCTCTCTCCTTTGTTACTGGGGACACCTCCTTGAAGCCACGGATCTGTGAATTCTGCTGCTTCACTGAGTTCTAGCAACCACCTGCTGACTGTCCCTGTGCCAGGTCTTAAAGGACGCACAAGACACCCACCAGTCTTCCCCATCACAGTCAAGACAGTGTATCTTTTAACATCTTCCTCATTTCCTACCCAACCCAGCCAGCTCTCAAGCTCTCCTCCCTCCCCACACAACGCCCTGGGCAGACCCAAGTGTTTTGTGTTCTCACATTTCGACCGGCCTCCTTTGCAGCCGGTCTCCAGTCATGTGAACTTCTAGGCTCACTAGACAACATGATGAAGTCCTTCCAAAACCTCTGGTCCCATTCTTCAGCATGTTTAGCCACCCTCAGCTCTCACCTCTGAGATCTTTACACTCTTGGTATTATTAGATTTCCCATAGCACCTAGATCAGGGCCCTGTTGTGTAGACCCAGAGCAAGAGACTTAACAGCTTACAATCTAACTAGACCTGGGGTGGGAGAAAGGAACTCCTCTCCCCTGTTTTATGAGTGGGAAGCTAAGGCACAGAGCGATTAAATGACTTGCCAAGGATCACGCAGTGAGTTGGCGGCCAAGCTGGGAACTGAGCAGAGATTTCCTAAGTCCCAGCTCTGTAAAGCCATCCTCCGCCGCCATCCTTCTTGCCCAGTCTGCAATAGCACCTGCCTCTGGATCTTCCTTACCAGCACATCAGTTTCCCCAGCTCACTACCCTGGTTTGATCCAGTAAACTATTTACCACTTGAAATCTTCTCACAAGCACATGCTCCAAGGGGGACAGGACGCAAGCCCTAAATACTCAAATTAGACATTCACAACACCATAGAAAACGATTTCCAATCTCTGCTCCCTCTGCTGAATTCTATTTGTTAAAACACACACCATTGTACCTCTGTGTATTGTATCCACTCGCTGCTTGCCATTCCCATAAAGAACTTTTCCCTGTCATCGTTAAAGCTAGTGTCCTTTCACATTCCTTGAGTGACTGTTCCCCACGGCTCCACGTTCCTTCATCCCTTTCAAAATATTCCTTGTTATTTCACAGCCAAAACAAAGTAACAGCACCCCAAATACAAAGCAATCCCAGGTGCGTTCCCACAATATGCAGTTTGTCATATGGAAGGCCGAATAACTAGCATGCAAACACACACACTCCCCCAGTACACTACACTGGACCAGACAGGCAATGCACTGACACACCAGCCAAAACATATTCACACTCCTCCCCACCACTTTCATTAAACACACACACGCACAACCGGAAAACACACACACACGCACACAGCAGCTGCTTGATGATCTGCTTCCACGCGAGTGCATTTTCTCCCACTCACAAGAGGCCTCTAGCTGCTATAACAAGGCTAACTTCAGTTCCACCCACAGAGCAAAGTTGGGTAACAGAATCTAAAACACATTTCAGCCTATTAAAAGTCAGATTCCTAGTACATCAGCCATGTCACTGGGGATGCCTGAATTACCAGAATTACACAAGTCAGTGGTTTCCTTCAATTAAGAAAATGTCAGCTCAGCCATCTTTCAGTGCTAAACATTTTCTCAAGGACAGGAAGTTTGTTTTCAAATTTAAATTTAAAAAAATGTAGCTCAAAACAACAGTTTTAGTTATCAAGAGTGACTATTGATTCCTATATTCCAGAACACAGATACCAGATAACGCCACACTCCAAAGAGATAAAATCAGGTCAGATTTGACCCTTAAATTTTCGATTGTGTAAAAACAATCTTTGCAAATACTTAAATATTCTCCCTACAGATCCAGTGGAAATTGTTTTTTAAAGCAAATATTCCCCCACGGCTTTTGCTATTCAAAACACTGCAGTGTTGCTGTCTTGAGGCACTGAAAGTGATATGGATGAAAAACACGCTGTAAACAAAAGCAAAACTGACTAGTCGCACTATTATAGGGTGAAGCCGGTTGAAATTTTTTCAGACCTGCAAGGAATTTTATTTCCAGTGCTGTTTATCCAACTATTTTTATTATTTGTGCTGTGGCAGCATCTAGAGACCCAATCAGGGTCAAAGATCCATATTTTACAGACATAAAAGATCCTTCCTGAGCCAAAGATCTTACATTTAAGGCCCCAGTTCAGGAAATCATGCCCTTATTCAGGAGGGATGGCTGAGCTGGAAGTACATGCTTAAGAGCTTCTCTGAATCGGGGCTTCAGAGATGGGTCCATAACCCAATGGAAGTAGGGGGACAAGGGAGACAGTAACTGAAGCACAGGGTTGGGCATGTATTTGCTAAGGCCAGACTGCCAATCTTTTACTCACACAAGCAACTCCACTGATGTCAACGGGAACAAGGGGCTCCCAGTCTGGCCATGTGTAGCTAGTCTGTTCTCTCTTGTTGGAGTTGAGAGAAAAGCAAAAGCCTTATGGCTCTGGTCTCTCTACAAGGCCGGGAGCACCATAATGTAAAGCGATTCTGGCCCTGATCCTGTACCTATGGAAGTTTTGCCATCACCTTCAGCAGACGCGGAGGATCAGCCTTTCTAACCCGATTCTGCCCTGTACAGCACAACTGGTCCGTTCAGCTATACGCAAGTTTAGCAGCGAGGCCAGAGCAGTGGCGAATCACCTGCTTATGGAACTTTAAAGCGATTAGTGAAACAAGCAAGGTGTAGGAAAGTCACCTAATCTTCCCTGTGTCACTCCTATCTTGGGAGCTGCTTCTGTGAAGTCACTTCTATGCATAGATACAGGATCTCAGGATGACAACTAGCAGCCCTTTCTGGAGAGCAGTTACCAAACCAGGCATGGCCATGCAACCGCCAATCCTCTAAAACCCAGGCCCCTCTGCTTGCACAAAGCTGTCAGCCTGCAATGTTGTGTTCAACTTTGTCTACCACCACCATCCCACACCTGCAAAAGCTCTGCAGCCCTTTAATTAAAAGAAAGTTAAAAACCCCTAAATGCAGAACCAGATGTGCATAGGGGGCACCTCGGGTGAGCATGTTACAGATACAGAGCAGTAATCTCTCTCACACACTCCCACACACGCATAGTTTATCGCCTGTTCTCACAGGGCTATGCTTGCACTTTTGCCCTGCTGGCAATGCACTCAGCTATACTGCGAGAGACTTTCAGAGGTTAGCTACCAGCCTGGGATCTCCAATCCCACATGTGAGTTTCTCTTCTCCATGCCTTCTGTAGGCCCTTAAGCATGCTTCATTAGTGACTTTGTGCCTATTGTACTGCCCTTGTTAGATGGGCTACATGTAAAAAAGAGACACAAGGAAATACAGAAAGAAGAATAAGTTAGTGCAGAGCAGGGACAGGAAGTATCACCAGAAGCTTTAAAAAAATCTAAATCAGCATGAAAATGTCATGGTTAGAGCAAGAGACTGGGAGTCAGGACTCCTGGCTTCCATTCCCAGCTTTGGAAGGAAATGTTGCATCGTGGTGAGAGCAAGGATTCCTGGGTTCCATTCCCAGCTCTGTCACTGACTCACAGTGACACACTGGCCAAGCTGTATCATTTCTCTGTGCCCCAGTTTCCCTGCCTGTCCCACAGGGATCATACTACCTCATGGGAGTATTATCAGGTTTAGCATATTCCTAGAGAGCCTTTCATGAAAGATGCTAGCCAGGTGCAATGTAGAACAATTATGTTTACGATTATAGCAATATGCCTGGCCCTAACATGTACTGAGGCTGTTTAGCAAGGGAGATTTCCTTCCTTTAAAGGGGTACACCCCACATTTTCTACTGCTCGCGAAAAACATTGCCAAAGTTAAGAGTCGCCTTCATGGGCCACATAAAAGGAAATTAGGTTTTCAGCACAACCTGCAGAGAATTAGCCACTCAACTCATTTTCACCTGAGGACAGGGTGACCAGATGTCCTAATTTTATAGGGACAGTCCCGATTTTGGGGGATTTTTCTTATATAGGTACCTATTACCCCCACCTCCTGTCCCAATTTTTCACTCTTGCTATCTGGTCATCCTACCTGAGGAGGACTTGTGCAAGCTGAGTGCACGAACACACAGGCTAGGGGACAGATTCCCTGGCTCAGGAGATGTGTGGGAAAGATGGTCTTGTCCTTAAGGCACTGGGCAAGGATTCAGGAGACCCAGCTCCAATAAAGATATATTGGAACTGGGAAAAGGTATAGAGAAGGGCAACAAAGATAATTAGGGGTATGGAACAGCTTCCAGAGGAAACTGGGACTGTTCCACTTGGAAAAGAGACGACTAACGGGGGATATAACAGAGGTCTATAAAATCACGAATGGTGCAGAGAAGGTGAATAAGGGTTATTTACTCCTTCACTTAACACAAGAACCAGGGGTCCCCAATGCAATTAATAGGCAGCAGGTTTAAAACAAACAGAAGGAAGGACTACTTCACACTACACAGAGTCAACCTGTGGAACTCATTGCTAGGGGATGTAGTGAAGGCCAAAAGTATAACTGGGTTCAAGAAATAATTAGATAAGTGCATGGAGGATAGAGTCCATCAATGGCTATTAGCCAAGATGGTCAGGGATGTAACTCCATGCTCTGGGTGTCCTAAGCCTTTGACTGCTAGAAGCTGGAACTGGACGGACAGAGGATAAATCCAGCTGGAGCACCTGGCATTGGCTACTGTTGGAAGAGAGGATACTGGGCTAGATGAACCATGGGTCTGACCCAGTGTGACCGTTCGTAATTCACAGCTTGGCCAGGGGCTTGTCCTGTGACTTTGGGCAAGGCACGTCATCTCCTGATGACTCAGTTCCCCATCTGTTGAACTGACAGAAGGATGCTTCCTTTGTCCGTTTTGCCTATTCAGACTGTAACTTCCTTGGAGCAGGGCCTGCCTCTCCCTAAGTGTCCACACAGTGCCTGGCACAATGGCGCTGATCCAGATTGGAGCCTCTCGCCCCGCCATAAAACAAATAACCAATTGGGTTGTATGGCACCCAGCAAGGTCCAGCTGCAATAGTTGCAGACAAGGGGAAGGCTTGAGAGTCGCCCACTCCTGCTCATTTCTTCCCCCACTGCAGAACCAGCCCTATGGATCACAGCAGACTCCAACTCAAAGGTCCAATTCACCTCTGGGTCAGCAGCTCCAATTCTGCATCCCCTGCCAAACCTACCAGGGTTTCCCATCAAAGCGGCATCCCAGCAGCGCCGACCAGCTGCATTTGGATGGAGCTGTCCAGATGCAGAATGTCTGCTCTAGGCAAAAGAGAATTATTATTTTTGGCGATGTCTACTTCCCATTCCCAGGAGTGCACTTGAGGGTGGTTGAGCTCTGAAAATGGGCGGTGCCAGAGGAGAGTCATCTCAACCAGCAAAAGCTGGGGGTACTGGGACTTGGACCAAAATCAGCGAGAGCAGATGGTCTAACAGACTCCAGCTCATCTGCTGAGCTCCTCAGCATGGAAGACAAAGCTTTATACAAAGGAGAGAGAGAGAGAACAAAAATCAAGGCATCACCCAGACATCAAACACAAAGCAACTCAGCTGTCCCCACCACATATTTGAGACACTGTGTTCTCCCTCTCCAGTATAATCCAGACAGGAGACCAATGGCCATCTACATTTAATGACCATCATGTAAAGCCATCATGTGTCCTGGAGCTAAGGAGAGCATCCCAGGACAGCCTAGATGGGGGCCAAATGGACTTCACAGTGGGAGATATCAAGTGCTTGGATCTTGGAAAGTCTGGACACTTATTTAGTTCCTTAAATATGAATTTTAGGTACCTATTTAAGAGGCCACGACTCACGACCTATGGTTCACCTCCTGGCTCTGCCACAGACTCCTCATGTGACCTCATGGGAGTCACTTAATCTCTCCAGACCCACATTCCCAGTCTGTAAAATAGAAACAATAATCCTTCCTTTCTCCCAACTCTTTGTCTTGTCTATTTCCATGGCAAGCTCACCAGGGTAGGGACTGTGTTTATGAGTTTGAATAGTGCCTAACACACAAGCACTCAAGGTCCCATCATGATATAAATCAGAACAGAGATGGGGACTCAGGTGTTTCATACTGGGACGTATCAGGCACACAGAAGCTTTGAAGGTCAAGGGGCCTATCTGGGTAGATGGATATAGATTTTGGATCCTTAGTTTGAAAGTAATTGGTCACCTGCCTGCAGTGATGATAAGGATCCTGCAAGCACACAGCCAGCAGCAGGACACTCCTGAAGCTCCAGAGCTCATAAAGGAGGTGACAGCACCTGCCTCCTCTGCCCAAAACTCTCTTCAACTCGGGTTAAAAATTGTCTCATCAAAACTGTTTTGACAGAAAACCGGGTTCTTAACTGAACAATGTTTTTCACGCAAGGTGCCTACTTTCTGCAGAAAATGTCAGTTTTTGAAGTAACCCCCAAAATACCTAAAAGCGGAAGCATTTTGATTCTGCTATCCCGCTGCAGCAGCTCCCCGGGGCTGGAGTTTGGGTTTCTCATGTCTCCATTCTAGGGTGACCAGATGTCCCGATTTTATAGGGACAGTCCAGATATTTTGGGTCTTTTTCTTATATAGGCTCCTCTTGCCCCCTACCCTCTGCCACCATTTTTCATATTTCCTGCCTGGTCACCCTACCCCATTCTCTGCTCTGGGCCAAGCGCTCCTTCCAGGACACATCTCCCATGATGCAGCCATTACCCCTCGCCAGGAGGAAGACTGAGGTACATGATGGGAAATGTAGTCTGAGCAGGGAAGGCAGCCAATGGATGTATGAGACACAGCTCTAATGAGGCATTACCACTGTCACACCCTTTCTGAATCGAAGTGTTGCTGCCTTGCAATTTTCCCTCGAAAAATCAAACTTTTCTGCAGAAAATTTCTGAGGAAGAAAAAGCCACCGCACCCTGATCGGCGCTAGTTACCTCACTATAAAAGACTCACAGCAGAAAACTCTATTAGTCAAGACCAGCAAACTTGAACAGAGTAAGAAAACTAATGACTAATGCAAGGCTATAAAACATAAATCTAAATAATGGAGAAAGCAGCAGTCAGTGCAAAACGTCCATGTAAATAGAACTATAGACATAGAAGCGCATAGACTCAGAGGCCAGACGGGACCATCATGATCAGCTAGTCTGGCCTCCTGCACAAGGCAAACCACAGAACTTCACTCACCCACTCCTGTAACAGACTCCTAACCTCTGGCTGAATCACTGAAGTCCTCAAATCATGGTTTAAAGATTTAAAGTCATAGGGAATCTGCAATTTACACTGATTTAAAGCTGCAAGTGACCTGTGCCCCATTCTGCAGAGAAGGGTGAAAAACTCCCAGGGTCACTGCCAATCTGAGCCGGGGAAACTTCCTTTCTGATCTCAAATATGGCAATCGCTGATAGACCCTGAGCACATGGGGAAACCTGCTTTTCATGACCCAGGTGTAAACCCTTCCCTCACCGTGCTTCAACTAACACTTCCTCTGCTGCTGAAAAATCAACTCTAAATTCTCTAGTGTAGATACAGCCAAACATTCTTTATCTGCCCTCCAAAGGGTGCAAGATCCTTTTCTACCGTTGAACATGAAGACTAATCAGAGGAACCCCCAGTGCACACAAGAGGCAAACCCACCAGCACCAAAGGAGTACAGCCCTCAGAAAATTACTTTGGACCCATAGCAGACTGATCCCTATAGGCAATGATCACTCAGACAGCAATCCCACTGTGTAAAACAACTCAAGGTTATAAAGAGCCTTGGGTCAGAGTGGACTAAATATTAGCAACACTCAATTTTCAGACCCGAAAGAGACATGTGCACCCCATGATAGCATAGTTCGGTGTTGTTCACTCACACACTTTTTGGGGTGTATTTCTTAAAGTGCCAACTCCTGGAATCAGGAAGCTGAAGGAGATGTTCTGACCCTTGTGGTGGCAGAGAAAAGTGTAAAAAACAAGAAGTGGGCATGATCTAAAGGCTCAGAAACAAGAAGGCAAAGAACAACACACACTTTTTTTAAAAAAAGTTCATGTTTTTTAAGCCAATTTCATGATTTCTCAATGCTTGAATTTGGCAATCTGGGTAACCAGACCAAGAGCATTGCTCCGAGAGTCCACTAATCTGCACACGCACAACAGTGGACAGGGAGAAGGCAGAGCTACAACCCTATGTGAATACCGGGCCATGCACGTGACATTCCTATCAGGCTTTTCTCCAACGACTAATCCTCTATGTTACAATCTCTGCAGAAACACGTGTCAAGTCAACATGTGGGACCCCCCACCCTGCCTAACAATGTTGGGGCCAGGAGTGAGGGAGCAAAGGGGACCTCCTTAATCACCTGCAGCAGCTAGCAACAGCGTGGAGAAGAGGGGAAACAGCCACCCCCTCCTATGCAGGTAGGTGGGTAGCAGTGGGAAGTGAGTGAAACCTTGGGTCCACGCCCATTCCCCAAGGCACTAGCCAGCATAGCCCCCACCGGGGATGGAGGGGAGTAATTTTTGCAGGTGTAAGGATGACACAGGTTACTGCTTTCTTCCCTGGAGCAGGACAAAGAGAGAGGAACTGGGAAGCAGTTGATGGAGGCCAAGTTTACAGATATCCCGACCAATGGAGAGAAAGAAAACCCCCCCCCATCCATCGCTGTCCCAAGTGCTGGCCCTACAACAGCAGAGGGGCAGCTGGTTCACTGTAGCACTTCACTGTGGACACCCCAGCGACAGGAGAGGTTCATCCACCTCACTAAGAGATGGTAGCTAGGTCAATGGAAGAACCAGCCCTTAGTTTGCTCTATCTTAAGATGAATTAATTAACTTTTCCTGACTGTTCCTCTGTAGCCAAGAACTTAGAGAGATTGGTTCTGATAAGATTACCTATGCCGCTGTCGTGGTTTAAGTGTAAACACAGCCTAGGGCCACTCTGCTTCTAATGAAAGCATCCACACGGGGGTGTAATGGGGGTGTAATGCACTCTAACATTACACCTTTACTCAGTTAGTCTTAATTTGCCTGAACGTCCCTGACTTTCTCATAGCTTTGGCTACGCATCTACATGGTATAAACCATGAGGATTTTCTTAAGCCAGGATAATATTCCAGTGGCTCTAGAAGCCCTAGAGTGAGTTCTTATGTAGTATGATAATTGGCTCAGCCTCCAAAAGATAAACATGTCAAGATATGAAAATCATTTCTTCACTTTCCAATGAAGCAAAGAAGTGATTGAAAATGTCGTGCTTTGGATGTATGAGCAATAGTCTCTTAACTCGTCATCCCGAATAAACTCTTCTATCATTTGTACTATTTAGAAGCTATTCCAAGCCAGACAAATTGAAGGCAGGAGTTTAAACATGCCAAAAACTGTACAGGGAATCTTAATTTTTTCCCCTATATAGTCAACTGTTGTTTCATACTCAGGATTATTAATCTTTCAAAAGTGACTCAGTACACCAAACATTCACCGTAGCTGCATGCTGCGGAAAGGGACTTTAGAGATAGGCTAATGGCTTCAAATAAGCCTGCTGCAAATTTGAAGACTTCTTGTGAAACTAGGCACAGACGACGTAACTGGACGTGCAAATTTGCACAAGCATTCCAATCTCATGCCATGAGAGTTATCCTTTAAAACAATGCAATTACACTGGACATGTTGGGCTGTGCTATAGATACGTAAGAGGGAAAGGAGTGTTGTCTAGTCTAGTGATCAGAGACCAGTGGAGTCCGGATTTCTGGTTTCTTCTCCCAGCTCTTATCATCGTTTGTATTACAGCAGCACCTAAGAGAGTCAACCGAGATGAGGGTCCCATAGTGCTTAGTGCTGTAATGCTATCCTGCTACCTGCAGAACTACGGTGCTTCTCTCATCTCTGCTACTGATTCACCATGTGACCTTAACCAAGACATTTCACCATGCTCCGCCTTAGTTTACCCATTTGTAAAAACTGGTTAACAATGATCTCCCTCACACACATGCCAGCGGGGGCTTGAAAAGCTGAATGGAGGTGCTGAAATGTGCTTTGATGGTATCTGATAAAAGGCATTCTCCAAGTGCACATTTTTCTATTAGTTGGCCAGAATAACTTCCCCATGATTGCACGACTGCTTAGCCATTTATGTCAAAGACACCATAAAAGCGCTGGTCGGCTTACATTGTTTTTGTCCATAAAACACAATACACATAAAACTTCCATAATTGAACCTACAGCAACAAAGAACCTTTAATGAGTGAATCAGTTTCTGGGGAAACACTTACCCCAAATCCACACACACATATGATACTGGATTAAGTACAAATGCATCCTTTGGTTAAAATGTCATCTCTGGCCATTTAAAAATCCCCCAAGTATCAGAGACACTAAACATGATTGTAAGAGAACAAGGACAATGTAAGGGCTGAGATCATGCCAAAAAAATATTGATACTAATTATAAAGCCAGTAAAAGAAAAGCATTGAGTGAGGAGGGAGAAATTATCAAAGTCAAGATGGAAAAAATGATGCAATATGAAGCTACTTAATCAGTGGAATCCATCCACTTGGAAGAAGAGTAATAGATTGCATCAAAGAAGTGGCAGACAATCAATGAACACTCAAATTAACAGTTACAATATTACTAACTTAACTGAAATGGGTTTTTTTTTGCAGTTGGTAATCTCTCCCTCTTATTGATACAATCCTAATTCAATTCTTTCCAATGCTCTGAGAGCATCCATCCCCCCAAAATTAAACTCCAGCCTGACACGCATCACCTATTGACCCAGCAAATAAGAACCAGAGCTGACAGAACATAAAAAAAAGGTGGCTAAGGCGTACGGGATGATTTTCAAATCATCATTTACCAAATACAATTGAGATGCAGTGTAGTGAGGCGCACAGGACTGGGAGTCAGGAGAGTTGTGTTCGTCTGACAGCTCGGCCATGTGATCTTAGGCAAATCATTTCCTCTCTCTCCCTCCACCCCAACTTTTGTCTGTCTTGGCTATTTAGAGTAGACTTTAAACTCTTAAGGGCAGGGTTTATCTATTATGTGTATGTACAGCACCCAGCATAGCCCTGATCTTGGCAGGCGACTCTAAACACTACTGTAACACAAAATAATAATATTACTCTATCACATAAAGAAGGGCCCAGGAAGCATAACACACATACACACAGGGAAAGTCCATATTATTGTCTCACTACTGCTATATGAAGTATCACCTCCCTACTTCTAGTCAATATTCCCCTGCTTACACAGCTAGGAGCTTACTTAGGCACCACATTCCACTGGGAGCTCACAATCCGCTGCTTTTGGAAGATAAAGTTTATCTCAAACCTCCCATCCTGGCTTGGCTGCTCCCAGAGTTCCTCTCTGATTTCCCCAGCCCACCCCGTAATCCTCTCTCCCCAGAGACTTACTCCCACTTAACTTATATCCATGGGATAATGAGCCACCTGACTCAGTGAGTCAGAAAAAAACACTTTCCCAGCAGGATCAGCACCTGCCAGGAAGGTGGGGAGTTCGAGACAAACACTGCCTGAATTTTACAGGCTCAAACCAGAGCATCTGGAACTGAATCCAGATCTGAACTGCAAACACGTTCAATGTTTGGAAGTTTTGAGACCCATGGGTTTGCTTTCAGAACTTCTCTATCCCTAGTCTTAGCGGTAGCAGTTGGAAGCTAACATCTCTGAATTTTTCTATTGATAGTCATAATCTGTCATAGAAAATGTGTTGAGTGTTGACATCTTAAGACAGAAAAGATGCAGATTTCTGAACTGTTTGCAACACATTATAGAAATACATTCTGTGGGACTATTAAATATGGGGATTATTGACTGGATAAGCAGCAGCTCAATGGACTAGCTTGCAAATATGTCTTTAGACAATTCTTAAAATGCAGATTAATTAGCTAACAGACCAGAACAAGATATTTTTCACGGAGTTTTTAATGATCTGTTACATAAACAAATATCCAGACAGTTTTGTTTACATTTGTATTGGCTGCAACGTTCTTCAATAACCAAGCAGTGACTGAGAAGATTAAAATCTTGTTCAATGCTTGCCAGGAATTATAACACACAGGCATGTCAGCCCAGTTCACAGAAAACCAGCTCTCTCCAGAGTCCGTAGCCAAACTCCTACTGCCACAATATTCTCACCCTAGGCTATCTTTTCGAACTTGAAATCTGAGCCCTCACCACAGTGTTGATAAAGGCCTATCTTTTGATGTTTAATTACACTGTCAGTATTCAACGTTTCCTGACTGGCACCTCAGTCAGTCGGCATAGAAGTGGACAGGGCATTTCACACCTCAGAGCTAGGGTTTCAAGCTCTCTGCAACCTCAGGGTCAGTTACACTTACATTTTGAAGGTTTCCACAGATTTTGAAGGGCAGAAGGGACCTTCACTATCACTGTTATCATCTCCTGTATAACCCGGGCCAGAGAACCTCACCCACCAAGTCCAGAACTGTTGATTGAATTATAGAAGATATTTTAGAAAGATCCAGCTTTGACTGAAAGGGATGGAGAAGCCACCAGATTTCCTATGTAAATTGTGCCAGTGGATAATTACCTTCACTGTTTAAAATTGCGTGCCTTATTACCAGCCTGAATTTGTCTAGCTTCAGCTTCCAGCAGTGGATCTTTGTCTTTTCACTTTTCTTTTCAGGAGGCAAAGCTCCAGTAAACCATTAACATATTCACTTGCACATACTTATTACTTAGTCAGGATCAAGTTAATATTCAAAAGAACCTGGCTAATGATCCTGGCTTGCTGGCTGGGGAGCCCTCCTCCTCCAAGTATACTAAAAAGTGTACACCACACTTCTACATACCGTACCTACCCTCTTTTTGACGCTTCTCTTGTGTAAGTCTTGGTCCATGACAAGGACAGGCCATATTTATGCCTTTCTCCACTAGATTAAAGAGCACTTTACTCTCAGAACCAGTGCAACATGGGTGTAAAATCCTCTTTTTCTAATCTGGTTGTGTTTCACTCCTGCTTTCCCTGGTGTAAATGAGAATGCAAGGTCAAGGGCGATGATAAATTAGGTATACTTAAACTTACCAGAGGTCCCTCAGTCTTTCCTTTGGGGACCCTGACAGGTTCCAGGCTTCAAACTCTTCAGCAGGGTCTGCCCCTCTTGGTTAACAGTCCATGTCAGTATGCTGGACCAAAATGAACCTCCCCGCAATTAAGCATTTGACCCTGGCCATTCATATCACCAGCTCTTTGCTTCCTGGATCTCTTGACCCTGGTTGCAACCAGTCTTCACAATTCACAACAACAGGTGCTCCTTCCCAGGAGCCGTTTACCTGTCCCACGGATGATAAGCAGTAATTACCCGCCATTGATTCTAGTTCCTGGACAGAGCTCAGCATCTCCTTCAACCAGACAACATGCAGACCACAGCTCACAGAGACACGGGTAGCATTTACCTAGATAACATTTATGAAGCGGCTTTGATAGTCTCCGGATACGCCGGTGTTCATCACATCTGTCACATTGAGCACCTCTGAAAATCAGACCCAGCTAGGGTAGCCACCTATCCCAGTTTTCCCAGGATCAGTTGGGTTTTTTTAAGACAGCTGGAAATTTGCAAGGCTGCTCAGTACGTGCTGCCAGCTCACCAGTTTTATGGACTCAGGGTCATCTCAGATGTCCTGGGGTTTTTGCACATCAGCAGTGGCAACCTAGGCCCTTGCTAGCTTAGGCTGGGCACCCCAAAATTCCATAAAAATTGTGATGTAGGGGCCAGAGACTCGCCTCCTTTGCCCCAATGTCAGTCTGGGGTGACTTCCCTGACATAAATCATGTGCGAGACACATCAATCTGCAAGTATTCCTCATGATGATGAATGGACTGATCCATTTGCCTCCTGTTATTTCTCGATGCCAAATCCCTTGACAGTGACAGGACAGAAAAGCCACCTTTTAAAAGAAGTAAAATCCTCACCAAACTGTGGTGAATGCCCAAGCAACCGTGGGTGGGAAATCTGAATTATGATGACTTTCAGCTCAAGGGGGGCTAAGACCTTGCATGACTCGTTTGTGCCCAGAGTAAATTTTTGCAGACTTGTTATAAACTCTTGAGAACCAGGGTTTATAAGGTCACAGCAGCATTTCCATTAACTCTAGCCTAGCTAGGGATTGCCCATATGATATACGCTCGCTATTTATGCATAGAGGCATTCATTTGAAATGAAGTCAAGACAAAGCTTTTTTGCTTTATTTCCACATCACTATGCCGGATGCTGAGCTAACCAAATACACTAAAAAGGGAGGGAGGATGGAAGAGGGGGGAAAAGTGTGTGCCTGGCTCCATCCCTCAGGAAGGATGCAAATCAGTTCTGCAGACTTCAAAGCAGCATGATTTCTGTAGAGATGCAAATCCCTGTAGGCTGGATGGCTCACTGGGTGCTCTGCTGAGACACGGGTTGAAACTACATTAGGTAGCTTCTTCTTTGCAGGAGGACAGTCAGAATAAGCATTGCAACATTGCATTGCAACTCCGTCCCGTCACCTGGCCAGGATCTGATATGGGGATATCCAGGTGAGCAGGGAAAAAAAACTTAAAAGCTACACAAATCCCATATGTTTTTGGCAATGAAGTGTTATCTTTGGAACCATTTAGGGGAGCAGTTCCAAGAGCCTTCTCCTAAACACACACCCAGTTGTCCTGTACACTGCTTTGGAAGACCCACCTGCTGGCTCTCTGCACCATTACCTCTGCTCCCCTGCAAGCTTCACATTATGCAGACGCCAAGGTTGGGAGTTCTGATGGCAGGAGAGCATGCTGGAAAAGACATGCGGGATTTGCCATACTACTGACATCATGCTAAGTTCTAACAGAGCATCAAGAGAGGGACACACTGCCCCATCAAGCGCAGCATCCTAAGTCCTGCAGTGACTAGTCTCTGCTGTGCCAGAGGAAACCCTCTGCTGGTCCTCCTCAGCAATATATCGACCTGTCTTCTATGCTGTAGGTGATCTTTGGGTGGGGAATTCCCTTCTTAATACCTAAGGCAACCCCAGAGCTCATAGTTCTTTACTACAGAGTGATCAATCTTTTTGGCATCAACTTTTCTCTTTTCCCTGGGAAAAAACACAGATTCAGCATATCAGAAGGGTTCAGTGAATTGTTCATATATTTTTTAAAAGAAAAGAAAATTGGAAAAGTCAAAACATGGCAACATTTTTAAAAAGTTTCAATTTTTTGATCCAATGTGACTTTGTTTGAAAATTTCCTTCCATTTGATTTAAGAAATTAAAAACACTTGAAATCAAAACAAAACTTTGGCTAACAAATTCTTCTTCAACATTGTCAATTGCCAAAAAATTTTCAGTTTGCGTCAACCCAGAACTTAAAAAAAAAAAAACTACCACAAACCAAAAATAAAGAACAGTCATTTGCACAGTTCTATTTTTTACCAAGAAAGAGATGATGGATGGGGAAACTGAGGCATGGGAAGGCGACTTGCCCTAAATCACCCAGCAGGCCATTGACAGAGCCACAAACAGAACCCACATCTCCTGACTCCTAATCCAGCACACTGTCCGCTAGCTACTGTCTCCCGCTCTTTACTGCTGTCCTCTAGGCTTTGTTAATGTCTGCTCTGTACCCAGTGATCAAGACTAGATAGCACTTCAGATGAGGCCATCTGCTGCAAGGCCATGCTAACTTTCTTTCACAGTGCTCCCACACAGCCTATTTGCCTTTTAAACTACTACTGCACGCAGAACAGGTTATCTTCCCTGACCTCTCTTGCCGATTGCTCTTATGTCTCTCTGTTCCTTGGAAGATTTCATAGATTCTTCGCCTGCCTGCCTCTGGGAGAGGAGATTCAGACTGGTTTTGCTAGCGTGCATTACTTTGCACATTTATTCCAGTTAAATCCCAGCCTCCAGCATGCTGACCAATCCCCTGATGTGCTTCAATTTAGCTGCTGTGCCTCTTAAATCTCTTCAGCGTTTAGTAACCAAAGTGAGTTCTTTTCAACAGCTAAATTGTCTCCGACCCCCGCCCTTGTCCACTTTCTCCTCCGAATCATTAAATATAATAGTCCAGTCTCTGTGCAAGGACCTCGCTCCCACCCACCAGTAACCTGTTTGCCCCCTGAGCAGCAGCCTTTCATTACAGCTCCATTTTCTGTTACTTACCTAGTGAAACCACCACCAGACTTTGCCCCTTAACCTGTGGTTATTTATTTGCCTCACTCTGTTATTTATCTACTTTAACAATCTCTTATGAAGGACCTAATGGAAAGCTTGATGAAAATCCAAATAAATTACGTCCATTGGGTCATCATCAGCTGTCCTGTTTCATTAACTTGCCCGGTAATGTCGACCGGGTTAAAGGTGACAGATTTCCACCCCTGTTCTCACACAAGCCAGTCTGGTTTGACCATGCAAGTTCGGCAGATCCAAGTATTTGAGCCTTCGTTAGACTGTCAGTTGCCAGGGAACAGAAATGAGATTCGCTGGGCTAATTTCCTGGACCTTCTGTTTTTATTTTACTTTTTAAAGGCATCACAGGCCAAAGTCATCCGTGGAGCCGGTCCCCACAACAATATCCCTCCAGCCTCAGGAAGAGTTGCCACTTCAAAGTTAATACTGCAGAGCCATGTTGATATCTCCACTATTTCACACTTTATTTACTCCACAGCCCTCAGATGAACCATTAGGGTCCTGCTGATTTACAGCATCCAAGTTTCTCAAGTCGCTCCATTACTTCCTCTTTGGAGAGCTCACTTGCTGTTAATTTCCTGTGAATGGGAATTTCTCCAGCATCCAGATGCAAAGGCATCACTGCACTTCCCCCTCCACCCACCTCCTCCCTTCACTTTCCTCTTCAGTTGTCCCTTGCACAACTTTTGGCCTTAGGGGACACAGTCACCCAGGCAGCCTTTTAACGTATTGCCCAAATTTTGTATTATTCTCCTCAATACCACTGGATACATAGGGCCAGATCTGCAGCCGGTTTCAGCTGACGCCACCTGGATCTGATCCATGCTCTCTTACCTCTCTTCACCTTTGGCATCATCCTTGCATTCCAGTCTATAGTCTCCAGGCAAGCTACAAGAATGCCTCTTCCCAGTTCTAATAAACTAGCCCACTTGAGGCAGAGTGACTAGCCAATAAGGCAGGGACTGCAGGTCAGGGCTTCTATGTTCTAATTGATTTTAGCTCTCTCACTGCTTCATTTCCCTCAGACAAGTCACTTCACCTCTCTGGGCTCCCGTTTCACTGTGTGTAAGATGGGGAGAAAGACACGCATCCTGTTCTGTAAATTACTTTGCGAGGAGTGCAGGGGAAGTACAGCAGCAGTGCCCAGTATTCTTCGCTCCAACTCTGCTGCTTTCCATTTGCCTGTGGTTTTTCTATTTTGTACTCTGACATCTACAAAGCTTTAGTATCCTGACTGCCACATCCCTAAATAGCTCTTTGGGCTGCTCAGGGGATGTTTAACATTGCTCTGTTTCTCCACTTTTCCCATCAGCCTCCAGTCAGCCAATTTCCTCAACATTTTCAAGCCTGCCCTTTTAAAGTTTGCCATCCCTGAATTATCCCTAAGAGAGTCACTCACGATTACATAAAACACAATCGTGCCATGGGCACTCGCCAACAGAGCTGCTAAATCCACATTTTTCTCTATCACAGGAAGCTAAATCAAGAGTTACCATAGGTACCAAAAGACACTGCTCTAAAAAACAGCTGTTTATTAATGCCATAAATTGTTCCTCCAGTCCAGGCCCAACATACCAGACAGTGCGTTAATATCAGGTTCCATCAGATTTCGCAACTTCTTTCACCTCTCTGAACACACGAAGTCCTTTATTGTTCTGAGCTGATCCCCTGTGCTGCACTCACACAATTATATTATTATTTCTGCTAACAGGGACTTAGAACCAAATAAATTGGACTCTGTAGCATCCTCTGCATTGGAATAACCCCCACACACACACAACCCAGAGCTCGCTCTTGCGTTGGTGGTGTCCTGCTGTCAAAGGCAGCTACTCTCTTGAGGTTCTTTTGTCACTAGTGGATATAAAGAGAGGCAAGGATTCTGGGAAAACAACCTGAGAAGCAGGGCAATCTTGCAGTTAAAGCACAGGGCACTAGGACTTGAGAGACTCACGTTCAACCCACAGATCTGCCCTGCCTCAGTTCCCCATCTGTAATATGGGGATCACAACACGCTCTCACCCCTTGTCTATTTAGGGTGAACGCTCTTTGAAGCAGGAACTATCTTACTTCATTTACGTACAGACCATGCACAGTGGGGCCCTAATTTTGGTTGAGGCCTCTGGATGCTACTGCATTATGAATCAACAAGCCAAGAAGTCCATTACACAGACACTGAACAATGAACATCCCTTCTCCTCCCACTTCTATACCTCCTCCTAGGGTGCCCATGAAACCCAGAATGACTTCCCTTCCCATGGTTAAAGTAGATTGAAAGCAGAGTGGGAGCACTGCCCATCAGGACTGGGGACACAGGGCTCCCTTGCCTGTAGCCCTCCTCCAATCTATCCCACCCTCTCTGCTTTCAAATCCCCTCTCGAAATCCACCCCTTTCACTAAGGTCAATGCAGGGGAGAGGGTTAACGGTGCTCAGTGCCTCACAGCATTGGGCTCCATTTAAGCATCTCACCTTCTTAGTAATGTGCTCATTTAAACATTTTTTTAATTAACTGTTTGCCTTTTGACTGGCTTCCTCTATATTTTAACCAGCCTATTTTATCGATTTCTTAGCCTACTAAATTCTCCTCTTTACTTCAGCCCTTAATACTAACTGATTCTAAATGTGTATTTACTCCTCTTCCCTGCTTTCTCACCTCCGTCACTTTCAAATCCTTCTCTTTCTACTTCCTCATGTTCTCTTCTTCCCATTTCTTCACTGACAGGAGGCCCACCACAAAACCAGACCATCTCTTTCCACTCCAAGGAGCCAACATTCATCGTGGGTTCCTGACATCAGTTTCCAACTTTCCATCAAGCCAAAGGAACTGGATCCCCTTCCTGCTTCTCTTCTGGCCCTTAATCGTTCAGAAAGCAGTTTTTTCCCCCCAAGTAAGGACTGTTCTGGAACTGGGTTGAAGCATCCCTTGTGATCCCAAAGGGACAGAACTTGGCTGGAATGGACATAACAAGGAGACTGCTGGACACAGACCAACCCTGTAGTTCTTCCTCCCAGACTAACACACCCTAACAAATAGGCTCTCCCCATAATCCTGGCTGATTCTTAACTCAGTAAGTAATTGCTCACCTACTGCTCTATTGGAGGGCTACGTAATCAGCACACACATGGGACTGTGCAGATGGGATTTCTTGACATACTTTAGTATGTAGATAACAAAGTCGTTCTAAGGCGGTAATATGTACAACTGCCTGGATCTTCCTTTGATGAGCTCTCTGAAGACCAAATCCCTTAAACTATCCACCACTCTCCTACCAATCACCAAATGGTTTTTGGCTTCTGGGTATTTAGGCTCACGTGACTATGATCGACATCCTCAGCTCAGTTTTTCTTCACACAGACATTGGTAAAGAAAATCTTCAGCAAGAAACATCCAGTCAACAGGAATGCAGTCATTCGTAAGCCACTGAGGAGCTGGAACTGGCACTCCTCTGATCTCAGCCCATGGCTCATTATTTTGAAGATTTTCAACCTTTCATGGAACCTGGCTCTAAAAATGACAGTGGCGGAGAGGATCTGTATTAGAAGCTAGTACATGAAAGGTTAACCGACTACATTTTAAAACATCTCTCTCCTAGGATTTCATGCTATTCATTTTGTGATGCTGAAAGGTTCCAAATGGACAACCTATGCCCACTTTATCTCCAGAACAGAGGCACTGACAGTACAATTTTCCTCCATGCCATCACTAATTTTAGTAGTTCAGTCTCCATGGCCCATTCATCCACCGCTTTCTTCTAGGGGTACTAATTTATGTCTGGTCTGCTGATGTAAAAGCCTGTCCACCAGGAAATAGATTAAGCCTAACAATTCTTTTCACACTCACGGCCAAACAGCACTTTGATAGTTCTCAGTCATTATTAATCTGGACTAGACTTGAACCAATGACCTGCAGGTGAAAGGTTCAGTCGCTTACTACCTCTCTCCCCAGCCAGGGAGTTCCCCTAAAATACAACAGTTACACTAACATGCGTATGTTAAAACTGTCTTATGTCAAGGAAGCTTTGAAAGTATCCTGCCTTGGCACTGCAGGAGACTAGGTGCAGATTCATCAAACAAAGCACTTTTCTATTCTTATGTGAAATGTAGCAAAAGAAAAGCCCTGGCACAAAAATACCAAGTCTTGTTAACAGCAGCCTCCTACCTGCGCACACGTATACACGTGGCACACGTATACACGTGCCTCGATGGCTAAGGGAACTGGCTCCTGCTAGTGGTTTGAAAAGGAGGATTCGGCAGCAGGCTGTGTGTATTAGGCACCAATTCCTGCTGGAAGTAAGAACAGAAGGCTCTGCCCTGCTAGCTAGCCACAGCAAGATGTAGACACTAGGTACTGGCTATGAAGCATTTGGAAGAGGAGACTGCTCTGCTACCGCTAGGCCTGGGCACTTACAACTACTTCTTGCTGGAGGCTAGAAGGGGCAATTCTAGGATGCTACTGCTGTAGGACGTGGGCATCGGTTTCTGCTTGAGGCTAGAAAGGCACGGGAGATTGCCCTGGATGCTATCGTAACAAGACCTGGGCATTGTGCATTCCCCCCTGCTAGAGGCCTGGAGGCAAAGCCCAGCTCCTGTCCGTCAGGCAGACAGCACCTCAACAGGAAATGAGCAAGTGCCGAAAATTAAACGAGCCCAGACTGAGTAATGTGTGCATATTAGATTAACTCTCCCGGGGGTCATGACCTTGAGGAATGAATCCTGCCAGTTTGGGAAAATAATAAACCTGATTAATGACGAGTACTGTGCAGTATCTACAGCAAACACCGCTCCCCCGCCCCCCAAAGCTCCCGTTCGGAGTTGCAGGACATGCTAGAGATGAAGCATCTCTGTTATGGAAGAAAAAAGCTGGGTTTAGGGAGATGTTTTGGATTCCTCTGCACCTTGCAAAGCTACACCATTAACAAGGGTCTGCACAAGGATTATACCTGCATTTCCAGGTACCCTTCACACACACAGAGAATGAGGTATCCCAGATGAAAATCTTGTTAGGACAAACTCGCCCCTGGTTTAACTCCACTGAATCCAGTGGAGTGACATTATGAATTGGTTTGACACCCCATCTTCCAAACCCAAAGACACTGGGAAAATAGCCCTCTAAAGATATTTATGAAAATACCAATGACTGCAATCTCCGGGCACTTCCAACTATCTGGCAAGCATCCATTTCAGCCAGCTCTGCGCCTGTACACTGTGAAACTACCATGTGCTTCCCATGACATCAGGGAAGTGAAGTCACATCCAGGTAACCCACAGGAATTGGGCTCAGTGCTTTATTACTGCTCTCCTCAGGTTTCAGCTTTTCTAAAGACTGGAGAACGGAGCTTAGTTATTTACAACTCTTGATATGGTCAAGTATTATGGCCACAAATAATCTGTCGCCATGGCTGGCTGGGAGAGTCCTTTGCAAGCACTAAGAGAAGATATAATGGGCAACAACAATGTAGCTGGGAAGCATTAACGCAATGCTACATTTCTGTTGGTTAAATCTTCTTTAAACAGTTTAGACTGTGGCGTCATTACAAGTCTACATGGGATGCCAGAGTCTTACAGGGGCAGGGAGGAGAGCTCTCCTGGCCACCCCTCCTCTAGGAAATCTAGATCAGGACATTTTCAGGAGCCTTGCTATGGAGACTGTGTGAGGAGGTGCCCCACTGCTCACAATCCGAAGGTCAGCCACAGAGGAAGGGCAGTTGCTCGGTGAAATAGATGCTATTTGAAAGACTCTTCATAAGTGACCATGACTTTACAGCCAGGCGTGCCATCCCTCCATCCATCTCTTCTTCACCGACCAGCTCCCATGCCTTCATCCCGTTCCTCGGTCCACTAGTCACTTCTCCAACCACACCACTCACCACCACTTCATCTTCTTCTCCTCCTCCCTCCCATCCCCTCATCCCACCCTTCTCTGTTCCACCTATTCATCCCCCGCCCCACTCCACAGCCCCTTCATCCTTCACTCCCATCCCTCTCTGGAGCATCCTCCCAGCATCACTTCCCAGGAGGGTTATCTTGCACAGTATCTATTTTTATTAACAGGTAATCTTTTAAAAAACATTTTTTATTATCATGGTGAAAGATCTGCTGGAAATCTGAGTCATTTCAAACACTCCACAGACCTACCCCCCCGTCGGGGGAGTTCAGCGCCCGCTTCTCACCTCCCCAGCCATGGCATAGCCAGCTCCTGCAGCCCAGCCTCCTCCAAAGAGGATCACACAAGCTGTCTCCCCCGATCCTCTTCTCGCAGCTAATACAGGAACCCTGGAGTTGCTTCTTCCTCTCTTAGCCACCATCCCCCTCCCGGGTAGATTCTGGTGTCTACTCCCGCTGCCCCGGTTACCCTCCCCCGCATCGCCGCAGCTGGGTCCCCGGGGATGATCCTGAACCCCAGGGCAAACGGTGGCCCCGGTGCAGAGGGGACTGGGGATAAAGAGGGCAGTGTGTGTGGGGTGAGGGGACCCGGGTTGGCGAGGGCGCCCGGCTACGGCACAGGCTGGATAGGGCTCAAGGAGGCAGAGCCCAGTAGAGGGACCTGGGGCGGGGGACGAAACTGTCTCCCCCCGGGAAGCGGGCACAGGAGCCCCCGAGCCCGGGGCTGGGCGCGGGGACCGCGCCGTGGGGCGGCGAGGCGCGGGGGGCCAGGGCGGGCAGAGCCGAGCCGCATCGCGGGGGGCCACGCAGCGGCGGCCGGTCTCCTACCTGAGCGCGGCTCGCCGGGGCTCTGGGCTGGGCAGCGGGCGGGAGCCGGGGCTTTTCCCGCAGACTCGGCGGCGCTTGCACGCCGATCCGACAGCGGCAGCAGCGGAGAGACCGTGTCCGGCAGCACCGGGGAGGAGCGAACGGGGGGGCCCCCGGTGGAGACCGGGGGAACTGCACGGGGCTGGGGGGTGCAGTGCCGGGGAGCGCGGCGCGGGCTGCTGAGCCCGGGGGAGGGGGCACGGTCGGGGGGTGCAGGGCCCGGGCGGAGGGGGCACGGTCGGGATCCAAAACCGGGAGGAGGAGGCACGGCGGGGGGG